>QLTV01004082.1:5221829-5300019 GCA_003457575.1 Thermophis baileyi | reverse complement strand
GGGTTTAAATTTGGGAATATTTTCGCTAATCTTGCTGGGGCCAAATACCCACGGTAAAACATTTTGTGATGATTTTCTTTGTAGGATGCCGATTTTGTTAGTTTGTAGTTTCTATTCCATATTTGTTCCCAGTCGGCCAAGTGTATGTTATGCCCTATATTTTTTGCCCAAGCTAACATTGGTCCTTTAACTACGTCTTCAGCTCTTTCGAATTGTAACAGGTAATTGTAGAGTTTAGAAATAATTTTATCCGCTGGACCCGTCAAAAGCTTATCTAATTGTTTAGCTTCTGTTTCGATCCCATATTCTTCAATATCTTTTTTATATCGAGATTTGATTTGAAAATAGGGCCACCAATCGATAGTTATATCCTGTTTTTCCAGATCTTCCCTGCTTTTTAGTTTCCCCTTTTTGTCCAGTATATCTTTATATTTAATCATTTTATTTATATCAATCGTATTTGGCTTTATCAACGCTTCCATAGTGGATACCCAATTTGGAATTTTCATATAGTGTTTTTTCTTTATTTCCTGCCAATTTTTGATCAATGAGTCTCTAATTATATGCCGGTGAAAATATTTTTGCTGTTTATTATCTGTATCCCATAGGAATGCGTGCCATCCCTTATGCAAATCGTGACCTTCTAATGTCAAAATCCGTTTATTATTTAGATTAACCCAATCTCTGGTCCAGGCTAATAGTGCTGCCTTATAGTAAAGTCTCCAGTATTTTAATCTTGTATTTTATATTTAATGTCACTTAGTATGCCTTTTTTAAAATTGCGATGCTTCTGACACGAATAAACAACCACATTCTATAGGGCTTACCCCAAGTATCTTCACATTGAACAGGATATTTCAAAAGGGGCAGTGCCAGTACCAGGCACAATTGAGAGCCTTAAGTGGACACAGAATACATGCATTGCCACGAGTCTACTGGTAGGTTTGTTATCCAGATGTAATAAGGGAAAGAAAAATAGTACACTTTTGCAAGAACTATGAAGAGCAAGACCCAACTCTGAGAATCGGCCCTCATTGTGTCTTCAGGAATGCTGATAAGTATGGAAATCAGAGGTGATACACCAGGAAATGCTTAAATGTAAAGAAAGCCTCATCAAGGGTAAATTATAAATTAATTAAATAATAAATTAATCATTTGATCAATAATTTGATTATGTTCTATGGCCTGAAACTTAGAAGTTTTTGGTTCACAGTAGAACACAGAAGGAACAGTGTCAGTACATTGTCTCTTATTTGGTCCTATGATTCAGATTCCTATAACTTGACTACCAACCTCTAATGCAGTGGTTCTCAACCTTCCTAATGCAGCAACCCCCGCCCCACCGCCATGACCCCCTCCCCTCCCCCTCCCCGCGCGTGCGTGTTGCCAGTCACCAAGATGGCGGGCTTATCGTGCGCTTAGGCGACCCCTGTGAAAGGGTCGTTCGACCCCCAAAGGGGTCGCGACCCACAGGTTGAGAACCGCTGCTCTAATGCATCATCCTTGCAGTCTTGTTATTTTCCTTCGCTTATCATCTGGTGATTTTTTACTTGAACCTTAACTGGCAGAGATTGGCAATCTCTTTAGGCAGATAACAGCATATGTGCTGCCATACAATGTTATGGATGCCAAAATATAATTTAAATAATTAAATCCCCCCTCCCTTAGAATCTAAATCCTGGTTGTTTCTTCTATAGTTTGGATTCTTGTGTTCAGCGTTTGATGTGGCAACTCACTTAAAACATCATGTTTGAGTTTTTGCAACCCTAACATCCTGACACAAAGTGTTTTAACACACCAATGGATTCATCTCAGGATACTACAGGCTAACACAGGGGTCGGCAACCTTAAACACTCAAAGAGCCATTTGGACCCGTTTCTCAGAGAAAACAAAACACCGGGAGCCACAAAACCTGGGTGGGCGTGGCCAACTCAATGTCACTCACCGAATCACATGACCCCCAGCCACGCCTACCCAGGTTTTGTGGCTCTCTATGTTTTTCTATGGAAACAGGTATCTCTCTCTCTCTCTTTTCCCTCTCTTTCTCTCTCTCTCCATCTCTCTTTCTCCCTCTCTCATCTCTCTCCCTCCCTCTCCCTCTCCCCATCTCTCTATCTCTCTCCCTTCCTCCCCTCTCTCATCTCTCTTTCTCTCTCCCCCCTCTCTCTTTTTCCCTCCCTCTCTCATTGCTCTCTTTCTCTCTCCTTCCCTCTCCCTCCCTCATCTTTCTCTTTCTCCTATCTTTCTCCCATCTCTCTTTCTCCCTCTCTCTCCCCTTCTCTCTCTCTCTGCTGAGGAACGATCACCACCCCCAGTGGAGGCTTCCCTTCAGGCAACCCTCTTCCCCCTCTCCCAACTCCCTGTCTGGCTGTGGTGGGGCCAGGAGGGTGCGCACACACAGGGAGACCCTCCTCAAGTGAGCGCCAAAGTGCAGCAAAGGCGCGCGCGGAGGGCGGCCGGCCGCTCGCTTAAGGAAGGTCTTTCGATGCGGCTTCTCTCTTGCCCTAAGGCTCCGTCATCGCCTTGGCGTGCCCCCCCCTCCGCATGAGAGGAGAAGGAGGGGGAGTGGGAGGAGGGTCGCCGGAGCCTTAGTGCAGGAGCGAAGCGGCCCTGTACCTGCTTTCGCGCCACATTTGCGCATGAGGCAGCCTTCGCTTCCTGCTGCTTCAGGCTGCAGCTTATGCCTTCCCTGCTCGGCCGAAGAGCTGCGGGGTGTGTGTGTGGACACGGCAAGGCGATGGCCAGATCTTTAGGGCAGGAGAGAAGCCATGTCCAAAGACCTTCCTTAAGCGAGCGGCCGCCCGCCCTCTGCGCGCGCCTTTGCTGTGCTTTGCTGCGCTTTGGTGCTCTCTTGAGGTGGGTCTCCCCGCGTGTGTGCACCCTCCTGGCCCCGCCAAGCCAGCCAGGGAGTCGCGAGAGGGGGAGGAGGGTCACCCGAAGGGAAGCCTCTGCCGGGGGTGGCGATAGTTCCTCAACCAGCACCGGAGAATCAGTCCCGGCCACTTCTCCATTTTCGCCGTCGCCCTTACCTTCTCAGGCCAGGTGAGGGAGGGGAAGGCGAGGTGCAGGACCATCCAGGGAGACAGGGAGCCACAGCAGAGGGCCCAAAGAGCCGCTTGCGGCTCCAGAACCACAGGTTGCCAACCCCTGGGCTAACACAACATGGCTCTGCAACTTCCCTGTAATCAGGAAACATCTGAATAGTGCTATGATTTCTCTCTCCTTACAACCCAGCCAGCCATATGGCTTTTCAGCATTCATATAGAATTCTGGCATATTCCCTACCTTAGATCGAGTTTGTGTCTGGCCAATCAATATGACTGTAATTAGCAATAATCTTTGGGTTAGTCTTTTCTTATTATTACTGAAGTCTTTTAGAGAACCCTGGTGAAGGAACACAGTTGGCCAAGAACCAGTTTTATTGGCTCTGCAGAGTCACGTAAAATACAATGCGCTTATGTTGGTGCTGAACTTTACAGAATGTTCTTTTTGCTGGAGCCAAGTAAAAGGCCCTTTAGAAAATGGCTCTGTTGTGTTCTGGTTTTTCACGCTTGGTACAAACACCAGTATTGTCCTTGCTACACAAAGCCTGCTTGGATATGAAGAACTGCAGTGTACATTAGAGGTTCATTGGATTGCCATCTGACTATTCTTTATGATCAGATTTCACATTAGGTGACAGTCAAGGACCTAGTTCAAAGACACTTATGTGCAGGGATATACACAGAAAAGTACATTTAATGCAAATTTATCACACTTTGAACCATAATGCAACTTTCTTCTGTAATCTACACTTTCCTGGATTTTCTAATACAGATTTTAAATGATGGATCAAATTGTATGTAATGCAGAAAAGTATACAGAAACACCTATATGTGAGTGAAAAGTAAGACACCGAATGCATGGTAAAATAGTTGGACAATTGTTTCATGAGTCACTATATAGGTGACCTTAGAATTCCAGTGTCTAAATGTCAGAGTTGAATGAATCTGTCCATTTTGCTTTCTACAATTTGTCTATTTTCTGCTGCAGAAATTTTTCCTTTCCCCTTTCCCCATAAATTTATGAGTAGGAGGGAGGAAACTCCATTAAAAATCCACACAATTTCTCTACTGTGCGTATGGCTTTCCAGAGTTGTGTTTTAAGACAGTTGATCATACAATTTTAAGTAAATAAATACAGTATGCAAATAAACAAAATACTACATGGATTTCTATTTTTTACAGGTTTTTTGTAATATTATTTGCACACAATTTTTCTTAATGTACACACCTTTTGTGCACAGTTTCTCATACTGCAGCCCTAAATGAGCAGTCCATTTTATTGCAGAAGCCAATTTTTTCTCCTCTTTGGGATTATAGCTTTTAGAATGCCCAGCCAGCAGGACCATTGGCAGTAGTGACTTTACTTTGAGAATCAGTCTCAAAGCTTTTGGAAGGCTCCAGAAAAGGCACACAGTAAAACACTTTATATATGAGAAAACCTCCAGGTTTAATCACTGGATTAAAACGAGACTGGACCACAGGATAAAAGGTCACTTCCTAAATAAATTCCATAACTCCCCAGGTTTCCTTATATCCACATTGATGAGCACAATGGCTTTCATATGAAGCAAGGCCTTGCAGGAGACCCATGAAATCCCTGAAGCATCTTTGTAAGACTGTTGGCATTTTATTCTTTGTACAGTGAGAAGGAAGAAGTTCCCAGTGCAGTTCCCTTAAAAAGATGCAATAGCTTCTTTTGAAGAGTGGCAACAAATGCTACCTTCAGGCTTCACCTGAAGAGAAAATGGCTCTCTATTGCAGTAAAAACCCTGAAGCAGTGCAAAACAGCAGGTTTTCTTGTGCCTAAACAAGCACCACCTGTCGGGCTCCAAAAACCAAGACAGACACATAAAATTACTTCTAAGCCATTTCCTTTATAGACAGAAATCTTGTCAACCTCAAGCAACTACTTGCATCATTAAAGATGAACTCTGAGAAGTTATAGA
Source organism: Thermophis baileyi (assembly GCA_003457575.1). Lineage (NCBI taxonomy): Eukaryota > Metazoa > Chordata > Lepidosauria > Squamata > Dipsadidae > Thermophis > Thermophis baileyi. Next base: position 5,295,028 of record QLTV01004082.1, on the reverse strand, counting down.
CAGGAGTACCTTGGCCCTTTTTTTGCCCAAACTATCTAAACTTTGCTGTCTCTTGGTTTTCTGGAATGCACCCCCTCCCTCCTGGGAATCCAGACTATATTCTACCACACCTTCCCCAGTGTAATAAATGATACAAAACATATGGTAATGAAATTGACAGATCTTGCTGAGATTGGTAAACTGACTCTCTTGATTAGAGAAAAGGCAATATCTACATTTATTGGTGACTTCTCTCTTTGGATTTCCTCAGGAATTCCTTCATAGGTACAGATATAGCACATATCTGTTGTAAATCCAAAGTAAGAAAATTGTCCAAGTCACTTTTCTGAGTTAACACCCACAGATCCAACTTATTTTTCTGGTTTATTATTTGTGTAAGCTTTTAACTATTAACACCTCAGTATCATTTGTTGGTCTTGTATAACATCTTTTCAATATCGTTCTTCTCTCCTGTCAGTTTCAAATCCATATTCAAAACACTTTGATTTTCAACTATATCATCTTCTATCCTTTTAGGCCCATTTTTATTGTATCAGACAGTTAAAAAATAAGTTCTGAGTACATTGTTGCCAAGTATTCTTAAATTCTTCCAGAGTTAAAATATTTTTCTCCATTCTGTATTAGTGGGAATTCTCCTTTAATTAAAATCTTTAATTCTTTCTGGTTGCCTTTAGTGACAAACTTTCCAAGATCTCCTCTTATCATGTTTTTCTCTCATCCAGAACATTTCCCAGGAAGACATTTCTTACACTTAAGCTCAGATCTTCATATATTTTAATAAGATTTTAAACAAACAACAAGAAATCTTCTTATGACTTTTTCAAAGTCTTGTTTCCAGTCAATCTGGCTCCTTGGTTTGATTAAAATCTTTCCAAAATCAATATTCTAATTGCACTTTCACTGCTTATTTACAATTTTTTAAAAAAGTTTTTCTTAAGTTTTAAACTTACATAAATCTTTTTTCGCTATGGATTGGAAGAAAATCAACCAGTGTAATAAAACGTGTCCTTCTGGAAGTTCTTAATACCAAAAAAGCTATTTTTAAGCCATTTCCAAAAATAGTGCTTGAGAGAGGAAGTGGGCAAACCTAGTGTCTTTGTGAAAATTACGGCTTCGATAAATCTGTCTCTCCTGACATCCAGACATTAAAACTTTTAAATAAAACTATATGAAAACATGATACCAAGGCATAATATGGAAAGGAGGGAAGGAGATGAGAAAGCTGCCATGAATATATACTATTGAAATTATGTTTAATCCTCCCACCTACCCATTTAAGTTGATTTGAAAAATAATACTGTATTTCTTTCCACAGCTACAACTTTGGAAATAAGGGCATAGATAAATCTCCTATGTAAGGAACCCTTTTCTCTTTCCCTTCCCCTACTCCATACAGTCTTGTGTTGTTTTGTACCTGCACTCTGCTCTGTTCTCACTAAACGCTGTACTGAAGCGTGCTAGACAAAGTGCGGCCATAATATGGCCATACAGTTTCTCTAATGAAAGCACTTCTACTAGGCAATAGGTAATGCATGGTTGGTGAAAAATGCTGTTGCTCCTGGCAGTTACTTTTCCACCCTTTACTTATAAAAGGAACAACTGTATGTAGTTTCTATATTGACCCATTGAAGCAGAATCAAGGTTGTCCCATGTTATCTTGCTTCTTGAAGAAAAGGTCAAGATGGCGCCTGTTAGGCACCAAAAACCAAGAAAGACACGCTGAGTTATTTCAGAGCAGTTTTTGTTATTGTTCCTCACCTACAGACAGGAATCTTGCCAAGCTACTTGCATCATTAAAGATATATTCCAAGAACTCCCAGGGAAGAACAGTCTTGATCCTCTTCCTCTCAGCCAAACTAGAGACTTCACAGTCTCTTGGTCCTCTGGAAAGCTGCCCCTACCGCCTTGGAGTTTAGACTACATTCCACCACATTACCTCTCCCATTATTGACTGCAGCTGAATCTTCCTTACAGACTGGAGACAGGACTGCATCCTCCACTTCATAGTCCGCTTACTTAAAAAGCACATGTCAGGCCTTTGGTACGGACAGTTCTGGCTTCCAGCATCTTACCTGAGATAGCTACATTTCTTTATTTTATTTCTTTATTTGTCAAGCATGTATAAGATAACAGATATAAGTATAAACATGATTATGAATACAGGAAATAGATACGAATAAATGGGGACAATAGGACAGGGACGGTAGGCACGTTGGTGCGCTTATGCATGCCCCAACCTCTTAGGAGGTTGGGGCATGCAGGTCAACAGTAGACAGTCTAAGGTTAAAGTTATGGGGATTTGGGGAATGAAACCATAGAGTCAGGTAGTGCATTCCAGGCATTGACCACTCATTGACCACTCATTGACTACATCACCCTGACTAATAACAGTGATGACCTTTTATAGAACTAGATTCATTGGAATCATATTTCCCCCCCCCCAAAAAAATATTTTGCGGATAAAAATTCATAGACAAGAAATCTTACCACTGGTTTTGAAAATCTTGGTAATTGTACCAGGTATCTGCGCTTGAAGTCAGCATTCTCCTGAATAAGTAATTGTGAAGCACAAGGATGGCGGCAACTTTCAGATTCAACTTGTATGCTTCAACATTTACTAGGTTAGCGAGATTTTGGACTAAATGGCTTTTGGACCTGATTCAGGAGTTTTATGTTCTTTTGCTCAGTGCGCAGTACAGCACTTAATAATTAGAGTAGTAATTATTCTGGAAAAGCAATGCTTAAAACATCATTTTCTACTCTATCTTCTCTTATGCAGGAACTTCAGCTCCAGCATGACCATGAATCAGCACAATCATTATTGAGAATTCTGGGAATTGTCCATACAGCTGGAAGGTAGAATTTAGAGAATTGTTCACATGTATGAAAAGTCGACTCCATAAAACAGCTGCATCTTATGTTCAGAGTTGTGCTGCAGCCTGAAAAAAAGATGGGCTGCTTTTAATGAATAGCAAAACAGTGCTATGCTTGCAGTTGGGTAAAGTCCAAAGCACTTCTTCAGAATTATTTTAAAGCATGCACAACTAAAAATAGCATTCAAGCTCAGCTCCTACTTGCTGTTGGTAATGCATCAGAGATGGGTTTCAGCAGGTTCTGACCAGTTCTGGAGAACCGGTAGTGGAAATTTTGAGTAGTTAGGAGAACCGGTAAATACCACCTCTGACTGGCCCCGCCCCCATCTATTCTCTGCCTCCCAAGTCCCAGCTGATCGGGAGGAAATGGGGATTTTGCAGTAACCTTCCCCTGCCATGCCCACCAAGCCACGCCAATCAAGCCACACCATGCCCACAGAACCAGTAGTAAATTTTTTTGAATCCCACCACTGTAATGCATCATAGCCCTCCTATTCTTTAATTCTACAAGGTGGGGTTTTATAGATGTATTGACATGGCAACATTCAGAATTTCCAGCCACAATAAGTCTTAATTGGCCGAGAATTCTGGAACCTAATAGTCCTAGTCTCTAGACTTTTATGGTAATGCTGTATACCCACGAAAGAGACCTAAAACAAGATGGATCGATGACATCAGCAAGTATTGTGGGCTCAATTGGCAAAAGAAAGCTCAGGACCGTATTGGTTGGAAACATGCAGAAGAGGTCTTCACTTTGCAGCGGACAGACAGTGAATCAAATGATAATGATGCTGATGCAGTATACTCAAGAAAAAACATCTTCTGCTTGAAATGAATCTTGCTTGTTCTCTATCCTGCCACTGGGCAAGACAAAATATGCCACTCATCAATCATGCATGCCATCCCATAAACTACAGGATTTCAACCTTAATCTTTCTCTATCTTAATATAACAATTTGCACAAAAATTAATAACTAGTGGTGTCCTTAGTGTCTCTTGAAAGTATGAGCCGTAAGCAAGAAGATGTTTCTTTTTCTTCTTGATGAATTAATTCTTGGGTATCATAAATCTTATCACTTCAGTGTTCTTAGAGGTTAACAGTATTTTCCAGAGAAACGCCTTATGGAAATTATCCACATTCTTTATTTCTGCATCTGTCTCGCCTGACTTAATTATGATAAAACATTTGCCGGGGCTTTAAGAATCTGATTTAGAGTTTACTGTACAAGTTTATTTTGTTCAATGATTTGACTTCATAAAACAACTGGTGGTTCAATTGCTTAGCCTATTGGGAGAAGTGGTGGTAGTATACTACTTTTATTCATGTATATTTTAGTCCACCACAAATGGATCAATAATTTGCAACAAAACATCTATACTTAAATAAATAATTGAAACTTAAAATTGCAGATAATATTAAAAACATTTAACTAATACAAAACCAACAGTACATGAAGTATATGATTGCTTTTACGTTTTGGACTAATGGAAGCTTCTGAATGATCTTTGGAGGCAGACTTGTGTAGATATTGTGGTACTTCAGACAACTGGTGGTGAGGGTCTGAGTCATTATTGTCAGATACTCCTCTTCCAGCTAAGTTTGCAACTGACATACCAGCTTAAATTGGGCAAAAACCTTCTTGGCCATAGCCTCTCTTTACCCATGCAGCAAAAGCTGTGGATCCAGAAGGACTTCAGCCTATCTCATCCCAACCATCCTTTGCTGCATCCAGACACTGGATCAAGTCACTGGTACCATCTCCAGTGCTGACCAGTAGGATATCATCAGCATATTGTTGATATCAAATCATCAGACAATCTCTCCCAGTGGCTTCTTGAAGATGCTTAATAGAAGGAGAAAAAGCACAGGACCTTATGGTACCTTACAAAGAAGAAATTGCTTGGCTGTTTATACTCCCCCATCATCACTGATTAGAACCAATTATTGAGAAAGGAGAAGAACCACCACAATAAAATACTCAAGCTCCCCAGGTAAGGTATATGGTGTGTGTGTGTGCGCGCGCGCACACACACACACACACACACACACACACACACATACAGATATACATATACATATACATATACATATACATATACATATACATATACATATACATATACATATACATATACATATGCATATACATATACATATGGTGTATGTATGTGTGTGTACACACACACACACACACACACACACACACACACACACACACACATACACATACACATACACATACACATATACATATACATATACATATACATATACATATGTATACACACACACACAGGCATAAGTGGATAGCTGTGTTCCTATCAAACACGCAACAAGTAGTCAAAATAGGGAACACTCTATCAAACCCTGCACCTGTTAACAGCGGTATCCCCCAAGGTAGCGTTCTAGGACCCACACTCTTTTATACTTCACATAAATGACCTTTGTGATCATATTATAAGCAACTGCGTTCTCTTCGCTGATAATATAAAACTATTCAACACCACCGACAATGCTGCTACCCTACAAAAATACCTTCACTATGTGTCAGAATGGTCAAACAATTGGCAACTTCAAATCTCAACCAACAAATGCTCTTACACATTGGCAAAAAACAAACAAAAACAAAAAACAAAAAAAGAACACAAAATACAAGCTACGACCTCATAGACAACCCTTACTCTGTCAAGGACCTTGGAGATCATCTCAAATGATCTAAGTGCCAGAGCTCACTGTAACAGCATTGCCAAAAAGGCATTAAGAGTTGTTAACCTAATCTTGCATACAGTAGCTTCTTCTCCGGTAATATTGAACTGCAAACTAGGGCATACAAAACTTTTGCTAGACCAATTCATGAATATAGGTCATCTGTCTGGAACCTGCACTGCATATTAGACATTAATACAATCGAACGAGTCCAGAGATATTTCACGAGAAGAGTCCTCCACTCCTCTGCTCGCAACAGAATACCTTATGCCACCACACTTGAAATTTTGGGCTTAGACAACTTAGAACTTCGCCATCTTTGATCCGACCTAAGCGTAGTACATAAAATTATCTGCTACAATGTCCTACCTGTCAATGAGTACTTCAGCTTCAACCACAATACACAAGCACACAATAGATACAAACTTATGGTAAACCGCTCCAAACTTTATTGCAGAAAATACGACTTCAGTAACAGAGTTGTCAACTACCTGACTCTGTGGTTTCTTCCCCTAACCCCCATAACTTTAACCTTAGACTGTCTACTGTTGACCTCACCCCATTCCTAAGAGGTCTTTAAGGGGAGTGCATAACCGCACCAGCATGAGTACCATCCCTGTCCTAATATTCCCTTTTATTCGTATCCATTTCATGTATTCATAATCATGTTTATACTTATATCTGTTATCTAATACATGCTTGACAAAATAAAAATAAATAAATAAGTTTTTGATACTCACTATTTTACTTCTACATCCCCTGCAAATGTGTTGGGTAGTGATTTTTTTTATCATTCTGAGCTAGGATCGGAAATGACGAAGCTTAAAATAAAATACTGTACATCTGGAGGACACCAAATTGCGGAATGTTGTACTCAGTGCAGTTATAATGAATGGCTAATGTACCAAAAGATTTTTTTAATAATGAAGATTAATGGGATGAAATTAAGGGGGGAAAAATGCCCAGATTGTTCAAAATCCCTGGAAGCCATGGATAACTTAAGAGCATCAAATAAAACCTATTCTCATGAAGGGGCTATTCCTGTTCGTGGCAATTGCAGAAAGTAGTATTACAAAGGTCTGTTTCTGTAGAACGACCTAAAGCAAAAAATCACTTGTTTGTCTCGCTCAATGTCTCATCATTTGTGACTTATCACTCAATAACACCCAACACCATGTGTAAATGTGTGAATTGTTGCCATAAATAGTTTATGACTGAATTAATTACAAGTCATATAAAAAATTATAAAGTTGACATGTATGTGAAAGCTTCAGCCATGTCTAACAGATTTTTGCCTTGTTTGGCATTCTGATAACCTGTCAGTTTGCAAGATGAATATATATCTTTTTTTTTTTTAAAGGAAGGGGAAGGTGAGATAATCCTCTTGTAAATGTTTCATGAGGAAACAAACCCAGAAGGCTTATGGAGGTTTGATCCATAGCAGAGGTGGGTTCTAACTTACCTCGCTGCCGGTTCGCTTCCTCCCGCGCCGCGTGGCCGCGCCTCATGGGCGCATGCACGCTTTGTGCACGCGGGCATGCACAGTGAAAAAAAATTAAAAAATCCCCCCCCCAAAAAGCCAAAAACAAGATGGCGACGCATGTGCAGTGCCGGAAACTCAGCTTCTGTGCATGCGCAGAAGAAGAAAAAAACCCGGAAAAAATAAAAAAAAAATAAAAAAAAATTCAAAAAAAATTTCAAAAACAAAAAAGAGATTGCGGCTTCCATGGAATGGCACCGACCGAACCGGCTCTGTGACGTCATCGTGACATCACCAGCGGGTCACTACCGGTTCGGGCGAACCAGTCCAAACCGGGAGGAACCCACCTCTGATCCATAGGTTGACCTATGGGAAAAGGGAAGAAGCTAATTGCCCATCATGGATTTCTGGTTGTTTTCTGCCCTGCATGGCATCCCAAGTCTGTCTGTGTGTTTGTGTGTAGTGGGTGGATTGAGGGGTTGTTTGGAATATAGGAATGGTTAGCCAGGAAGCAACTCCTTTGCCTACTTGCTGCTTGTTCTCCTTCCAATTTTCTTCTTTCACAGAAAAAAATAACTTGTTTTTAGCAGTCTCATGTACACTATCATTTTTTTTTGTGCTCAAATACAAGGATTGTTATTAAAAGTGTTGCTCCCAGTTCTGGAAACCTGGAGTTTGTTTCCTAAACTTAACCCCTTTTTTGCTTTCCTACTAATTTCCCCTGCTGGGAGATCCTATGGAGACTTGCATGCTTTTATAAACACCCACATAAGTAACAAGGGCGATTTCAGTGTCAAAATAATTTTTCGGGTGATATTTTTATTACATTCCTTAAAGGACAAACATTTCTAAGGCTTTATTAATATCCACAGATTGTCTGGCCTTGTGATCCAGCTGCTGCTTTTCCAAGCAAGACAAGCACATTGTTCTGAGCGGTTTGTTCCATGACCGCTGCATTGGTTTGTCAGAGACATTAAAAAAAAACAACAACAACCACATGATCTTTCCATCTTTTGAATAGCTGAGTTTGGAGGAAACCTCAGATTAAATGATCTCAACTATTTTTCTCTGGCACCTTGGCAGCACGGTGGTCATTTCTTCAGCCCCTCTGCACCAGTCATTGTTAACTTTCCCCATCCTGCTAGTCTTTCATCCCAGATGGAATGGATGCTTAAACTATTTTACCCAGATGCTAAATTCATATAGTGAGTAGTATAAACCTCTTTGCAACTGAAAGAGCAGATGTACCTGTCTGTGGTCTCAAATACTGATCCAGCCTTATCCTCTTTTTCAATTTTCTATGAGACTTTTGATACTTCTTTAAAAAATGTAGCATAAATAGTTTTAGTATATTGATCTGTTTTTCATCACTTTTTAAATTAAAAACGTGTCTTGCTTGATCATAGCAGGATGGTTACGCACCTTGGCACCTAGCTAGTTTCAGGTGGAAACTTGAACAATTAGATTCTTTTTTCCAGTGTGTGATTCTAGTAAAAAAAATCATTTATTTGAATGAAAAATACAGAATGGGGTTCTACAATTTTGTCCCCTCAAATTTGTGGTTTCCCCTCTTTTCCTGAGATTTGAAGTCTTTTCATTACCCTCTAAGTGACAGAAAATGCTTCTTGTTAACCTTTCGCCTTCCCACACACTAAAACTCTTTTGGGTGTTACTTTGGTGTCTCTAAGTTCCCAAATCACTTTTTAGATAGTTAGGAAAGATGTAATTATATCTTCAGAAATGTGTACAGTTTTTAAACTAATGGTATGGGTATTAGATGTTAACATGACCCTCCTTGCTCTCTGTAAAGCTGCTAATTTAAAATAAATCACTGATTAAAACAAAATAGTTCTTCGTGGAGAGTTGAAACTTGTTGAAATAAAAGAGAGTGGAAATGATCTCAACTGATTGCCGTTTCCAGATGTAAACCTATGTACTATTTGTATCAAACTATATATTTTAGCATGTGGTGGCAACTGCTGAGTACAATATGGAAGAGCAAAGCATGTTTTCACTTAGTTTCTTATGCAAGGATTTGTATATGTTTTTCAAATGTGCATCTTAGATTACAGATTAACAGAGTTGGAAGGGACCTTGTAGGTCATCTAGTCCAACCCCCTGCCCAAGCAGGAGATCCTACACCATTTCTGACAAATGGCAGTCCAGTCTCTTCTTGAAAGCCTCCAGTGATGAAGCTCCCACAGCTTCCGAAGGCAAGCTGTTCCATTGGTTGTTTGTTCTCAATGTCAGAAAATTTCTCCTTATTTCTAGGTTGAATCTGTCCTTGATCAGTTTCCATCCATTATTACTTGTCTGGCCTTCACATACCCAGTTCTGCAACCGTTCTTCATATGTTTTAGCCTCCAGTCCCCTAATCGTCTTTGTTGCTCGTCTCTGCACTCTTGCTAGAGTCTCAACATCTTTTTTATAGTGTGGTGACCAAAACTGGATGCAGTACTCTAGGTGTGGTTTTACTAAGGCTTTATAGAGTGGTATTAGTATCTCACTTGATCTTGATTGTATCCCCCTGTTAATGCAACTTAGGATTGTGTTGGCCTTTTTGGCTGCCGCTGCACACTGCTGGCTCATATTTAACTGGTTGTCTATCTTTAATAAGTGCGTTTTTATATATACTTTCTTTAGCGTGGATTTTTTGGAAAACACTTTCATTTTTTATTATTAATAATACACACCCTTTTACCCATTTTAATATATTCACTTTAGCTTTTTTTTAAAAATGTGAACTGTGGTCACAAAATCTCCCATTTAATACAGGAATCCAAATTAAACTGTCTCTGAAAGGTGGATTTTCAACCTCTACATGAGCACTTCAAGTGAAAGAGAGGCTATAACCTTTCTAAAAAAAATGTCTCTTACCACCGGGAAGTATTTTGTTCCTGCATTTCTGTAAATTAAATCTTTTATTGCATGTCTTGCTCTTTGGAATAATAATAAAAAAAAGGTCCTGACCTTCTGTGTGTCATTTGTTTCAGGCATTTGGAAAATGCTTTTGTGCTTACCACAATCTTCTTATCTTTAAAGCTAACTATTTTCAGTTCTTTCAATCACTCTTCATAGTTTTTAGTGTTGTTATTGCCTTCCTTTTAAGCTGTTTATTTATCTGAATCCTTTTTAAGTTTGGTGTGTGGGGCTGGATACAAACTTGAGATGGAATCTGACAAGCATGAAATAAAGTAAAATTATATTAAACCATACTTTTATTGGTGGAGCCTAAAATCTTATTTGCTTTTTACACAGCCATACTACACTATTGACTCTTATTCAGTTTGTTAACAATTATAATTCCAAACTGTTTTTCACAAATACTACACCCAAACCACCTATTCCCATCCTAGGGTTGTACATTTGATCTTTGTTTCTTAAATGAAGGACTACACAATTGTCTGCATTGAATCTCTATCATTTTGTCTATTTTATTACCCAGTTAAGATCACTTTGAATTCTATTTTTGCCTTCTAAAGGCATTAACTCTGCTATTTATTATTTACGGTACCTGCAGATTTGATATTTTGCATTGTCTCTTTATCCTACTTATGAACAAAATGTTTGAGAGTACCCAGACCAGGACTGATCTGTTTGATACTCAAATGCAGACATGAAATATATACATAACAATACATGCAACATGTTTGACGTTGTCACATTCTACCAGTAATGGCCAAAACAACAAGGAAAGTTGAGGCTTACTCCCATGGTTAATCTTGTGAAACGCAGAATGTCATATATGTTGGATCTAGACTCACAATAATGTAGATGCTGACTCATACTGGTGAATGCAAGAACTGGACTAAAACTAGTAATCAAAACTGCTAAGATTTTCCCTACATATGACCATTTCATGCTCTTAAATGGACATATGTAGAAGGGCCCTACTGATCTCGGGTGTATATCTGCACTCAACTGAATGTCAAAGCTGCAGAATAGATGCATATCTATCAATGATAACTTTGAATTGATATAACTACACCAACAGTCAACAGATTCCATGATATTGCCCCCAAAGTGCATAATTTTACTGATGACAGTATTTCTATGAGATATGTAGTTCCCACCAGGGACATAATTCATCTAAACTACAGTATATTGTGAATTCAAAAATCAAGCTGGGAACTGGAAAATGGAATTGTGTCATTCTTTCTGGACTATGGAATCAAAAGATGGTAATTCTTGTGAACTTGGAGTGAAATGAACCAAGAAGGATCTGCCAATCTATAATTTTTAACCTGGCTAAAAGGAGCACAGCTAGTAATGCTCCCAAATAGTTGGCCAAGTTCCATTTATCTTCATTATCCCTTGGTGGTATTATAAAATTGGCTTTTACAGGTAAATGTTACCTTTTCTTTTGTGATAATGGCAATTCTTTGATGCACCTGCTTATTTCACAGGGACATTTATAAAGAACATTTGGCTTAAAGAGGCCACAACTCTTTTTTTGCTGGTTTTAGAAGATTGTGTTGTGTTCTTCATCCTTTTTTGAGAGAGCAAAAGGTTCAGTGGTAACTCCACCCTAAGTGAAATATTGATACAATCTTGGTTTGTATTTAATTTTCTACTTTAACTCTTTTTTTCCTAATTGACATGTGATGCTGGACTTCATTTGTTAAAAGATTTTTACATTGCTTTATCTGGACTGCAGGATTACCCAGTTTGCTTAGATTGCGCTCTTAAATTTAATGATAGTAATGAGATTGGTTTTGGTTACATTTATCTTTGTAAATAATATGAGCAGCTGAAGAATTATTTATCCTTTTAAGTAAGTCTAATTTCTAATCACAATTGCTAATTAATAATGACCTTTGTATCCCATTCTTCCTTCAAGAAGCTCAGGGAAGTGTTCTTTCTTTCTTCCTGAACTCTCTGCATCCTCCCAACAAATCTTGGAAGTAGATTAGGCTAAGACAACTTGACTGAAATCCCATATTATGAGAGGCTATGGTTTGATTAACCATGGTTTACTGATTAAGAACTAATTGGTTTGATTTGTACCATACATTTAGCCATAAAACCCTGGCCTACAATAATGACTGAATTCTGACAATTCACTCCCATCTAAGTTCCATTTGTAAACTATAGTCCAGTAATTTCAGGAAAATATCCAATTTTCTACCCCAGTTTTATTCCTTTATCTTACAGAACAACTGCCCACCTATTAAAAATGTAACCCAGAAAAATCAAGGTTAATGAGTTTACACTTCAAATTAGATTTAGTTCAAATCATGTCGGGACTTTAGTTCCCAGCAACATCTGAAAACTATAGTTCCCACTCAACCACCTGTTATTTTTATTTTATTTCTTTACCCCTTGTGGAAAATGATTCATACCCTGAAAATCAGATCTTTTCTCCAAACTAAGTTTTCAGGGGAAATCAGAACTACCTTGTCCTGTCCTTGTATTATAGAGATTCCTGATGTTTTATAATGGATTGGAATCAAGAGCATTCCAGTTAGGTTGTAAGTGTTATTAGCATGCAATGTGAGCTTTGGAATAGAATTCAGCTCCCTGGTAGTGAGGGATGGATTTCCTACCTTACAGGGGAAAAATACTCTGAAAACTTCCTCTGTTTCAAGGGTTGTTTAAAACATAAAGGGGGAAAATACTAGACCAAGCAGCAGGCAATCACAGTTGTAGGTTTCCCTACTATGAAGAAATAGTAGGTAATTTTCTATTTCAGTCCAAACAGCAAGCTCTAGTTTTGCATGCATGCATATTAATAGATATACACAAAGATTATGCAAAATGACACCACACTTTTAATCTTCATTTTGGATGAAACAAATAGCCGTGCTTCCTTTAGATCTACTTCTCAAGCGATGGCAATATTATGGCTGAGTACATTTGGTTTTATGGCCTATGTGTGTTTGTGTGGGCATGTGTGCTTTATAATATACCAAGATCCCTGATACGAAGTGAATTAGAAATATAAATAAGCAAATAAATAAAATGATTTCATGATGCCTGAAGCCAGCTGATCTTATGGAGAAGGCATTGGTGTAGGAGTGGCATACTGGCTCTGAACCAGGCAAGACACAAATGAACTTTTAGATCAGACAGAACACTAATTAGTGTGGTGGGGAGAGAGATTAAGTGAGTGAATGAGAGACACACAGAGAGAAAAACATTCCATCACCATGACAACCATCCTCTCGAGCTAGGCTGGACTTCTTGCTTTGGACATCCCTAGGCTGGGGTCACCTCTTCAAAGAGTAGAAGAGGAAAAAATAATATCAATGTGAAAGTTTAGAGCCAGCCAACACCATTAGATTAGAGTGGTGTGATTAAAATTGTCTCACTTTCCAAATTTTATCTCTACCTGCCACAAAATAAGTAGTTCATGAGGAAAGGGTTGGTAAAGTCCTGGTCTGTTCATTCATTACATGTAGAGCTTCTTTGTAGAAGGGAGCTTTCACAATTACACCCCTTAGGAATCCTACTTCTCCGTCTACTATCACTGTGTAAGGCATACTTAGCTTTGATAGGGTCTGTGAATGTAAATGTAAATGCACATTCGTGGGGAGGAAACAGGTTAGCATTCGAACACTTCTGGCACATATAAGAAAGAGGAATGGGTTCTTCTTACCTGCATAGTGGTCAAACACTGTTGGTACATATTCTTCTGGAAACGCATCATTGGCGTAACTCATCAGCAGGCAGGTCTTCCCAACAGCTCCGTCACCAATCACCACACACTTGAGCATCTTCTTCACGCTGCTATCCGAGTAGCTGGGCTCTTCTTCTTTGCCACTCATGCTGGTTGTTCCTGCTTTTCTTGTTTTTCCTTCCAGCTTTTGCAAGCACACCCGAAAGAGCACAGATCCCAAAGGAGAATTTCAGTTGTTGATAGCAGGCTTCTTCTTGAATGAATTTTGTTGTTGTTGTTGTTGTTGTTACTGTTGTTGTTGCCGCATGGCAGACAATCATGAAATCATAACTTCAGTTTGTACACTTGATCTTTTCAAGCCGCAGAGAACCATGTGAGGGAATAAATAGACAACCGACACGCGTGTCGTTAGTAGTTCAAGTCAGGAAATCTTCATCTTGCATACAGAGACTCTGGTATTTCGTACGGCTTAAAAATAGCAGCAATCGGAGGAGCTGAATGTCTCTTCCTCTGCTCTGGTTTGGCCTGAAAAATCAGGGATTCATGCTAAATCCATTCCATTTTTCCATCGCATTTCCAAAGAGAAAGTGGAAACTGGAACAAATTCATGGAGGGACTCTCTCTCTTCTCTCTCTCTCTCTCTGTTTCTTGTTCTTTTTATTTCATGCAATCCCTTTATTTTCTCCAGTTTGCTCTATGTCAGGAAATCATGAGTTTCCTGCTGAATTCCATATTAGGATCAGTGGGGCTCGTGAAGGGCTGCAAACAATAGAAGCTCTGTGTGTGTTTATACTTTACAGGAACTCTGCCAGGATGTGGAAGAAGAAAAACACTAGAGGTCTCACTGCAGACTGCAGTTCACAAGCTTCCTGCTCCAAAAGATCCATCTGGACATCATCGCCACCCTTCTCTCAGGATCGCCCACACATAAAATCATCCTTGGTGAGATTGATATTATGTTGAGCTACCCCTAGATTGACCTCTGTGAGAGTGATTGGCAGCACCTGGGACAAAGTAAGAACAGTTGTCATCATTTCTGTTTAAAAACTTCTCTAGTGAACTCTTAGAATTTTCACTACTCAGACAGATTGCCCTTCCTCAAACTTCACTGTGAATTTATCTGCTCCTCAGTTGGCCACAAAAACTTATCTCTGCTTTTTCTTCTTTTCCTACCAGGAATGCTGAACGGCTGTATTTATATTTTTTGTTAAATTACAGGCACGGTTATGAAGAAAATGCTCAGCTGTCCCCTTTATGTGGCACTTTATCAGCTATTGTTTATGTTCAACAATTCTGCAGTTAAGAACCAAATTTCAAGTAGTATAATATGAACTTAATACAATATGTCATTAGCTATGACATTTTAATTGTTTGTTCTTATCCATTCCAGGTTAAACTTCCTTTGGAATTATGTACCTGTTGCCCTATTCTAGCTACACTCTGATTAGAAAGCAAGAATTGAGATGTCAGTTTTGATGTAAGCGCTTTGGTGTACCTCCAAAGAATCAAAGACGTGATGATGGATTAAAATGAAATCATGGTCTCATTTGATGTCACAGCACTTTTTACATCCATGGACCCAGAACTGGCCACAGAAGCCATGACAACATTGCTGCACACACATGGATTGAACCATGTGCTGTTGCCCTATTCTAGCTACACTCTGATTAGAAAGCAAGAATTGAGATGTCAGTTTTGATGTAAGCGCTTTGGTGTCTCCAGTCTGGACTAGGCTATAAGAGTTTTTGTCAATTCTTTAGCGCTGTTGTAAGTTGGGGTTCCTGGCAATGATACAATTGTATGGAGAGGTATGTCTGGCCTGTATGCTTTGCACTGGCTTACATTGGCCTGTGTGCTTTGCACTGTGTCCAAAGCACACAGGCCAATGTAAGCCAGTGCAAAGCATACAGGCCAGACATACAGGCCAGACATTCTTTGGAGGTACTGTAGGGGGGAGTTGATAGAGCATTTGCTTCCCTCTGTGAGGTTTCCAAACCTTTCTGTCAATTCTTTAGCAATGTTGTAGGTGGGGGTCCCTGGCAATGATACAATTGGATCAAGAGGTATGTCTGGCCTGTGTGCTTTGCACTGTGTCCAAAGCACACAGGCCAGACATACCTCTTGATCCAATTGTATCATTGCCATGGACCCCCACCCACAACATTGCTAAAGAATTGACAGAAAGGTTTGGAAACCTCACAGAGGGAAGCAAATGCTCTATCAACTCCCCCCTACAGTACCTCCAAAGAATCAAAGACGTGATGATGGATTAAAATGAAATCATGGTCTCATTTGATGTCCCAGCTTTTTTTACATCCATGGACCCAGAACTGGCCACAGAAGCCATGACAACATTGCTGCACACACATGGATTGAACCATGTGCTGTTGCCCTATTCTAGCTACACTCTGATTGGAAAGCAAGAATTGAGATGTCTTACTTGTGCGGAGAAAGATACAAAACTGAGAGAATAAATTAAGCTGTGTCTAAACCTTAACCTCCACACAGCGACCTTCTCCAATCTGGAACTGTCAGTGTGTTGAGCATACAACTCTCAAAATTACATGGCAGACTAGCTCTTGGCTCCCCTAGATAGAAATTTGTGAAGCTTTTTGAAGCAATTAAGGTAATCCTCAGCATATGACCACAATTGAGACCAAAAATTTCTGTTGCTAAGGAAGGTGGCTCAGTGAGTTGCACCATGGCTGTTAAGTGAATCACTGCAGTTGTTAAGTGAATCTGACAATTGACTTTGTCGCGAGCCAGCTGTGAATGTCACAAATGGCAGTCACATGACCCAGGGTCGCTGCAACACTCACAAACACATGCTAGTTGCCAAGCATTTGAATTTCATCATGTGACCTTGGGGATGCTGCAACAGTTTTAAGTGTGAGGACCAGCTGTAAGTAACTTTTTTCAGTGCAGTTGTAACTTCATACAATCACTAAACAAATGTTTGTAAGTCAAGAACTATCTGTATGGTGCTTTTTCGCTTATCTAAAGGAATTTCCAGATGCAGTTTTACACCTTCCTTGTTTGTAGCCTTCTGACCAGTTGGTGACTTTATTGGATACTTTCCATTGCATGAGATAGCAGTTTACTCCTAAAACTTCTGATATCATCACAGGAGGGGGAAGTACAATGGAAAACATCCAGCAACATTTTCAATTGATTGGTGGGAGAGGGGAGTTCTTCAGTTCATTTTTCATGCCACATCTGGTAAGGGTCTAAGTTTTGCTCTGGGAAGCTTGCTTTTTAAACGTGAAAATGTTTGTTTTCAGTGTAGCATGAAGTAAAAGAACTTCTTTTATTAAGCAGCAAAAAAGTAAAAGAAAAATGCTCAGTGGGCCAATTCCCCAGTTTACCATTTGAGTCAAGAAACAGACTTACTTCAGCTGATGTCTGCACAGTAAATTGATTTACAGGACCTAAACCCACCAGTTGAGTTCTTCATACAAACACAATCAGTAGGATATCTTACTTTTATATATCTTACTATAAATTAACTTTTGTGTATGCATGTATGTATAGTGAAAGAAAGAAAGACTAGGGGGTGACATGATAGCAGTATTCCAGTATTTAAGGAACTGCTACAAAGAAGAGGGGGTCAATTTATTTTCCAAAGCACCTGAGGGCAGGACAAGAAACAATGGATGGAAACTAATCAAGGAGAGAAGCAACCTGGAATCAGAGGAGAAACTTCCTAACAGTGAGAACAATCGATCAGAAGTTGTGGATGCTCCATCACTGGAAGTTTTTTAAGAAGAGACTGGATAGCCACTTGTCTGAAATGGTATAGGGTCTCCTGCTTGAGCAGGGGGTTGGACTAGGTCTCTTCCAGCTCTATTCTGAATTGAATTGAATGAAAAACAGAACAGTATGTAAAAGTTAAATTTCTCTTTATCAGTTCAATCCATGAACCAAAGTCAGTTTTGATGTAAGCGCTTTGGTGTCTCCAGTCTGGACTAGGCTATAAGAGTTTTTGTCAGTTCTTTAGCGCTGTTGTAAGTTGGGGTTCCTGGCAATGATACAGTTGTATGGAGAGGTATGTCTGGCCTGTATGCTTTGCACTGGCTTACATTGGCCTGTGTGCTTTGTACTGTGTCCAAAGCACACAGGCCAGACATACCTCTTGATCCAATTGTATCATTGCCATGGACCCCCACCTACAACATTGCTAAAGAATTGACAGAAAGGTTTGGAAACCTCACAGAGGGAAGCAAATGCTCTATCAACTCCCCCCTACAGTACCTCCAAAGAATCAAAGACGTGATGATGGATTAAAATGAAATCATGGTCTCATTTGATGTCACAGCACTTTTTACATCCATGGACCCAGAATTGGCCATGGAAGCCATGACAACACTGCTGCACACACATGGATTGAACCAAGTACACCAAGATTGAAATACTCAGAAACCTGGATCTTGTCAACCTTTGCCTAATCACATACTTTCAGTTCAATGGAAAAATATATCAACAAATCATAGGAACACCCATTGAATCACTGCTTTCAGGACTGATAGCAGAGATTGTGGTGCAGTGCCTGGAATCTATAGCACTTCCTTGCATACGACCGAAAGTATGGATCAGTACATAGATGACACCTTTGTCATAATAAAAAAGGACCAACTGGAGAACACCTATGTGATCATCAACAACAACTTCAGGGGAATGGAATTCACTGGGGAGTAAGAGAACAACAGCAATCTACCCTTCCTGAATGTACTCATTGATAGAGCAGTGATGGCAATTAGAAACACAGGTCTGTCATAGGACTATTCATGCCAACCAGGTGCTCTACTACCAGGGCATCAACCCAGCTTTCATAAGAATACTGTGGGAGCATTATTTGGATGAATGCAGGCACACTGGCTACCCTGGGCATCAGAGGGGGGAGGAGACAGATTGTCTGTAGAGCATCTTCCAGTGAGATAGATATTCATGCAACTTCATCAGTGGGTGAACCCAATGTAGCACAGACAACATAGGCTGTGATGGGGATGGCACTGCTATGCATTGGGGGAAGGGGTGGGTTCTACTTACCTTCCCTACCGGTTCTGATCGCAACGGAAGTATGCATTTTGTGCCCCCATCGCGTCACACAAAACACCCGGAAATGACCCTCTGTGCATGCATAGAAGCCTTTGCGCATGTGCAGAGGGTTATTTTTCAAGCCACGGTGACCGGAGGACCAGTTTGGGAGTGTGGACCGCCAGTCTTTGCTGCCAGTTCAGTGAGCGGTGGTAAATTTCCACTACCGGTTCTAAAGAACTGGTCCGAAGCAAACCACCTCTGATTGGGGACATCTCTGAAACCACCAGCAGATTATTGCAGTCAAAGGACATCACTAGGGTACACAAGCCAACTGAAGCCCTCCAAAATATCCTAGGTAGGTTGGAGGGCCCAGCAGCCTCAGAGGAAAGAGCATTGTAAGGACTGCAACAGCCACTGTGTGAGATAAACAAGCAGAGGACTAACGGGCACATTCACAAAAAACCAAGCAGTCAGAAGACATGATGAAAGCTGCTTAATTTCACAACACATGGGCAGACTTAACCATGTTTCAACTGGGAAATTGTGAGCATCCTAGACCAAGCCAAGTCTAAAAACACTAGAAAATTCCTAGAAATCTGGCACTCAGACAAATCAGCCATCAACAAGCATATAGAGATAAACAACATCTACATACCATTCAAAAAAGACTAACAAGCTAACACTAAACAACAGCCCAATCAAGGAACCACCAAGACCACTCTCACCAACACTGACAGGGCAAAACTACTAGTACATAAAATGAGAGCAAACCCCACTCCTTACTAGCATTGATGATGTTACCTACTTTGGTAATGAAATGTCTGCAAGAAAACAACCAAGCTTAGAGAGCACCAAGGGTCCCTGTGTTATAGTATTAACTCATCTTTGAAGGGAAGGGTTGAACACAGATTTTATTTTTTATTTCTGTTAATAAAAGAAGAAAGAAAGAAAAAAAAGGTATGGCTGAATTCTGGCATTTTGCTTCCTAATTTTGAGAGCCATGCTATCTATGGGTGTAAGTGTTTGGGCAAATGTGGAAGAGGGCTGCAGGTCACTGGTTACCCCTCCTTATGTTGCAGCCTGATGAATCCAGTCCTACAAAGGAAAGCAATCCCTTATAACACCCAACTCATACAGGACTTGCAGACATACAATTTAGGATCCCTTCATAGAGTGGAATAATAGTGTCGTTTTGCAACTCATCTGATTTACCCTCATCTTTAAACTACGTTGTTTTCTCCCAAAGGCAAATGTTGCATAATGTGAATTGCAAAATGATTGTTTACTAATTTGAGTGGGGATTAAAGTGATATGAAACCAGTGGGGAGGATAGAGAACCTGCCTTATTAATGTGCAGTTATTTCTGAATTATACTGACCATGAACTGTGTCAGGTTACTTGCTCACAAAATACAGCTGTTGCCCCTTTAGCAGAGCAGAATCTTCCCTTCCAGCTGCTTTGTTCATAGCTTCACAGTTTTAATTTTAGTTTTCCATGGCAGATGTGATGACATATTCGGATCTCTGAGTGCACACAGTAATTGTGGGAATATCCATGTTCTTGGATTCCCACCAGTTCTCTCAATTCCACGCTAGCTTCAGACTTATTTCCTCTTTTTATTTCGTTGGATATTCAAATGCCGTGATGAGATGGATGGCAAGCATATTTAATAAATAAATAATAAATAAAAATATATTCCCCCCCCCCTAAATTTGGTCATCTTTATTACCAGTAGCACTTATACCAAAGTCCCCACCAGAGTTTTCCAACTGATAAAGTAATTTGGCATCACAGGGCTTTAAAACTGGGCCTGTCGGCTACGATTATATGGCATTCTCCGCTCTGTTGAAAAGTCAAGACATAAATCTGCCAGAGGGAAAAACTGCCCTGCAAATTTAAAAAATAGAATGTGCTGTATTTCACTGATCTTCATATTTGTACATATACAACACGAGACGTTTGCAATGGATTGTGCTGTTCTTTTTAATTGAGGGAAGTTTCTAGCTGATGCTGTCCCTTCTCTGGGTCCCTCCAGATGTGTTGGGACTGGCACTTTTCGACTCAAAGTTTGGGGAATTATAATCCCAAAATGTCTGGAGAATGCTAGTTTGGAGAAGCTGTTTTAAAGTATTTAAATTAGATTCCAAAGTAAATGTCTGGCAAAACAACAACAACATCATATTTTACTTCAGACTCTCTCACTTCAGACTCACTCACTTCCTCTTTCATACTCTTCTTTTGGCATCAAAATTGTCCACTCAACTTTATGATCAGAACATATGCAGACATCTGATTTAAATCATTCGCGGGTATTCTGAGTTTTTAAAGGGCATGCTTGGAAATTAAGAATAATAACTGCTTTGCATGGAAAGGAAAGGGTTTGTTCCTTTGTGGAGCTTTGCCTCCCTGTACATACAAGAAGGCTTTCCATAGAGTGCAAGAGATTACAGGAAGTCCTCGATTTACAACATTTCATTCAGTGACCGTTCAAAGTTACAACGGCACTGAAAAAAGTGACTGATGACCATTTTTCACCCTCATGACCGTTGCAGCATTCCCATGATCACATGATCAAAATTTGGATGCTTTGCAACTGACTCACATTTATGACGGTGGCAGTGTCCTGGGGTCATGTGATCCCCTTTTGCGACCTTCTGACAAACAAAGTCAGTGGAGACACTGATTCATTTAACAACTGCGTTATTAATTTAACAAATGTGGGAAAAAAAGTCGTAAAATGGAGCAAAACTCATTTAACAAATGTCTCACTTAGTAACATAAATTTTGGGCTCCGTTGTGGTCGTACGTCGAGGACTACCTGTACACGTGAAAAAAGGCCACAGGAATAAGTGGAGAGAATGCTCTCTGCTTTGGAGCATTCACTCCTTGAAGAAATCCTTTGGATGGGAAGCACTAGGGCTGTACTATGCTTTAGATCAGTGATGGCGAACCTATGGCATGCGTGCCACAGATGGCATGCGGAGCCATAACTGAGGGCACGCGAGGTGTTGCCCTATGTCAGCTCATGTCAGCGCATATGCCCACACCCATAATGCAATGCCCCCCGGCGCATGCGTGCACAACCCCCGCACTCCCCCCCACGCATGCGCGCAGGATTCACTGAAGCCTCCGGAATGGATTCCAGCTGATTTTCGGCCTTCCGGAGGGCGGGGGGAGGTCATTTTCGCCTTCCCCAGGCTTCAGGAAAGCCTCCGGAGCCTGTGGATGGCAAAAAATGGACCCAATGGCCCAATCGGAAGTTCGGAAATGAACTTCCAGTTGGGCCATTGGGTCTGTTTTTCACCATCCCATCCACAGGCTCCGGAGGCTTTCCTGAAGCCTGGGGAAGGCGAAAACGACCTCCCCCCCGCCCTCCGGAAGGCCGAAAATCAGCTGGAATCCATTCCGGAGGCTTCAGTGAATCCTGCGCGCATGCGTGGGGGGGAGTGCGGGGGTTGTGCACGCATGCGCCGGGGGGCATTGCATTATGGGTATGGGCACACACGCGTGCACTATCACACGCGCGCACGCATGCCCTTTTGGCACTCAAGCAAAAAAAGGTTTGCCATCACTGCTTTAGAGTCATTTCCAGGGTGAACATAGTGCTTGTCTGCAACACTTTAAAAAGCCAGGTCTTTTCCTGAGATGATCATGCACAACAGTTTTCGATGATTTCAAGAAACTAACAAAAATCTAGATAGTACTGAGATATCCAAGGGGTATAGAGTTTGAGAAATAACATCATCAGGAGAAAGAAATGGGAAATAAATTTTATGGTGTTATATGGTGTTATGGTGTTACACACACACACACACACACACACACACTAAAGCATGGAGTCTTAGGGCTCTTTCTTATAGCAGGAGTGGGCAATCTTTGGGAGGCCAGAGTCTGCATTCAGTATTTTTCTGGAAAACTGAGAACTGTAGTGACCATGATGAAGAAGTAAAATAGAAATTTCCCCTTGATTTTGTGGAGTTTCTTTCAATTTTGTTGTGTCTATGTAAGATTTTCACTACAGTGGTCAAATCTTTGAAATTCATTGAATTTTGTTCTGGTACTCCTGTTTGTTTGTTACTCAATGCACAAGCTAGAACTTGTTGATGTCAGCTGCCCTATGACTCACTACATTATTCTTTACGGGAAAATTTTGTTTGGTACTCATCGTGCCTCTAGGAACTAATTAACAACGAGTACCAAGGTACCACTGTACATTTTTCAGGTATGTAGGTGCTAAATAATATGAGTATTTGGAGTGCATTTCACTTTGTGTGGTACATGAAAGTCACTGTGTCCTCTCCATGTGTTGGACATAAGGCCAAGCTCTCCTAAGCCATTCATTATTAGGAGTTAAATGGGAGTTAAGCATCATGAATGCCTGGAGTAGAAGCATACCAAGTGTATTATATTTACTGATAGGAGAGAATATTTGTAGCTCAGGATTGAACTATGGGTCCTTGGTGCTCTCAGAGCTTGGTTGCTTTCTTGCAGATGTTTCATTACCCAACTAGGTAACATTTTCAGTGCTGGGGCTTGGTCTCTGTTTATGTACAATGGGTTGCCCTTTCAGTGTTGGTGAGAATATTGTTTTTTTATTGAATATTGATTGTCTCTTTTGAATGGTAGGTAAATGTTGTTTATGTGCCTGTTAAAGGCTGAATATATTATACTTAACAAGTATCAGCTTGCTTAAGGATTCACGTCACCATATGGAAAGGTTTCAGGCAGTGGTGAAATCCAAATTTTTTTTACTACCAGTTCTGTGGGCGTGGCTTGGTGGGCATGGTGTGGCTTGGTGGGCGTGGCAGGGGAAGGATACTGCAAAATCCCCATTCCCCTCACTCCAGGGGAAGGATACTGCAAAATCCCCATTCCCTCCCCACTCCTGGGGGAAGGATATTGCAAAACCTCCATTCCCTCCGCACTCTGGGGCCAGCCAGAGGTGGTATTTGCCGGTTCTCTGAACTACTCAAAATTTCTGCTACCTGTTCTCCAGAACCTGTCAGAACCTGCTGGATTTCACCCCCCGGTTTCAGGGTTTATGGACTGTACAGGTTCAATCCCTCATCCTGCAACAACTTTACAGTCTTTGAAGGTTAGCAAAATTTGAAGATGAAGCAAAGTATGGCAGATTGTGGGCTTAGGTATAGTCACTTTATTGGGAACTAGAATCATGCCAAAGGTATAATAAGCACTAACTGAGCTTGACAGGGGTTCATTTACCTGGAAGTCGAAAGCTACAGAGAACTGCCTTCTTGTATTGACTTAGACATTGACTTTTTCTCTGATGATGCATATGACTGATACTTTGCACTTATGAAATTGTTTTTAAAAGGAGTAGAAATTTCAGAGGACTTCTGCTCTCAAAGTGGTTTACCTATTTTTTTCAAAATTATTCTGAATATTTGAAATCAATACATTTTTTTCTTCTGAAAGGAAGAGCTTCCCCCCCCTTTTTTTGTTTGATCAAACTTATTTGCTGAAATAATATTTGCTTAACATTTTGTTCATCTGAGCGCCTTTAAACTATGCAAGTCCTTTCATGGAAACCATTTTTTTCTCTTCCCCCTCTTGTGGCCAGAGAGATGGCTGCAGAACAGAATGTCCTAAGAAGCCTCTGGAATCTTTAAATGATTTTGTACTGGGGGGGGGAGGGGGAATCAATCTAAAAATATTCCAAGTCACAAGGCATACATTATTCAGAATTTCATATCTGTAAATAAATGGATATGTGAAACAAGTGTTATGTACACAGCAGGGGTGGGTTCTAACTTACCTCGCTGCCGGTTCGCTTCCTCCCGCGCTGCGTGGGCACGCGCGCGCGCATGCACAGTGCTGAAAATCCAGCTTCTGCACATGCGCAGAAGCAAAAAACAAGATGGCGGCACCTATGACGCCACCGAGAGAGCCAGTTCAGGAGCGTGTCCAGCTGGCCATCGCTGCCAGTTCGGTGAGCAGGGGAAAATTCCTGCTACCGGTTCTAAAGAACCAGTCCGAACTGGCAGGAACCCACCTCTGGTACACAGTCTGCTTCTATTGATAACGGTTGGCTTTCAACCAAACAAAAGCAAAAAAATTGAAGTCTAAGCTATGGGAACTTTTATTTAAAAAAAAAAAATTGGAGCCCAAATCTGAATTTTGTATATAGTTCCAATGCACAACATGGTCTACATTCAGAGAAGTAAGATGGAACAATAACAAAATCACCGCTATTTCTTTGGCATTATTATGCTTTTTAAAAAGAATTGGGAAGGGATAATGATTTAATAATGTGCGTGTATCTGACCTTGGTAGATTCGACAAATCAAGACAAATCTGGACGTTTGCTCTTGAGAGAACATCAAACATGAGAGAGGCTTCCTAAGGGAAATTTTGAATGAAAAGTGGGTTAGAAGCCTTATAAATAAATACCACGAAGAAAAATGCAGCCTTCAGTTGTTACCACTTTCTGTATAAGGAAAATTCTGAACAATCCCAGAGGTTCCTGTTTTGAAACTAATGAAACCAAGGGAGGGGAAGTGGAGAAATTTTTTACAGGTTGCAAGGAGAAACCTATAATTGTTTCTCATAGCATTATTTGTGCCTTTGCTGAAATCCCTTTCTTGACCAAAGATTTGGAAAAGAATATAGCTTAGAAGAAGGAACATAGTTGTTGCACATTGTATTTCCGATGGATTCTGGTGTACATTTCTTTTTATATTATTTCTCTTTTTTCTGTTATGTTTAGTCCTTCTTTCTTTTTCTGAATATTAAAACTCTGTTGCTTTCTTCCAATTCCATCAAAATTGACTGAAGAGCGTGGCACCATTTCCACCAATACATTCTTTCAGCTTATTTTCAAGATTCACTCTTAGCAACTTCTTGGATCTAGATTTCAGTCCAGGGAGATCCACCAATGATGGTGATAGCCACAGTGCTTCCAGCCATAAGGCCTTCCAGTCAGCATCACTATTGTAATAGTAGAATTTGCAGCTCACATGCCCGTCGCACTGTCAACCCTATCATCTCAACACAGAATCAATGCAGCTTGATCTTGATGCTCAGCAATTGGTCAAACTTCTTCTACAAGTCCTTCAGTTTCTCCACAAAAACATGCCATTTACAGCTACATCTTCAAACCTCCCTCCTAATTTCCTACTCTCATCGACCTTTCTTCAATCATCTACCTAACCCAACAACTTTCCCAAACAATTGATAACTCATAGTGGATGTTCTAACTTTTGTTTATGTAGCTGTCCTCAACTTGATTCTTTAGGCCACAGGTGTCAAACTCAAGGCCCGGGGGCCGGATGCAGCCCATGGGGTGCTTAGATCTGGCCTGTGGGTCTGCCCTGGAAACAACGAAGGAACGGCCTGCGGTGCCTCTGCCAGCTAAAATGGAGCTCAGGAGGGCTGCGAGCTCTGTTTTTGCTGGCAGAGGGTTGCAGGAGGCCATCTCAGCCAAAACGGAGCTTGGGAGCCCGTTTTTGCTGGCAGAGTGCTTGGGCCACCACAGGCTCCCCCGACACGAGTGATGTCATGCTGGCCACGTCCACCCTGGCCACGCCCACCCTGGGCCCCCAAGGTCAAACACAACCCTGATGCGGCCCTCAATGAAATTGAGTTTGACATTCCTGCTTTAGGCCTTCTTCTCAAGTACATCTGTGGCATCTATCTAGAGCTGTGAGTCCAATAATTATCAGGGCTCCAATTATAACAGTGAATGGAAATCTAAACACACTTTAAGCAAAAGCACAAACAAAAGTTAGGCTTACCAAATACGACATGCTATTTGAGGCCTTTTCATTAAAGTCCTTAATGACATCATTAAGAATTCAAATATTGTTTGGTGCTTACCAAGTGAGATAGTTTAGATTTTATTTTTGGCGACGATAAGCAGTAGTCTTGCATTAAGAAATTATATCGATTCTTTTCAAACCAAGGCTTACTTTTTCAAAGTATGAAAAAGATGGAAACTGTATTTGGTTCTTGGTATTTATTTATTTATTTATTTATTGATCATCTTATTTTTGTCATGGGATAAATTTGGTTTAATCACAGATGGAAACACTGTTGCTGCTGAATGTAGTTTCCAAAAGGTCCAATTTGGTTGCATCTCTGTCAAATTCTGTCTTTATTTTGTAAACTGTCTAGATTCCAGTGAATTTCTTGGGTAAAATTCTGAAAAGTTTCATTTCTTTAATTAGGCGATAGATAAGGGCATTTATGAATATCCTGTTTCTCAGTGCCTCTCACAGCCCAAAACCTCTTTATCATTTTATGTTTTCCCTTAAATTACAAAAGAAGAAATTGTGAGGGAGTAGGTCCCACAAGACTTTTTCAGATTGAGGAAATGGGGGAAATCAGGGAGGCTTTAGAGTAATGGAAAAGCATGTAACAGAGAACTCAACTACAAACCTTAACTGCAAAGGGGACTGAAATCACCCCTAAGAGAAATTCTCAAATGCGCTGAGTATAGGATACTATTGGAGGGTACAAAAAGGATCAAGAAATCACCAGCCACACACATATGCTATTCATCTTTAAATTACAGTGACATTTGTTGCGGTGCTTTTAGGTAAATAATGTGTATTTATTTTTAGTACATGCAGTGGATTTAACAAAGTATACATTCATTTCTATATAGAGATTTTTACCATTTAAATGTTTTGCCTGGTTATATTCATTATCGTTTCTACTACACTGCCTTGAGCAGATGATAGTCTGTGCACATATACATATCCATGTGCAAATAATAAGTTCAATAATATTCAGTTTCCTGAGTGGAAAGTCCATCCCTGGGTTCCCAGATAGGCTACACCCTTCCCTTTCCTTCTCTTCCCTTCTGAAATATGTTGGCAAACAAATTAAAGCATTGTTAAAAGCTTGCTCTTTAGCTTAGAGTGGTTTCCACAGATACTTGCAAAGATGAATAATTAAAAAAAAATCTCTGGCTTGAAGCCAGTAGTGCAAAAAACACAATAGACTTTGAAAAATTGGGCTGGAAGAGGGGAAAAAATGCAATCCCTCTGGCCTATTTTTTAATTAAAAAGTATTTATAATTCCACTTTGTGGTTGGAAAGGGTGAAACAATCTATGCCACACTGGCCTTTCTAGGAGTCAGGGTGAACCTTTATATTGAATAAATATAACATTTGGTTTCCCGAGTGGATGTGACCTGCCAGAAAACAGCCATTTGCTTGAAGGCAAACTAACTCCACACAATGCTTTTTCCCAGGCTTTGTCAGACTCTGATTAGCTTCAGGTTGGAGAATCAAGATTTGATTCTCAATTTCAGTTTGTGATGTGAGATCTGAAGACAAACACATTTGACTTTGATATTTGATTTAAAAATGCCTTTAGGGTATAATGAGGAGGGGTCATGATGCTCTCAGCTGCTTCAGAATGGGATGAAAATACTAGGGACGATAGCTCTTTTTAGAGGGCATTAGCCCTGCCAGGTTTCAGCTAAATATCTTTGAGGATTTCACTATACTAAATTGTTTCGCCCATGCTTCTTTTAAGGCAGAGGTAGAGCCGAGGTGGCGCAATGGTTAGAGTGCAGTACTGCAGGCTACTTTAGCTGACTGCTAGTTGCAGTTCGGCGGTTCAAATCTCACCGGCTCAAGGTTGACTCAGCCTTCCATCCTTCCGAGGTGGGTAAACTGAGGACCCAGATTGTTGGGGGCAATATGCTGACTCTGTGAACCGCTTAGAGAGGGCTGTAAAGCACTATGAAGCGGTATATAAGTCTAAGTGCTATTGCTATTGCTAAGGAGAGCACAGCAGCCTCCGCATTATTTAGTACAAATTGTGTTGATTGAACTGACCCAGAAACTCCAGTGTATAATATAAAAATGTCAAAACCTGTTTTGAACAATAAAGTTTTCCTCTTTCGCTTGCTTTTCTGGGGTGTCAAGTCTTAGTATGGAACTGAACCTCATTCACTCTTTAAGGTGGATCTGTTGCTTCTGGTCACTGAATTTTATGAGTGCCGAGAGAGTTGGCCACAGAATGGCTTCTTCAGAGAAGGACTCCCCATCATTAGTTTTGGTGGAATACCAGCTTGGACAGAGCCCCAGGTTGCTTGATTGGTTGTCACCTTTAAAGCCTTTCATGGCTTGGGACAAGGTTACTTAACGGATCATCTCTTCCAGAGGTGGGTTCCTCCCGGTTCGGACCAGTTCACCCGAACAGGTAGCGACCCGCTGGTGATGTCACGATGAGATCACCGATCCGGTTCAGTCAGTGCCGGTCCGTGGGCGCCGCCATCTTTTTTTTGAATTTTTTTTTGAAATTTTTTTGATTTTTTTTAATTTTCTTCTTCTTCTGCGCATGTGCAGAAGCCGAGTTTCCGGCACTGCGCATGTGTCACCATCTTGTTTTTGGTGTGTTTTTTTTTAATTTTTATTTTATTTTTTTTGCACTGCACGGCCACGCGGTGCGGGAGGAAGCGAACCGGCAGCAAGGTAAGTTAGAACCTACCCCTGATCTCTTCCCAGTTGTTTCTATCTGTCCTATCTGGTCCGGCAGAATGGGCACAGCCCATCAGTTAAGGAATGTTGACTGCCAGGCTCAGAAGGTGAGCTTTTTCTGCCATGGTGCCTGCCCTCTGGAACATTATCTCCCAAGAAATCAGGCTGGCACCAACCCTGCTAGCATTTTGTATGGTGGTCCTTTGTGCTTGGGCCTTGGGCCCTGACTGTGTCAAGGGCCCCATCTCCTGCTTGTGTTAGTGATTGCTGTAGTTTTTCAGGTGCTATGTATTTTAGTTTTTGTAGTTGTGATTATAATTGTTTTAATTATTATTTTAAATGTTGTTTACCACCCAGAGTCATTGGCTAAGATAGGCATCTACTGTATGTAAATTTATTAAATCAATAGTAAATAAAGGGATAATCTTCATTACACTTTGGAAATACTCAAATTATAATAAATATTAAGGGATTCAGACCATCCTAACATCTAAAGTTGTTAGTAGAGTGGTATTTTGGCATCTCCTCAAAAATACAAGTGAATTAATTTGGTCATATTTCAGAAAGAAATTGGGATAAAGAAATAGAATGAATAAACGCAATACCATTGCAGGGCATCTACAACAGGGGTCCTCAAACCTTTTAGACAGGGGGCCAATTCACGGTCCCTCAGACTGTTGGGGCCCCCGGACCGGCTGGGTGGGCGACTAGGTGGGCGTGGCCAATTTAGTAGTCCGTTAAACAATGCACACAAGTTAAACTTTAATTTGTTTTGCTCCTGGGGGTGTTTTATTTGCTTTTGTTTGCATGTAGCTCTTTTGGTTGACTTTTCTTTTTACTAGATCATTTTTTCAGTTCTTTAGGAGTCTAGTGGTCCACTTCAGGAAACTCAGTTTTGCAGCAATTCTTCTCAGCCCCAAGGAGCTTGAGAAATCTCTCTGTCTCTCTCTCTCTTTTTTTCTCTCTCTCCCTCTCCGAAACCTTGCTGAATTCCATTCCTTTCCATTCCATTCCATTCCCTCTCTCTCTCTCTCTCTCCCTCTCTCTCTCTCTCTTTGTCTCTCTCTCCCTCTCCCTCTCCCTCTCCCTCTCCCTCTCCCTCTCCTTCTCCCTCTCCCTCTCCCTCTCCCTCTGTCTCTCCTCTCTCTCTCCCTCTCCCTCCCTCTCTCTCTCTCTCTCTCTTTCTGTCCTTCTCTGTCCCCCCCTCTCTCTCGTTTCTCTCTCTCTCGTAGTTCTGCTCTCAGTTGGAAGCATCAGCAGTGATGGTCACTGGTTTCAAAATGCTGAGCAAAACTGACTGAATAAACCCCCCACCCAGTGGTGGGATTCAAATAATTTAACAACTGGTTCACGACGGCCAACCTGACCCTGGGCGAACCGGTTGTTAAATTACCCCGCCACACACACACACACACACACACTATCCAAGTGGATCCTGGGTACTGCGCTGCAATGGAGAAAGAAGAAACGGAGCGGCCAGCACGAGGGAAGGAGGAGGAGCAGGGAGAAGAAAGAGGGAAAGCGGCCTTCTCCTTCCCTCACACCGGCTGCTCGGTTGCCCGTTTCCCCATTGCAGCACAGCGCAGCGCAGTGCCCAGGATCCACTTTGATAGCGTGAGGTGGGTAATTTAACAACTGGTTCGCCTGAACCGGTGCGAACCGGCTGAATCCCAACACTGCCCCCACCCCTTTTAAGCATGCATTGCCTGCATATAAAAAAGGGGTGGGGCTTCAATTGCCCAGTTTCACCTGCCATTTGGAAGTGAATGAGCATCACGGCAGACCTCCCTTCTGCTCTCACCCATCCAGAGAAGGGTCAATGTTCCAAGCTTTTTCGTTAAGACTTGTTTTAACAAATCCTTTTCAACAACCCAAAGAAGAAAAGAAAAATGCTTTGATTTGACCACAAAGTCATCTCTATTTTTTAAATAAATGGTCCCGTTTGCATATTTCTGTAATCAAATAAAAAGTCCTTGCAGTTTTTAACAATTAAGGAAGCATCAAACTTTAGATACCTAAATATAAAACAGTTATAAAAAATAGCAGGAGTAAATGATTCAACCAGCTTAAAGTAATTGTGTAAGAAGTAAAAGAAAACAAAAACAAAAAGGTAAAGGTCAACTCAGCAATCACCGTGATATTAAAGCTCAGAGCATCCTTTTTCTAATAATGCTTCAGGGTCATTAGGGAATGAGTTAATTTATCTTCTTCCAGATGTTTATGTGGTACTCTAGGGCATATTGTTTCTGAACATGGAAGTGTTATTATAGCCATATTTAGTTAATGAGGGTTTTAATGTTGCTGAAGTTAGGGGACATCATCACATTATTAGGATACATATATTATTTAAATATGGATTGGGTATATTACAGCTGTCACAAACTGGTGAGCAAATTGTGTGCTGCCCAGGGGCGCTGTGCAAAAATAACAGCAGGCAAGTGTGTATGCACACAGCTGCAATATTTAAAAAATCCTGTTTTTAATAGCAGGTGAGTGCACATGCAGGTGGCTAGAATAGAATAGAATAACAGAGTTGGAAGGGACCTTGGAGGTCTTCTAGTCCAACCCCCTGCTCAGGCAGGGAACCCTACACCATTTCAGACAAATGGTTGTCCAATCTCTTCTTAAAAACTTCCAGTGTTGGAGCATTTACAACTCCTGGAAGCAAGTTGTTCCACTGATTAATTGTTCTAACTAGAATATTTAAAAAAAAAATGTTTGGAGAAGGGTATTAAGTGGAATTAATCATCAGGGTGTCTTGTATGCTAGCAATACCCCTAAGCAGTGTTAAGACATGTTATTTCCCCCCCCCACCATTTTCATTCTTTTATCATGTAATAAAAAAGTACTTATTCCTAAATGTAACTTAATCCATGGAAGGTGCGTGGAATTAGTCTCTGTCTCAGTTGAGTCGAAATGGCATAAAGATAAATTAATGAAGGTTAGGTCTACTTGCACCAAGTTTGCTCTGAGAACTGTTATTGTGGTGAAATCTGGTGCTGAATTGCAGGAGGGAGGAATGAGGAGACAAATCAGCATTGTGTCTTTGGTATACAGAAACAGATCTAGAAGAAGGGATCTTCCCTAGATCTTCACAATGCTTATCTGATAGTTATGCAAAGTATGCATCAGTCTAGCAAGTTTCCTTTCTATAGGCGAATAACAATAAAGAAACTATCCTGAGTAATTTATGGCATTGTTCTTGGTTCCCCATGCCTGACTGTTATAGAATATAATGGCAGTTGCCATTAACCATTTGAAGCCCCCCTTGTGTATGCAGAAACGGCTTTATGTCAATCTACGGCTCCCATGGGCGTTAGGCTTGCCATTTGTTGCTTTCCTGCATACGTTATAGGCTTAATTAATTAATGCTCTTGCTAGATCTTATATTTGAGGCTGATTTTAACCATGTTATTGTAACGTAGGTCCTGATGAGTCAATACGAAATGCTTGCATCTACCTCTGTTTGTCTTTGGACTGTATTGTTTAAGTTATAGAATAGCTGTGTTCAAAGATATTATATCCCCAGAATGGCTGTAAGGCTTCAGTTGGGAAGTCTGTTATCTTTCTGACCTAATTCTAGGTTTCTCAGAAGGATCTGGCTGGTTGTTGTGAAAAACAGGTAGTTGGGTTTAAAGAACCTTTGGATGGATTCAGATCAGGGGTATCAAACTCAAGGCCTGTGGGCCAGATCCGGCCTGTGGGGTGCTTAGATCTGGCCTGCGGGGCCACCCTGGAAACAGCAAAGGACCAGCCCACGGTGCCTCTGCCAGTGAAAACGGAGCTCGGGAGGGCCCCCAACACAAGTGACGTCGAGCTGGCCATGCGCACCTGACCCCCCAGGTCAAACACAACCCTGATGCGGCCCTCAATGAAATCGAGTTTGACACCCCTGACTCAGATGGATTCAAGGAATGGGAAGTCAGACGAGTTAATATGGCAATCACTTAGTTCAAGTTTGGATGTTACACTGTAAAGCAGGGGTATCAAACTCAAGGCCCGGGGGCTGGATCCAGCCTGCGGGGTGCTTAGATCCATCCCGCAGGGCTGCCCTAGTAACAGCGAAGGACCAGCCCACAGTGCCTCTGCCAGTGAAAATGGAGCTCGGGAAGGCCGTGCGCAGCCCTCCCGAACTCCGTTTTTGGCTGCGACGGCCTCCTGCAACCCTCTGCCAGAGAAAATGGAGCTCATGAGGGCTGCAAGTGCTCAGGCCACCACAAGGGCCCCTGACACGAGTGACGTCAAGCTGGCCACACCCACCCTGGCCACGCCCACCCGGCCCCCCAAGGTCAAACACAACCCTGAAGTGGCCCTCAATGAAATCGAGTTTGACACCCCTGCTGTAAAGCTTCCATCCATTGGTGGAATAGATGCCCTTTTTTTGCAGTAATGTACTTTTCCAATTGATATGTCAATGGATGGAATTCTTGATCATTTCTGCCATTTGGAGAAAAATGAGAAATAACTCTGAGAGTAACAATGCCAAATTGATTATCTGGCAATGCTAACAGGGAGGAAGAACTGGCAAAAGAACAATGCAGGACCTGAAATCAAAGGAAGACCAAAATTCTCGTATTGATTTGAAATAACCAGCCAAATCTTTGATTGTTGTGAAGCTTTTTGCTTGATAAATGTTTCTAAAAATCAGGGACAGACTTCTATGCACAAACTGACCTTCCAGCTTTTTCAAGCCCGTATAAGATTCTTCGAAGCAGCAAATGCCAATCATGCCATTTCAGCTCCAGTTTTCTTTAGAAATGATGGATTTGGAGGGTAGGGATAGAATTCAGTGGGTGCATCTACAAACCAAAACACATATAAATACAGTGACCTCACTTCTGCTGTTCACTATTGGAGGTAGGAGATCATCTGGGCATTTTTTGATTGGGCTTTAGGTCCGGGTAGAGAATCAAAATAGCACAGATTATACTTGTGGATGATCATTTGGCAGGACTGGGATAGGGATGTGTGACTCTCCTGTTTCTGCTTGATCTCTAGGCAGTTTTCAAGACCATTGATCATGATATCCTTTTGGGTCAACCCCAGAGGTTGGGAGTGGGGTGTGTGTATGCCATCTTGCAGTGGTACTCCTCCTTTGTCCAGGTTACTTCCAGTAGAGGAGAAGTTGAGCATGAGGCTCTTGCTTGTAGGGTTCCTCAAGGCTTGATATGCTCCCCATTTTTATTTAATATCTACACAAGGCTCCCCATTGTTCCTGGCAATGAAAAATCCTTCATGGCAATAGTAGAGTGCCCATGCCCCACATCAAGTGAGGCCATGGCAAAATGTCCCCACAATATTTCCACTTGAACTGTTATGGAGAGTAGTGTGGTGGTGCACTTCTATGTGTGGTGATGCCTTCAGGATGTTTTTTTTTGGGGGGGGGGTTTTCTTTGCAAATGCAGGAGAACAACCATCGTTCTTTCTTCTCTTCATCCCATTTTTGCTTTCTTTTGCTCTCACGAACCTGCCGGATGTGCCCTTTGGAGCTGTCCAGGCTGTATTTATAATTGAGATGGGTTTGAGGTTTTTGTTTTTATTTTCCTCCGAGACTGAGAAACTGCTGACTAGAATATAGGGCAACTCAGAGCATTTCTGATTGCATTTTCCCCTCTCAAAGATGGAAATATTTTTATATCTACGTGGGTGGTTCTTGCTTGGTGCTCAGGCAGACAGTTCCATATGTGCCTGTCACACCTTGGCACCCTCGGATTTGAATTGGGGCGGTGGGGGGTACACAATAAATAAACATAATTTGAAGCAGAAATAGAAAACTGCAGGAAAATATTTACTCTTCCCACTTCACATGGAACTTTTAAAAAGAAATAAAACACATCAAGGTGATGAATGGCTATATTTAGATTGATTTATGTAACTGCTCTATTGGTCTTGAATAATGACCTCACGCCTCTTCCTTCAGCCCCATAGATTCAGCATCATCTCCCTCCTAAATAAGGCTGTGTCTCTGCTTTAAATTGGTGAAGTCAGAGGCATCTGAGTTTGTCTGTGTGCCTAATTCCAGAGAGCAAGATGGCAGCCGTGATGTACATAA
Source organism: Thermophis baileyi (assembly GCA_003457575.1). Classification (NCBI taxonomy): domain Eukaryota; kingdom Metazoa; phylum Chordata; class Lepidosauria; order Squamata; family Dipsadidae; genus Thermophis; species Thermophis baileyi. The sequence goes on along the minus strand of QLTV01004082.1, from coordinate 5,259,806 downwards.
AAAAGAAGTGAGGGTTTGATTATGCATCTTGGCTCTTTTTGATACTCCCACCCTCACCAAGAAAATATCCCTGTGCAAAGTACAAGAAGAGCTCTTCCAAACATGCACAAAGGATTTTTTTTTTTTGGTCCACCACTGCATCACGGCAGCTTGCTCATCCAGATTTAGGCTTATGCCAAAAAAAAAAAAAAAAAAAAAAAAAAAAAAAAGGGGGGGGGGGGGTGGTTTTCTGTTCAGGCTTCTGGTAAGGTTGATTTATGGCACCTTTCTTTTTACAAATCTGCTTTAATAACAAGGTTGGGCAGCACTTCAGATCTGAAGAGCGTAGAGTGTGAAACAGTTCTCCTGTAAGAACTGTCGCCCCTTTCTTAAAGTAGCTGAGCTGTGTGATTCTGGGAATAGGCGTGTTTGGTTTAAAGGTTTGTTGCCAGATATTGTACGTGTACCCAAGCGTAGTATGAAATACATTTTCTCCTTGAAACCCAAAGAATGGCCTAGCCTTACTTGATAATACCTGGAAAACATAGTTCCCAACCAGCCAATGTGGTACAGTGGTTAGGATGTTGGATTAGGAGCAGAGAAACTCACTTCAAGTCTTCCCTCAGCCTGGGAAGGAAATTCACAAAGTGACCTTGGGCCAATAATTTGGGTCAACTTGATTGACCTTGTTGGATTGTTGTGTGAAAAAAAAAACAAAGAAAAGTTTGTTGTGTATATTGCCTTGAGCTGCTGGAGAAAAAGTGAGACATTGTAGCAGTTTCCCTAATTTGGTGCCTTCCAGATGTATGGGACTTTAATTTCTCTTCAGTAACACTAGTCAACCTGACTACTGATTTACTATATAGGTTTTTTTTTTAAGAGGATTTGGCAAGAACAAGATAAAAAGCAAGTGACAGAATCATATTATTAATGTAAATAATATTTTTCTCTTGGACAACTTTAGGTATGTCATTTTAGGGTTCTGTATGATCATGTGTGGGCATATCTATAATTGCCTCTTTGTGCGTCTCATCTCATTTTAATGTTAAAGTCTTATCGTACTATGTACGAAAACTTTCGTGGATTTTTCTCCTTCATCTGCATTTAAGGTTGACCCTACAATTGGGTTTTTGGAGGATGCCCTTCCAATTATTGTCAGGAGAAGCAATCTTGTGCCTGAGATGCTCATTTCCTGTTGCTGTCTTAGATGTGTTGGCCTATGGGGGCCTTCAAAATACTAAACTCACAAGTGTTTGGGGTGACTGTCCCATAAGCATCACACAATGTGTCTTTCTTAGAGGTGAGGGGAGGTCTGGGCAAAGTTTTGAAAATGTGCTTCAATTCAGTAAAGCTTCAGTCAACTCACTTCTTTACAGCAGATTCAGGACTTGCTTGAAAGCATTGAATCAGATTACATGGCTTCGAAAGACTTCCTAATCTTGCCAAGCACTTCGCAGTTTTGGAAACTTTTGTACTGTTTCTGCAGTTGTTATAGGCAATTTTCAATGTTGCAATTTAAAACCCTCCTTTGAAGAACACCGGGAAAGAGTTGGGTGGTGTGATGGGTCTATTTCCTTGGTCCCTTGATTAAACTCTTTGCCTATCAGAATTCTTTTAGAGTGGAAGAACATTCAACTTCCCTGCTCTCAATCCTTTTTCCCATGCCAGCTCCTGTTTTTTTCACTTGTGCTAATGAAATCTCATACTTCTATGCTGGTCTTCTCAAGATAACTGGGAGTTGCCTTGCTTAGCCTGTCTTCCCACCAGGGAGAGTAATGCTAAGATCCTCTCTAAGAAGGGTCAAGCTTGCCAACTAGCTATACCAGCCCACCTGGTGCCCCAGATAGTCAGTGATAACAGACTGAAAATCACCCCACTTTACAAGGGTAAGTCAGGGGAGATAGTTAAAAAAAATGCCTGCAGTCAAAAGGTTAAAGGTATTCAGTTGATATGAGTCAGGATAAATGTGCTCTAGACTAGAGGGTCTGTCATTTTTGCTATTTTTACCCCATTCTGCCAAAAATAGAACTGCTCCATTTGTTTTGAAAATTGGACAAAGCTGTATGGGCAAAATTTGTGTATGGATTTCTATCAACAATTCTGTACAAACTGATTTGGGTTACTCTCGAGGCCCAAATTTGAATGATCTGAACTTACACCCTCTTCAAGACTTGAATCTCTAATTTAAATGGAACCAAGGCTGATTTAGACAGACCTAAGAGAGATACATACTGTAGAGAAGGCCTGTCTGTCTACAACACAGCTGTCAAACTCATGGTGTCACGTTGACGTCAGGTGACGTTTTGTGTTCCCCCCCTTCGCGGAGCTGGGGTGGGTGTGGCCTGTGCGTGATGCATCCAGTCTGCGGGCCACCAGTTTGACACCCCTTGTCTACAAGGAGATTCCCTTGTTACTAGGGAAGAGTTGATGGGAAGAAGGCACAAGAATGGGAGCGAACAGGTGGATTCCTTTTCTGCCTCAGAAAGGATTTTCTTGATCTGTTCTCTCTGCAGTGACCAAATTCCATTGGTACAGCCAAAAGTAGCTTGAGCCAGCCGCATCTATTATGTCTGTTAGGAGGAAAAAAAAAAGAACTGACAAATCTATCCTTCTCACATTCTGAGCTGCGGTGGTACAGTGGTTAGAGTGCAGTACTGCAGGCTACTTCTGCTGATTGCCGGCTGCCTGCAGTTTGGCAGTTCGAATCTCACCAGGCTCAAGGTTGACTCAGCCTTCCATCCTTCCGAGGTGGGTAAAATGAGGACCCAGATTGTTGGGGGCAAAATGCTGACTCTTTAAACTGCTTAGAGAGGGCTGTAAAGCACTGTAAAGCGGTATATAAATCTAAGTGCTATTGTTATTGCTATTCTCTTATATTCAGTTTTTAAAATAAAGCACAAGGTGTGACAAGCCAGATATTCAATACAAGATACTCCTATAAAACTATGACAATCAAATGAATTTACATTGGTTCACTCTTAACATCTAGGCAACCAGTAAAAACTGCAGAAAGGAAAAACACAATTCATCGAAAAGCCTTGGAAACTGCATCACAAATACACTAGGTACCAACCAAGTGAGCCTCCATGTGGAAAGAGTTTGATGGCTAGGATGTAACTCTGAGAAGATTGTCACTACTTGTTTCACTTCAGAAAGTGAGTTAATAGAATTTAAGAAGGATCCCAGTGTCTGAGAATCTGTTCATCATCATCAAGTAGGCATGATGATGGTATGACTGAGATGAAGAAGAAAAACCAACCAACCAACCAACCAACCAACCAACCAACCAACCAACCAACCAACCAACTCTTACTTTCTGCATTCAACTTCTTTCTCCATTTTCTGTCACTTGGCAGCAGTCACTGTCTGTTGAAGTGAGGGAAATCTGTCCAAACTCTCAGAACCACAAATATTCCAGTTACTTGTAGGCAAGAATGAATCCCGCACGTTGCTCATTCTCTTCTCCCTGTCCCCCATCCATTTTCGTTTTCTGCTGTGTCTATGAGATTGTAACTCAAAGGGAAGCTTTTTACTAATCTTAAATGTCCTGTCCTCAAAAGGCTTTTGTTTTTCATCTGAAGAATGGAGTAAAAATGCGTCCAATAAGGAAAGTGAACAAGTAATGTGTAACTGCTATTCTGCACCACTAGCTTTGGCTGGTATAATAAGTGGTTTACTTGTCTCAGAAATGTAATTCCAATCTAACAATAGATATACAGAACAAAATACAGTAGAAAAATACACAGGATACTGTGTGATTAAAAGCAACTGCTTGCTTTTATATACAACCTTCTTGTTCAGTCTATGCTAATGTAATATAAAACACTTAAGTGAGCAGTGGTCCTCACAGGAAAATTTGGGAGCAGGGAAAAAGAGGCTCTCCCTTAATTTGTGTCTTGAAAGCCATCCTCTCCTGGACATTTTGGATTTGCCAGAGTGCATATGCTAAATTCAATGAAATTTGGAGGTTTTAAAAGTAGGCAAGACAAAGAGATGCAGACAAGGACACTGCAAAAATTGTACAACTTATAATACAGTAGAATTTGAAAATGTTGTGTTATTTGCTAGAGATGCGTTAGAACTGATGCTGGGTTTTTTCCACTCCCCCTATATCAGTTGTACTGGAAACAGTGGAAAAGGTAGAAAGTGAATGCACTGGAAAAATGTTTTTCAGATCATAAAAAATTACTATTTATAGCACAATATTCAACTTTCACACTTAAAAGATAGATTGCTGCTAAAGCTAGGTGGGCATGAATAATAACAAAAATTGCAAAGCTTAAATCAGAGATCGATATATTCTGTAATTAAGACCAAGAAAATATCTAAGGAAAGATTCCACTGTTGGTGGGAAAATGTCCAATATTCTAGTAAACATAATTAAACATATTAATTCATGTTTAAGCAGATGTTTGATGCCAAATCACCCAACGGAAGGGTCTTATAGAGGCAATAGTAAAGAAAATAGTTTTAATGCGGATTGAGATATTATTGTGATATCAGTAGTGGTATCAATGGTCATGCTTTGTTTCACCTCCTTTTCCATGCTTAAACTTCCCAACAGGGCATTGGGCCCTGCTGTGAAAAGTCTCCAAAAACTCTTTCTAGATCCAGCTTAATATGTCCTTCCATACCAAGAACAAGGAGTGGCTGCCTGAGAGCTGCCATTACTGTAATGCTGCCTCTTAGCTTTGGAGTGCTCTCCCTAAAGGAGGCTCACCTGGTACCTATACTTTGTTGACTTTTGGATTCCAGGCCAAGATGTTTCCAGATGCAGCAGCATCTAAAGGGATAAATCTTTAGATGAGCCATGGTGGCACAGTGGTTAGAATGCAGTATTGCAGGCTCCTTCTGCTGACTGCCGGCTGCCTGCAGTTTGGCAGTTTGAGTCTCACCGGCTCAAGGTTGACTCAGCCTTCCATCCTTCCGAGATCGGTAAAATGAGGACCCAGATTGTTGGGGGCAATATGCTGATTCTGTAAACTGCTTAGAGAGAGCTGTAAAGCACTGTGAAGCGGTATATAAGTCTAAGTGCTATTGCTATAACACAAAAGACTGAATCCTTTATCACCTTAGAATGCAGGAACAGCATAATGGATTTAAGTAACAGGCAGATTCAACTGAATATACTTGAAAAACAAAAAGATTGAGCAAAGGAACCAATTACTATACTCAAGCACAAGTTAAATAGCTGTGTCAGAGATGTTTTAATTGGGATATTTGCATTGAAGAAGAAAGTAGACTAAATGGTCTTGGATCACTGCGATTGTCTTCTTCCTGGTTCTTGAACATTACCTCTATCTGCTGCAGTAAGGCTTTTAAATTCATTTTAACTTCTGATGGGCTGCTTCAGTGGTTTTAATTATGTATGTGTTTTTTGTTTTGCCCTACATGCATGTTTGCTATTTTTAGAACCTCTATTTTTGGTACTATTTTTAAATTGTTTATAATTCAAAAGCCTGTATTTGCAGGTCAGCTAAAGATTAAGTCATTCCATTTAAACAATATGTAAAGCTTGGTTGGTTGTAACCTTAATTTTTGTTTTTATTTCTGTTTAACATGCTTGTGGAAAGAAAGGATAGGACATATTGCTTTTCCTAAACATTGTTGTGTCAGATATCAAAGCGGGGCTTCACAGGAGAAGACCCAAGGCAATTACAATTAATAAAGCTTTATTAATGAAATCCCAATATTTACGCCATCAGAAAAGTTCCTACCAAAATGCCTGCAGTGAGCCAAGCTACAGGGAGAAAATTCCATGGAAGAAGCTCACAAAAGAGGTTGATTTCATTGGGCAAGTTTTACAGCTCTTCAATCATTCCCCCCCCCCAACCCCCAGGAACATACAACCTTCCCTTGGAGATGCCTAAAGTTTTGTTAGGTGCAAGTAACCAGATCCACACATAAAAGGTTCAGATTGACTACTTTATTATATTCTACCTATGGTACAAGAATCTCCTTGGACTGCATGCCCTCCCTTGGGAGCAAGCAGATAAGGTTACATGGAACCTAATAGGGAGTCAGTCCTAGATGTCTCTTGTGGCTGTGCAAGAACTCAAGGCTAACTCCCTTGCCTGGGTGGGAGTTTCCCAACAAGTTTAGGGATCAGCAACAGAACGTTGCATATTAGTGATAGCTTTTAGACACCTGCAAACAGCTATCCTATCTCCTTAAAGTCTTCTATTTTTCATTAAAGATGTCCAACACTGCCACCTATTCCCCATGTTCCCCCCCCCCTCAATTCTTTTGTCACCTTGGTTGATCTCTGTATATACTTCAGTTCCTCAGTGGCCTTCCTAAAATGCAGTGCTCAGAACCAGATGCAATATTCTACATGTGGTCTTGCCAAAGCAAAAGGGAAAAGGATGATGACTTCTCTTGATTTTGATACCATTCTTCTGTTGATGCAGCCTAAAATGGTTGTTTGCTACATCACATTGTTGACTCATGTTCTCTTTGTGATTCACTCAGATTTTTTTCAGACATGCTACTGCCCAGTATGGTCTTCTACATCTTATACCCATGCCTTTGATTTTTCCTAACCAAATGAAATTGTATTTGTCCCTGTTGAAACGTATCTTGCTGATTGCTGCAATTGTTCTAGTCAATCTAGTCAATTGTCAATTGTCAATCTTCCTGGATTTTTATACAGTTCTCTACGATGTTTCCCCACTCCTCCCTGGCTGTCATCAATCACAATTTCTAATACTGATCCAACTTGTCTATAAATATAATGAACTGCATATGGGCTAGATACAGTTTGGCACTTGGCACCCCCTTTCAGTTTTACAAAGAGTCATTGATATATATTTCTTGGGGATGATTGTTCAGCCAGCCATGTATCAATCTAATAATAGTGACATCCAGTTAATGTTTTGCCACCTTCCCTAACAGTATTCATGCAATACTTTACTGAACTCAAGCTACACTATGTCCAATAAATTCTCAGGGTCATCTCAGCTGGTCACTATCAAAAATAGAACTTGAGTTGGTTTATTGTGACTTATTTTTCATAAATCCTGCTAAGCGGTGCCTTCTTTTCTAAATAATAATTTAACAAAGTTGGAAGGGACCTTGGAGGTCTTCTAGTCCAACCCCCTGCTTAGGCAGGAAACCCTACACCACTTGCTAATAAACTGACTGCTTAGTCAGCTGAGACAAGTTTTGTCCAATATCAGTATCAAGCTCATCAGTCTGTAGTTATTCAAGTACTCTTTCCTTCATTTTTAAAGACAGGAGCAAGGCTTGCAGTTTTCTAGATCTTTTCTTAATTTGTCTATTTTTTCTCAAAAATCACAGAAAGCCATTCCAAGATGGCATCTGAAAGCTTCTGCAAGAGCATTGGGTGTAATTGGTCTGGTTCTGGAGACTTACACTTGTACTTGGTAGCCAAGTGCTCCCTAACTGATAGGACAAACAGGATCATTTGGTTAACTTATGATTCAACTTATCATTTACACTCTGCAAAATTGGTTAATTCAGTAAATGAGAAAAGCAAGTTATGAGAACACAGACAATACTCCTTGCAAAAGAATAAAATACATGCAAAGCAAAATTGATATCCTGCCACTGCAGGTAATGGGATTTGTAGTTCAGCAACTAAGAAATTGCTGATGAGCAAGGTAAATTAAGAAAGACACCCAAAATTCCACCCAGGAGGAAACAAAAAATCTTACTGCATCTTTGTCACTGCCAGTGGTGTTGAGATGGTGAGTTACCTTGCATTTCTGTTTATAAGTGCAGGTGGTCCTCATTTAAAACCATTCATTCATCGACTGTTTGAATTATGGTGGCATTGAATGAGTGGTGGTTACAATTGGACTGTATGACTCTCAACATATCCATGGTATATGAGTGCGATTTGTGACCTTCCATGTTGGCTTCCCACAAGCAGAGTCAATGGGAAAGGAAGTCAGAAGGTGTGGTCATGTGAGGGCTTCACATGACCTGTGCAGTCTTTGTTTAACGATGGCAACTGGGATTGCCAGAAATGCCATCACTAAGTGCCACTAAATGGCATGGTCACATGTTGTTGTTTTTTACTTATGACTATGTCGCTTAATGACAGAATTTTCAATGCTGTTTTCCTTTTGTGTTTTTGTGACTATTGATTTTGGTAGTCCTGCTCTCTGCCCTTTGCTTCTTACTCACCCAGAAATTAACGTATCTTGAATATCTTTCTGATACCTCAATACAATGTCAAGAAATAAGAAGACAATATCACGCCTTGGAGCTTTCTAATGTATCTTTCTCCAGAGTTCTTTCTTTTAAAAATCAGGCAATTATTTTGGCAAAAGCAGAAGCTAAAAAATCTTCTTCCTCCCTTCTCAGCTCAACACTGGACATGTGAAGCCAAGCAGATGGGCAGTATCTTGAACTAGAATATCTTCCCCATTTCCCCAAAGTATGGAGTGAGAAAATGAAGCAGAGTGGAAGGGGTAGATTCAAAATTTGGGGATGGTGTACTGGGGATGATTGAGAGTTAAAATAGAAAGGGCAGCACGTTTCCCGGCTGAGCTATGTACTAGTTTGCTGTTTCTGCTGCAGATTCCAGACAACTGTAGATGGCAGCAACGAGTTAGCATTTTCTGGATTAGTTGTCTGGATTTTTACTGCCCGAGTCTAGTAGCAGTAATGTTCATGTTCATCAGATGAGGATGAGCCATAGTAGTCAATAGTGAAGCCTTTGTCTTGCATATAGAGAATTCAGTCACAGCCACTTCTGTTTAAAAGATTTAGTTAGCAAAGTGGGGGCGGGACTGCTGCCTATCAGGAGGCAATACTGCTGTTTTGCCATAAGGTACCTGATGTGTTACTTGATATAATGAATTAATGCATAATGTGAAAATATACAAATCATGCAAAGACTAGTAGTTGTTTTCATTCAGCCCACTAAACCAGAAACTGGCCAATCATATTTTAAACTACTGGGTTTTGCCAAATCAACTTGTGTAGTAAGTTTCTGGTTCAACATGTCACGCAGAACCAGCAAATGGAATTCAGTGATGAAACCATGGGCAGTCCTGTCATTTGAAGAAATAGGGAGCCATCAAGATCAATCCTATTGTGAAGCAAAATAAAACAGCAGTTCTGAGTGGCAGATAGGGAATTAGGTCTTATTTCTTACCAGCTGCCTTCCTGATCCAAAGTTAAAGCATTCACTGCATCATACCTAAAGCTCTTTGGAGTGACCCCACTGGTTGCCTTGTAGGCTTGACTCTGAAGTTTTCTCCGAGCAGCTGATCCTGAAGTAACTACAGCAGTTGAAGTGTAAGGTATCTGGGAAACTTGTTAGAAGAGTAGGAATTACTATATTTAGGAAAGGGTACGTTACAAGAAACTTTGTCACAGGTAAGGAGCAGCAGGTGCATTTAAGGCAAATATCAAGGACTGAATCTGTAATACTGCTGTGTTATAGTCCTTTGACAGTGATTGATTTAAAAGATGTGTCTCTACGAAGACTAAGAAGATCTGCAGTTGACAGATCAGGGTCCACAATGAGAAAAGTTTATCACAAGGTTGAAAGCTGCCCTACTGACAGAAAAATGCCATGATCCTAGAAAAGGGAAGTTGAGCCTTGTCCCCATCATGATAACTTTCTATTATAGAGAATTTCATTTTGTTCATTTCATTTTTAACTCTGCAACCCCTCTGCAAGCCTCTATCTTCAGAGCTTTTCTCTCATGGTAAGTGGAAGAGGATGAATGAAGATCTATCATTTGGTGAATTTGGGAAAGAGCAGCTTCTTTCATGGATAGCTGCTGAAGCTGCTGTGATTTGAGATGACTGGCTTAGTTAGCAGTGACCATGGTGATTTACTCCAACTCAATGAACCCATTTTTGCATTTCATTCTAGATTGGGTTGAGTCTTAAGTGGTCACTTCCATGTATCCTGATGTTCCTGATAAGCTGCTGTTGCATTGTCACACCATGTGACCTCTGTAGTTTCTAACATTCCTCAGCCTTCTTCTGAGTAGTCAGATTTCTCTTTCTTCATGCATTGGAGGCCTTTCTTGAGCTGGACACTCTCGTGTATAAAATGGCTCTTAAGGAAGATGCAGCTGGCAAAGGAAGAGGTGGAGCTTGGCAGGTTCTGTATTTGCTGATAATGGCACGTCTTGGCACAATCTAAGGATTTATCCCCAAATACTGTATATTCTCAAAACAATGACATTCACAGTGCTCTGGTTAGACATTGTATTATACTTTTCTTTCAATATCTTCCCTCTGTTAATGAATAAAAGTATGTGTAAATGCAGCACTTTATGCCTAAATGTCTATGGAGATTCTCAGTCATTCAGGTCATGGTTATCCCAAAGGTGTTTTTCAAGAAGCAACTGAACTTTCTGATTTTTCTTTGAAGACATTTTGCTTCTCATCCAAGAAGCTTCTTCAGCTCTGAAGCTTTTTATGCCTAAAGCAGGCAGAAAAAGAATGTTCACTAATCAACTCCCAGGCCCTGGCCTACTATCAGGCCGTGGCCTGTTCAGAACCGGGTTGCGGAAGTGGCAAGTGCGCGCAGTTCCACTTCCACAAGCAGCGGGCACGTACACATGCACACAGTCCCATTTGCACACACATGCTCGCTCACCACTCATGCAGAACCATCCCCTCTCTCTTCCCCTCTGGTCCTCAAAGCCAGAAAATTTGGGGACCGCTGCACTAACAGACACATTGTTTACTTTTTGACAGGCAGGGGCAAATGAATATTGGGGATATAACAAGAATCCCCAGTTTTTACCTTCTCTCCACATTTTTGTGTTAAAGTCATAGCAATCATATTTGGTTCTAGCTTTTAAAGGGGACGAAATGTAACAACCTAAAATATATCTGTATCTATAGTCTTCATCACCAGCTGAACTATGATTAGGAAAGCACTAGATGGGGTAGCCAAAGCTACTACATCTTCCAGAGCTACCAGTTGGTTCTGAAGTCCATGGCAGGAAACAATCCAAATCAAGTATTATTTCCTGGAAAAGGGGTTCTCTAGCTTTGAATACAAGACAAAGCTTCACATTAATTGTCAGCTTTTAGACGGATCAAGTTGCTATGTGTGTGAATGATGATGAGAAAAAATGTCTGATAAATGAACACTTTATGCTTCATTTCGAACAATTTCAGTTTGGCAAAATCATTGATTATAGTGAAATTACTTGACTGGAATACTACTAGTTAAATTAGTTTTACATTTCAAGACTTGAGATTCAATATTCTCATTTGGGTGAGAAATCTTTAAGGCCTTTGATCTATAAATTCTGAATTTATGCTGAACTGAATTTAGGGAGTTCAGTGATCACAAGTAGAGTCACTATTGCTGTGCACACACACACACACACACACACACACGCACACACACACACCTCTCCTCTTTCTGCTCTGTCATTTTGGCTAGAGGTAGTCGGTTGATATGCAAACTCTCTTGGGGCTGAATGTAACAGCTAGTAAATACCTAAAAAGCAGGTCAGATTTCGAACAAACACAGATGGCCACACTAAATGAGGTGAAATGAAATGAAGTAATGTGCTGATAGAGACTTTTGCTCATTAATAACCATTGACATGGTTTCCACAACATCTTGAATGCAGCGAACCAGGTTTGTGATCCTGACAGCGAAGGGAGGCTGGAATGGGTCAAGATGTTGAGAAAGATTGAATAGCTGTGACTGCCAGCCTCATCATTGATTCCATAGGGATTCTTGCTCTGAAAAAGAAAGCTACAGAATGTCCTAATTCCTTTAAAAATAATAATAATAATAATAAAGGTTAATTTTATTTATCATCAATGAGATTAATCTATTTCCTCACAGACATATAGATGAAAGGGGATTATTTCCTTAGCCAGATTCCACAGGGCCAGTAGGTGATGCTATGGAGTGTATTTCCTTTTTATCATGTATTTTTCCTTTTACTTATTAGGACATACAGCTGTAGGAGCACCATTTTTCTCACATGGTGAGTTTAATGGAGAGAATGGTAGATAAAGGCAATCTACCTTTGGGATTGCAGTGGGAGAGAATGGGAGAGAGGTGGTGGCAATAAAAATAACCAAGCCTCTCTACCAAGGCAGGAAACAGAGCTAAAGTTATGTGGATTTAGAGGATTTCTGATATTGGGTAAGCTTCCAAACTTTCATCTTATGGACTCAGCACGACCACTATCATTGTATTTCATAAAATAAATAAATGTCAAATATCAAATATAATCCTGAAAGTTTCTCCAATATCTCTTCTGTTCATGAACAAGAATCTGTCAGGTGCAAAGGATCAGGACTATGTTAAGTTGCAGCACAGAATATTTATTTTAGCCTATAAACAAGAATCTAGTCAACTAACAACACTAAACTAGTGCTAGATAAGGTTCAAAGGAATTCAAGGGAGGCTGGACTTGGATCGTTTGTGGCAACGCAAGGATTCTAAACTGATGACACATTTAACTCCAACCCCCAGCTCTGCCTGCTGTTCTCCTACATAATCCACCCTTTCATTCTTCCCCCAGACTGACGATTATGCCACAATCTGCATGATGAGCACTTCCAGGGAGTGTACAGATGACATGTTAATTATTGAAAGTTATATGACACTTATCAGTTCTAATCTGAGTTAAACAAGATTTCTAAAAAGGGAAATGGTAGACAAAGGTTACAAATAAATATGATTTCTTTTTATTAATGCGCATTTGCCCATTACTATCACTTATTTATTTCCATTTCTTATGTTGCCTTTGCATTCAAATTCAACTTTCCATTCATTTACTTTAATTTTTGGTGTCACCAGTGTCATTTCCAAAAGAATAAAAATTGGCTGAAACCAGAACTAATTCTAGTTGCCAATTAACTGGCAAACTTCAGAATTATTCAAATTTGCGTGTTACCCAGAAAAGAAAAATGAGGAAAAGTAGTTTCAGCTTCTTGTATAAAATTTGTCAGCTGAGTAATAATTCTTACTTTAATTAAATCTGATTTAAATTTGATAATCATATTAATATCCTAATTAGACCTGGATACTTTTTCTGCCATGATCTTTGCATTTTGGGAGTGGTTGCATCGATCTGGGAAATCATGTTTTACCTAGAACATCATTTCATCACTTTATTCCAGATTCTGTGACTGCATATATGGGCTCGGTTAAGGTAAAGCCCTCTCCATGGAAACCAACAAACTGGAGAGGATCCAATGGTCATTTATTAGTCCAAAGCTAGGAGGTTACAGCCTCTTGCGTAGATGAGTCAAGAGCAAAAGTTAGTGACTGATCTGATATAAAAGATTAATCAAAGGCAGCTTCAGTGCTGCATAATTGTGAGTAGGAGACACTACCATGTTATCTGCAAAATAATATAAGGATGTCATTCAAGTAAAAGCAGAACGGGCACACATTTCCTGATGGCAGCACAGCAGCTTTCGATTATACAAGTCATACGAATGCTTTACTTTTCCTAACAAGTTGTTCAGGTTGTCCTTGTCTAGCTACCATAGTTGGGATTGGCAATACGATAATTAAACAAGGAGGCTACTATGTGAAACCGCAACTGTGCTTACAATTTATTCCAGCTTTCCTTTGCTTTACAGACTTGCAAAGATTTATGTGAGGATTGGTTCAGTAGTGGGTTCTAAAACCCATTACTACCGGTTCGTGCGCACTCGCGCTCGCGTGCAACGCTTCTGCACATGTGCAGAAGCTTCTGCGCATGCCACCGGCGCTACCGGTTCTAAGAACCGGGCCGAACCGGGAGCAACCCACCACTGGATTGGTTGCAAAGTTACTTTTTCGTCTCTATCATAACTGTGAACGGTCCCTAAGCCAGTTGTGTCTCACTAGAAACAATAAGAAAAATAATATGCAACAGCATGCATCCCTGAATCTTTTGCTTCTGAGGCTTGATTTTTATCCAATTAGTTATTGCAATTGGATAAATTGGATAGTTATTGCAATTTTATTGCAATAAAAAGTCCTCAAAATAAATTTACACAACTTATATAAATGCACAGTGGAGAATACACATATAAGTGCAAGCATATAATTTTGTTTTTGGGTTGCAAAGTTCTATTCCAACTCCTCATAGGCTATCTTTTTAAAGCTGTTTTTTCACTTACCAGTTGTTTGGGACATGGAGATCCTCTTTTCAAACAACGTAACTGTTACTCCAGTACTTGGAAAAGGCTCCATAGATACATGAGTACAAATGATCTGTCCTTTATTCTTAGAGTTGTATTATGCAACTGGAAAATTCTCTCTCTCTCTCTCTCTCTCTCTCTCTCTCTCCCTCCCAATTAGAGCATTGGTCAAATGTACCAAATAATAAACAAACTTCTGTAGTAAAAAAGAATGGCACCAAAATATTATTGCAATGCATTGATCCCTGAATGTCTGAAATACACCGTGCTTCTGAAAGGCTATAAAAATGCATCCAGTTAAATAAATACCTCATCTATTTAAATGTTGCTTTTAATAGACAACCAAATGATAAAAACCACCAAGGCTGACCCATTGCTTATGTCCCCATTGAGATTGCAGACGCCTAATAATTATTTCTAGAATTACATTTGGAATTATATCTAGAATGGAGCATCAAGCTTTTATCATTTTCTCTAGGGTAGGCTCAATACACTTTAACAAGAGAATCTGCATGCCAACCCCCCCCCCCAAAAAAAACACCAAGGTGTAAGAACTCTCTGATATGGTATATTAAGCTGCCATATATGTGCATGATAGTGTTCACATAGTTGTTTCTAAGTGAATCCATTTTCTGACTTTTAGGAAACATTAGCCAAATGGACCAAGTTGATATAATGCATCCAAAAATATTTATGAACCAAGGTAGAACTAATCATATATCTTCAGCCACTAAGTCTTTAATAAAACTCATTATTTATAAAGAACATTAAGTTGTTGTGGTTAATGATTGAGCACATCTTTTTCATGCAGAATGTCCCAGGTTCAATTTCTGTCTTCTCTAGGTAACAACTGGGAGGAAAGAAAGAGTTTGAAATTTTGGGAGCTCCTTTGATGTACTCTCTGTGGTCCCTTTAGCACTAAGAATCTGACTTCAAGAGGTCAGATTTAAAATCTTATCCTTTATGATGGGAGGCTGAGAACTCTTCAAGAGATGGAGAATGAGACAAATCTTAAGAAAAATGAGAGAGTTGATGGACTTTATTATTATTATTATTAATTGAAATGAAAGGAAATCCTGACACTTGTACTGTATACTTGGAGGCAAGGCAGGGGTAAAAAAGAAGAAACTTGTGTCATAAATAGTCCATTGAGGCTTCAAGCCATTCTTAACTTACTTGGGAGCAAATCCCATTATATTACATACTATTTTGAAGAAAACACCCCAGTGAAGACATACCATTTCTTCACTAGTGATTTTAGCCGTAACCCAGCCATCTCTGTGCAAATATATCAGTAATGCATATAGGCTTTATGCATTGTGTGGTGCTCCATAAATCACTAGTAAGATATAGTCTTAACTTGTGAGAAAGCACTGTGAAAACCAGCAAGTCCTCAGAAAATGCAGAAGATGAAGACTGAAACGTGTCCACAGCATTACCTGTTTACTTGAATAGATCTCCCTTCAAAATATAAAGGGATATTTCTTGACTCCATATCCAGAATTTAAAAAAACGGACCATACAAGGTACTGTGACATAAGTCAGTCAGATGCCTCGGTGAAGCCCCGAAGCAGAGTCAAAAAGGGATCTGGCCCTTCCTCCTAGGTCGTCTTCACTGCGCGTGGTATTCAAAGTCATTCTGCTCTGGAACACGGAGCTTCCACTTCGCGATGGTGGGCTAAGGATGAAGGGATTCAGGAAACAAAGGACCCTCACCGATTCCTTCCAAAGGACGCTTTTCCAGCGTCTCTGTCGCTCCTTTCCAACTTTCTCCAACCCGAAGCAGAAAAGAAAGTTGGCCTTTTCTTTCCCCCCCCCCCCCCCCCCTCCATCCTCTATATCCGAGTGAACCCCGTGGCCGCCTCCGCCCGAAAGTTGGCCTTTTCTTTCCCCCCCCCCCTCCTCCTACTCCATCCTCTATATCCGAGTGAACCCAGTGGCCGCCTCCGCCCCCACTAGCTCTTCATTTCCCCGCTCGCCCTTCTCTCATTCGCCTCCACCTCTGCATTTTTCCCCTTTCCGAAACAAATGCCCGGCTCTTATGAATTATTTAGCCTTTTCTTTCCTGGAGAGGAGAACTGCACCACGGCCGTATTCGCCTTGGCTGAACAGCCCCATCGGACACTTTGAGCCACCAGTTCAAGGAGTCGGGGGAGGCAGGGCCACGCGGAAAGGGGGAAAACGGGACAGCTCAGCCCCGCCCCTGGAGAGCGGCGGGCCGCTCCTGGCAATCCTCTGCTTTCCGAAACCGTCCCCTTTTCTCACTTCAGCGATTGGCCTTTCTGCTAAGAGGACTGGTGTGGTCTCTGCGCGTGGAGCGGGCTTGCTTCTCCTCCAGGCTTTTTCTCCTCTTGCTCTGAGTCCCAGGCAGATGTCCAGAGGCTCATCGCGCGGCCACATCGCAACCGCTCAGCCCTTCCCTGGCTCGACCTAGTGGCGCCGCTGACTCCAGATTCACGAGGGCAACGGGG
Organism: Thermophis baileyi; assembly: GCA_003457575.1. Lineage (NCBI taxonomy): Eukaryota > Metazoa > Chordata > Lepidosauria > Squamata > Dipsadidae > Thermophis > Thermophis baileyi. Next base: position 5,243,247 of record QLTV01004082.1, on the reverse strand, counting down.
GAGAAGCAGCGAGCGAAGGGAAACGGAAAAGCGCTTGGCCAACGCCGAAACCGGCAGGCAAGTTGAGAGCTGTCCAGGGTCCTGAACTTGCTCGATGGAACCTTTGGGGATTAGACCACTTTGAAAACTTTCTCCCGGGAAGCCGGAGGAATGCTGGAATACAGGAATCGTTTCTCTTTTCTCGGTCCTTGACAAGCAGAAAAATCGGACAATTCGTTTATTGTTCCCTCGTTTTTAAGGGAACTGCTCTACACCGTTCACAATCCCTATCTCCCGGTTACCCGCCCCTTCCGTGTAAGAAACCTTGAGATCCAGACTCTGGTTTGGGTTGATCCTCCGTCCAGCTGCAGCAGGTTCGGGAGCGGTCGCTTCGGAAAGCAGGCTTGGTCATGTTGCCTGCCCGTTGGGGCAGTAGCGGCAGCAAGAGCAAGAGCGGGTCAAGCGCGCAGGCGCAATCTTCTCCGAGGCTGCAGTTTCTGAGCTGTGAGCGCAATCTTGCCACAGTCTGGGTTTTACCAGCTGCTGGAGCGCTACTACCATGAACTGCCTCATCAATCTTCCCACAGCTACTCTACAACACTGGGCTCAAGAGACCTTCCGAGATCCTCCCAGCCCGCCCCACTGCAACCTCTTGGCTCCAGAGCCCAGCTCTGCAGGCACAGGAGGATGCCGGGGGGCAAAAGGGGGCTGGTGGCACCACAGAATACCTTTTTGGAGAACATTGTCAGACGCTCAAGTGGTAAGTCGTCTCTTCTTCCTCTGCTTTCCCTTGCCCCCTGCAATAGCGGATGGTCCAGGGGAGAGATACGTAGGGATTGAACTGCCCCTAAAGTTCTTAAAGTGTTTGTAAAAACATTTTTGCACTTCTGGACTTGAATGGAATATGTTAGACCCTGAAGAAAGTGGTAAATTCTACAAGGTGGAGTTCTAATCAGCACTTTTATTGTAGAGTTCTCATGTTGTACTTTTAAATACGTTAAACTGTAACTCTCAAGAAGTATTAGTGGGTTAGCTGTGATAGGATTTCCAACAACTCAAGAGTCACAAAAAGCCTCTTACTTTCTTGATAGATAATATAAATATGATGATTTTGCAATTATCATATTCACATTATATCTCTATTATTATTCATATTAGTGTAATCATACATCTTGTTTAGCCAATGGTGATTAGCAGAATATCAGTAGGAAAAACTGAAAAGAAAAGATAGATTGTTCCCTGCCCCCAAGGAAACCTTTCCCAATTCATCATCTTTCAGATGTCTTGTACACAACTCACACTATCCCCATTTACTTCCATCAACCCAGCTGGACTTTATCAATGCTGTTAGCATGGATAGGTTTTAAATACCTAAGATTGGGCAAGACTGAGGCATATGTTTGGGGAGGGGGCCTGGTCACTGGAGTATATGTTTCGCTAGGGTGGGAAAGATGCAATTTAGCAGGAAATCTGATTTACAGTAGAGTCCTGTGCATTTTTCATATGTAAACCTCATTGAAGTAAGCCTCATTAAATTCTATGAGATATTTCACTAGATAGTAAATGTAGGATTATAACTAAATTTTGCATCTTATGTAAACAACAATAATAGCAACCAGCATTTTTTTTTCCCATTGGAAAAACCAAAATGCTTGAAGAAGCCCTAAGTCAGTTCTGTAATTCTGAAGTAGAAATTGTTGAAAAAGTTAAATACTCACTGTGTATGGCAGTTTCACCTCTCCCTGAATTTTCTGCAAATGATAATAATTTTAAGACATATGGATTATAAGGAGCATGCCTCCAGGTTTAGATAAGTTTCACTACTTCATAATGGGTCTTTGAGTCTTTATATTTATAGCTATACTGTATCTATACCTTTATCAATCCGTCTCCCTCTCTCTCTCTCCCTCTCTCTGTGTATTCACAGTGCCTTAACTGAAGAAATTTAAATTGGGAATAAAATCTAGGTTAGAACGAAAAACAAAACTCTCTTTCCCCAAACCTCACTTCCTTTATCAAGCTATTTAAAGCAAATCTGCAAGAAGCATATCTATTTATCTATGTGTGTATGGGCTGACAGTAAAACTAGTGTGTTTGTTTTGGCTTCTGGTTGAAATTACAGTTTGCACAATTATTACCTTTCATGTGTTGTGTAGTGAGAATATCAAAATAGCTGTCAGCTTTTAGAAAAAGTGCTCATAATAGATGTGTGATAATTTTTAAACAATGCACAACTATAAATATCCAAAGAGCATGGGACAGATTTTAACCACAGGTTTGAAAAATAGAACAGACTGAAAAAACAGTGACTAGCTTAAGTCCAGCAAGTGTGCAAACATAAAGTGATTTGAGAAGATGCAAATTTAGAGGTCAAATGAACACCGTAACTGAGAGCCACTTGAACCTAAACCCACCCTGTAAAAATGAACAATTTTACTGGTTATCTGATATGACTGATGTATTTTGTTTTATATGTATCATTTTCCTTCTCTTTAGTGTTTTTGTAAACATTTAAAGTTACTCGTTCTGTCCAAGAGTGTTCCAGTGCTTGTAAGACCACAGTACATACTCAAGAAGCCTCAAGGAAAGTGTGTTCTAAAAATGTAAAAAAAAAAAAAAAGGCTGTGAGGTTTTGTCTTTAATTCCACTGTTATGATAATTAATACAAGAATGTTGCTGTATAAAATATTGGCAAGATATCTGGAAGTGTTCACCCTCATTCATTTCATGCATCATTGAAGATATGCCACATTGTTCCATTAAAGTAATAACAAATTGTGTGTGTGTGTGTGTGTGTGTGTGTGTGTGTTGATGCAAGCTGGCCTAAGAAAAAGAACAATACAGTACATTCTAAGTTTGTACTAAGGGATGGTTAATTCCCTATTTTCCCCTGGTACATGTATTTTCATGGATATGCAATTGTATTATTTTTAATATACTTAAGATTTCTTTTCTTACAGTCATACAACCCCCAAAGGAGTTTTAAAATGATTCCATGCTAAGTGATACATCTCTGATAAGACATTGCTTTGTAAAACTTGGACAGAGCAATCCTGTACAATAGGTAGGAGAAACTGAAAGGTGAAGTTAAGTTCTCCTTGGCTTAAGAAAGGGAGATAAGGGGGCTGGCTATTTTACCTTCCTCCAACTCTTTATCCATCTTTTATTGGTGTATGTACTGTATATGGGTGTGTATGTAATTTTTCTAATATCTACTTTCTCATTGAACACAATGGAAGAAGGTTCTATCCAAAGCCGTTTTCTCCTATTCTGGGAATATAACAAATAAAGTAAACATTGCTGTAACAAACTGAAGCCATATACTGTATACCATAATTTAACTTTGATAAGGTCCAGAATCTGTTGTTCTAGCAGTTTTCATAAGAAACTTGCAGAACAGGGCAGAGCAAAGGGACTGTAGTTTAATGTCCTTTAAGGTAGTGGAATATTATAACATGATTGTTTATCTGAAGTTGATTAGGCCTACAATGAAACCATAATATAGCTCCATGATATGGAGCAGTATTTAAGGCATTTATGGATAGATGATAATAGATATGGTTGGAAGAGGCTGGAAGTTCACTGAAAACTCACAACTAACCATGCGGGAAATGTAGTGCTCTTGTTGTCCTCCTCTCTCTTTTTGCCGGTGAAAAGAACATTACGGATCCTCAGTACTCTAATGATACTTCTTGACAGTCTCATTACCATTACATTTTCTTTGTCCTAGTAAAAAACATCTCTCTGTATCATTGACTGTTCCTTCTATCGACACTGTCAAACTATTCACTAAGTCTGCATTACTATTACTATTAAACTTCTCATCGTTCCTATCACCCATCTCCTCCCACTTATGACTGTATGACTGTAACTTGTTGCTTGTATCCTTATGATTTATATTGATTGTTTCCTAGTATGATTTGATTGCTTATTTGTACTCTATGACTATCATTAAGTGTTGTACCTTATGATGCTTGACGAACGTATCTTTTCTTTTTATGTACACTGAGAGCATATGCACCAAAGACAAATTCCTTGTGTGTCCAGTCACACTTGGCCAATAAAGAATTCTAAAGAATTCTAATCTATTGGCTCAAATTCTCATGGAACCACTAAAGGAAGACAGGAAATGCTATATCAGGGCTGTCAAACTCCCGGCCCATGGGCCAGATGCATCAAACGTTGGCCACGCCCGGTTTAGCGAAGGGGGGAAAAAAGTCACGATATGTCACGTGACGATGCCGTGATGATGCGAGTTTGACACCCCTGGGCTATATCATTGGGAGAAAAATAATACTGTGTATCACAAACAGATGATATGTTTTCCTATAAAGAGAGCTATTGTCAGTTGAGACAAATAAGAATGGACAATACATGTGAATATGTACAGTATCCTGATCCCTAAGTAAGTTAAGTAGAAGTGTCTAATGGCTAAGACTAGTTGTTATCTGCAAGGCTTCCATCTATTGGTTGCCTGCTCCAATGTCAAAAGAAGCACACAATCATTTTATCTTCTGGGGAAATCTCTGGTCATATTTGACAATTGCTACCATCACTGTGAAGTAAGCACGGAATCAATTTGAAATCAACTTATCACCATTTTTATAAGGAAGAACTTAAAAAACTCTTTCAATCATTAATTAGAAAGGGGCATTTTTGATAGGGATGCCTCACAAACATAACATCAAAGAACATTCGTTCTAGTTGTAATGAAATCTGAGTTTACCTTCTCATGCTGGAGTCAGTGTGTGCTGACCTACTTTCCACTTACTTATTTTGAACATCGCTCTGTTTACTGCCTTATGGAAGAGGGTAAAAGAAAAGGCACAAATACATTTATGAACTATTTTTTGGTAGATACAGTTTTTGGACTGAAAACCATGTGGGATCGCTGTTCATGAATGCAGCAATGCAAAATATATTCCACACTTTGGGAAAGAATACATATAAAAAGCTGTAGTTTGCAAGGTATTCCAAGATTATTCACTCTTCTTCTTTACTTCATGGAAAGTTAAAGCTTCTTACTTTCTCCTTTTTTAATAGGGAATTTATGCCATAGCATCGCTGAACATAGCCTTTTGAAATATCTTTTTACGTGAATATAATTTTGCAAAATACATTTTCTTTCTGGCACACAATACACAATGGATCAAATTGATTAGTTATAGCAATGGTGCAGGATTGAAAATTCTAGGTAACTTTTGAGATATAGGTATTTACTGTATGTGTGTATAGTACATGTGTGCATGTGATGTCTCTGTGTATAGCAGGGGTGTCAAACTCAATGCCCATGGGCCAGATCCGGCCTGCGGGGTGCTTAGATCTGGCCTGCGGAGCCACCCTGGAGACAGCAAACGACTGGCTCGTGGTGCCTCTGCCAGTGAAAACGGAGCTCAGTTTTCGCTGGCAGAAGGTTGCAGGAGGCTGTCGCAGCTGAAAACGGAGCTCAGGACCCTGTTTTCGCTGGCAGAGTGCTCGGGCCACCACAGGCGCCCCGACACGAGTGATGTCAAGCTGGCCACACCCACCATGGCCATGCCCACCCTGGTCCCCTGAGGTCAAATACAACCCTGATGCGGCCCTCAATGAAATCAAGTTTGACACCCCTGATATATAGGATATTAACTCCCCCATTTACAATTCTAACAAGTAGTAATTGAAAAATAGAATGGAAGGCAATGAAGAGAAAATAATTGATGAGGGGATATTCTAAATTTTCATGAAATATCTTAGTTCATATCAAACATGGTTAAAATATTTTCACTTTTTCATTCAAAGTTGTCTGACTTTAATTGACAGAATGTCAGGATAAGAATGAATATTATCTTTATGTGCTGCACATATATTCCCAATTTTTTATGTACCCCTGTCGGAACGCATTGTATTATATTATGCCCATATTTCAAATAGGAATGCTGAGGTTAAAAGTAATCTAATGAATCCATGGCAGAATAGGACAACTCTAATTAATTGGCTAATTAAAAATATTCTTGTGAAAAAGTGATTGTATAATCATGTCTTCCCTACTTTTGCACAGTTTCCACATATAAAAAATCAGGATTAGGTTAGAAGCTCTTTCTTGACATTCTTTTGTTCTTCACCCTGTATCTCTACTTGAGCTAACCTGTCTATACAAGGATGATCATTAAATACCATGATCTTCAGTTATGTATCCTGTGTATTACATTTCTGCTAATGGCACTGTATAGTCCCCTGAATCTCATAATGGTCTGGCACAGGGCTGTAGCATCTACATATTCCTTATCTACCACTCTAATAATTCCATCCTGCATTGCCAATGGCTTTCAGGAGCATATTCTTTAGGTAGGACGTGCCCTCCCTAGTTCCAGAAAATGTTCCAGAAAGAGGAACATTTCAGCTACCTACCTGTTCCAGATAAAATCTGGAGTTGGCACTTGGGAAATGATATTTTCAGTAGATTCCCTTTATCTCTGGAACAAATTGTCCTCCAGGCCCCTAAAGTTTAGGTGTGCCAGTATCTTGATACCTTTATGTATAATGATAAAAGGGGTCTTTTTCAGGAGGGCATTCCTATCAGACTATCAGTGGCATCCATTATTATTAGTTTTCATATAAGTTTTTAATATGAATGTTTATGAATTTAATATGAATGTTTATGAATGTTATGGATGTTCTATCATATTTTATATAAACGATCTAGAATTGCAAGAAACAGCAGCATATAAATAGTAATAAATAAATGCATTTTGAAGGATACTCTAATATCTGGAGGCGCCACATTCCTTCTTTCTAGTTTGGTTACATCTCCATTTATCTTTCCATTTATCTTTTTGGATATCTAATATGGCTATCTTTCCATTTAAATTTTACCTTAGCCACCAACTCACTAAGCTCAAATCTATACTAGACCCTGTCTTATTTCAAGGTACTGCCTTAGCAAAAGATTTCTTTTTCACATATTGACTTTTAGATAGAAAAAGTCAATAGATATGAAATGCGATTGGATCTGAAGGATTTTTTAAAATAATGATTCAAATTAGACAAAATGACAACTTGCCAGTCCTCAGGGTTAACAATATATTGACAGGATCAAAAATATATTCCGGCAAGGTTTAGATCTCAGATGTTATATGGTGTAAACAGAAAAATCTCAGACGTTACATGGTATAAACAGAAAGATCGATAGAATTCTGGGAAATGGTACTTCTAAATATAGTAGTCACTCACTTTATGAGTGAGAATTTTTGAGGGAAGGTAAAGAATTTAGCTGGTTTGGCAAATAATTTTAGAATTACAAAAATAGTGTAGATGATACACAGATCATTTTTTAAATTTTGGCCTGACAGCCATTTTAAACATACAATAGATTCAATCTCAATGCATATCTATAGTAGAACAAATCATGTCTCTTTCTATTCATTTAAGACAGTGCATAATAAACAAATCTGTAGCGTTCACAACTTTGAATAATGAGAAGGTAAATTTTCCTGGAGTTAGAAAAGAACAAGGCAGGAGTTGCAGCTGATGGTAAGGAATGTCTGACATTTTACTTTGTTAGCAGTTGACCAATTTCTAGCATTAACTACCTAGGGAAGGGAGATCTAACATGGCAGAAACAGCTTGACTGGCTGTGATCTCCACAGCCTATAGGCACAATGCTAGTGAGTGGTAGCACTGGAATGTAAGAAGCATCATTATACCGGTTCATGTTCTTGATTCAGATGGTCTAGAGTTGTTGCCACAGACTTCCATCAGCTGTCCAAGATGTTTGGTCAGAGTTTTTTCAGCTCTACATGGAGGTGCTAGAATTTGAACCCGGAATTTTCTGTACCACTGAGTTTTACTCCTTGATGTTCTTAGCATTCTAGTTTCTGTGGACTATGCAGCATCCACCTGCCCGTTTGTGATATGGTAATTGTCACCCTAGCACTATTCCTCCCATCACCTTTGAATAAGATCAATGTTTGTAAGCACTTTACAATAGCAGTCATTGAAATGTCAAGATAGGGGAAGAGTTCACTTATGGTTTACTGGAGCTGAATGAGCTTCTTGGAAGGGTCCTTATAGGAAATTGCCTGTTTGCTTCTGAAATATTCAAAACCTAATCGGATTATTTTATTTTAGCAATAGCAATAGCACTTAGACTTATATACCGCTTCATAGTGCTTTACAGCCCTCTCTAAGCGGTTTACAGAGTTAGCATATTGCCCCCAACAATCTGGGTCCTCATTTTACCCACCTCAGAAGGATGGAAGGCTGAGTCAACCTTGAGCCGGTGAGATTTGAACTGCCGAACTGCAGCTAGCAGTCAGCTGAAGTAGCCTGCAGTGCTGCACTCTAACCACTGCGCCACCTCGGCTCTTTTAAAGTAAGTTTTCATTTATAACATAGATTAGGAGTAGTGTAAGGAAAGATGCCTGAACAACAGCAACAACAAGTTGGAAGTGCTGGAAAAGAATTGGCAATTCTGTACCAACATGATATTTACAAATGAAATTTGATGAAGATCTTGGAATGCAGATTTATTGATTCTGAATGTGGGTTAACTAGCTTTTGCTAGCATGAGAAAATATGCCTGCTAATACACAGCTGAGTTCCATCCAGAGGTGGGTTCCTGCTGATTCGGACCAGCTCTATAGAACCGGTAGCGGGAATTTCCCCCTGCTCGCCGAACCAGCAGCAATGACTGGCTGGACATGCCCCCAAACCGGCTCTCTCGGCGGTGCCTTAGGCGGTGCCATTTTGTTTTTTGCTTCTGCGCATGCGCAGAAGCGGGTTTATTTTGCTTATGCACATGCACAGAAGCTGGGTTTTTAGGACTGCGCCCGCACAGCGCGCAAGTCACGCGTGCCCGCGTGGCATGTGAGGAAGTGAATCGGCAGCAAGGTAAGCCAGAACCCACGCCTGGTTCCATCTATTGAACAGAGATGGTTTAGAAATCCAGACCTTTTTGTTAATCAAATATATTTCTACAGAGATAGTCAGGTTCCAGGCATTATTTGACTCTAAATGCCTTTCATATAACTAGGTTTCTTTTTATTTTTTTTATTACCCTTTCTGGGAATATTTGTTAGATGTTTTCCCCCCTGCTAAAGACTTTGGCGTGTGAAGGTTGTAAAGTGGATATCAATTCAGGAGAGAGTTTTGGTTACTCATGCATCTAATCATAACATTTTAAAGATGATTGGTAGCTATCATAGGTCATGATAGATATGCAAAAATACATCAGTTTCCAAAGAAACCAACATACCTCTATATTCAGGTTAATATGCTTGATGAAATTTATGAGATGGCTTCAGATGGCAGTTCATTTTTGTTGTTCTGGACATTAGATTATTTTTTGTAGTTTGTTTCTCATTGGAGCAGTAGTCCTCATTCAGCTTGACGGAAAATAAAGTATTTGATATTTTAAAGGAAACAGAAATGAGGTGAAATCATAAAAATCATAAAGCTGGGTGCTTCAGGGACATTTATTTTAACCAGCTCCTCAGGTCAGAGCTCTCTAGAGCCACTGGAGTATCTTTGACAGATGACCGTCTATCATTTGAAGGATTGAAATGAAGAAGAACTCATCGCTTCATGTGCAACCTGTTGGTGTTGGCTAGTAGCTTATTCAGTTAGGAAATTCCTCCTGATACATAGCCTGAACCTCCTTCCTTGTAGTTTAACATAATGATTACCCTCTGATGCAATAGGGTAATCCATGTCTTTTTCAAATATTTGAAGACTGTGTGACAAATCTTCAAATATTTGAAGGGTACAATTACATCTCCTCTCAGTCTTCTCTTCTATGGGATAAACATGACTAGGTCTTTTAACTGTTGCATATAAGATTTGCTTTCCAGTTGCCTAACCATCTTGGTAGCCCTTTCCTGAACCTTCAATTTATCACTGTCCTTTCTGGTTCTCAGAACAGAACATAGTATTCTATATGAGGACAGACAGGGCAAAGTAGAGTAGAACATTTGCTTCTCATAATTTGGAAATGTGCTTCTGTAAATACAACTCAAGGTGGCCTTTGCCCTTTTAGCAGCTGCACCATCCTGCTGGCTCATGTTTAATCTGTGGTTGACACGAACACCCAGATTCTTTGCAAACATACTGTAATACTTCAAAACCAAAACTACTCTGTATCATACTTGTGCCTTTCCTTTTCTCCTCAGAACTTTCCTTTTATTCCTAATCAATTTCATCCTAATATTTCAATCTACTGAAATGATAGCATGGAATTGATAGGATCTAAGAGCTGTGATGGAATTGATAGGATCTAAGAGCTGTGATGGTGCAATGGTTAGAATGCAGTACTGCAGGCTACTTCTGCTGGCTGCCAGCAGTCTCACCGGCTCAAGGTTGACACAGCCTTCCATCCTTCCAAGGTCGGTAAAATGAGGACCCAGATTGTTGGGGGCAATATGCTGACTCTGTAAACTGTTTAGAGAGGGCTGCAAAGCACTATGAAGCGGTATATAAGTCTAAGTGCTATTGCTATTGCTACTCCGAAGCCTGTTTAAATCTTTTTGAATCTTCTCTATTTTCAAACCTCCCTTCACCAGCTTTGTGTTATCATTCCCCAACTCTCTCATCCAAGACAATGATAAAAAGCTGAACAGTACCCAGGACAGATTCCTGTGGTGCTCCACCTGAAAATTCCCTTCAAGATGAAATAGAACCATTAATAAACATTCTTTGAATACAATCATTCAGTCAACTGTGAGTCCATTTACAATAATAACATTAGAGACTCTGACGTAGGCATGTGGCATTACCCTGATCTACTAAGCCAGTAGCTCTATCAAAGAAAAAGCTAAAGTTAATCTGGCATGATTTGCTTGTGACAAATCCATGAGACTCCTGTTAATTGTAGCATACCTATCTAAATGCTCACAAACACACTGTTTAATGATCTTTTCAAAGACTTTTCCCAGTGTAGACATCAAAGTTGACAGGTAGGTAGTTTTCCATGTCCCTTTCCTATTTTGAAGATCAGGACATTTGCTTTTCTCCAGTCTTCTGACATCTTGCAAGTTGTCCTATAGATGGGATATGAAAGTTTAAGTTATAAGGATCCCTGGTGGCACAGGGGTTAGAATGCAGTGTTGCAGGCTAACTCTGCCCACAGCCTGGAGTTCAAGGTTGACTCAGCCTTCCATCCTTTTAAGGTCAGTAAAATGAGGAGCCAGATTGTTGGGGACAATATGTGGACTCTGTAAACTGCTTACAGAGTGATGAGAAAGCATTATGAAGCATTATATAAGTCTAAGTTCTATTGCTATTGTATATAAGGTGATCAACAGCTGTGAGAGAATGCGTATGTGAGAGAATGAGTCTTTTATTGTTTTCTCCAGTGCTCTATAGTCTTCTTGGCTTTCCAGATTTATAATAAATGCCAAAGGAAATGATTGTGAGGGAATTCATTCCCTGGATTTTCTTTATATCAGGAAGATATCTAGTATGGTTGCATAGTGACAGAAAAATAGTGAATAATTTTACAAGGGAAATGATGTTTTGGGTAAACAAAATATGTATTTATTGCTATGATTCCTGTGACCCATCTTTCAGTATACAAATCCTATACCTGCTGCTTCTAAACAGTATCAATAATTATAAATAAAGCAATAATCTGTATTTTAATAATAGTGCTCTAGGACTTTAGACTTCAAACAGACAGGCACCTGCCACATAACACCCAGGCTTAACAACTGTCGACAAGAAAGACAAAAAAAAGTCTGGCTAGTGGATATGGCAGTACCTGGAAACAGCAGACTAGAACAGAAAGACCTGGAGAAGATAACAAAATACAAAGACCAACAAATAGAAATAGAATGACTGTGACAAAAGTAAGCAAAGGTAGATCAATAGTCATAGACATCTTGGGTAGAATCCCAAAACAACTGGAGTACTGCTTGAACGCCATTGGCATTAACAAATTCATCATCAGTCAATTGCAAAAGGTGGCTTTACTTGGAACAGCTTACATCCTTCGATGATATCTGTAATGGCATCTGACATCCAGATCTGCTTATCCCAGGTCCTTGGGAAGGACTTGATAGGTGGATAAAAATGCCAAATCCTGTCTGAACATTTGGCTGATTGTGCCACAAACAAGAACAACAACATCAACAATGATAATGATAATATCAATCATCAGTGCCAGTTAATAATATTTGTGACACATTTTTAAATGTTCAGGTGACTGAGTTTCATGTTTAATGAATAAAAGAGATAATAATACTAATAATAATACTAATAATACTAATAATACTAATAATACTAATAATACTAATAATACTAATAATACTAATAATACTAATACTAATAATACTAATAATACTAATAATACTAATAATACTAATAATACTATTACTATTACTATTACTATTACTATTACTATTACTATTACTATTACTATTACTATTACTATTACTATTACTATTACTATTACTATTACTAATACTAATACTAATACTAATACTAATACTAATACTAATACTAATACTAATAATTTTCTGGGATCCTTCCCATAAGACCAGTTAATCTTAATGGACTAGGCTGGTCTTCGCCTGCTGCCTTCAGGCTTTCTTTGAGGACCCTTCCCACAGAAACTGAAGACATGTCAGCGCAACTTGGCTAAATTCAACATTTCATCCTTCGATAATTGTAAGAAGACAAAGAAAACAAATATCTGACAACGGGGTGAAGGTAAGTTGTTTAAAGAAGTCTGGATAAAGAGAATGTATCAGTAAATAAACAATTAACTAGCCCTAAAACAGTGTGCACTACAAGGATTCAACCCCTTTGTTTTCTTTCTTTGCTACCGATGCAAATGAAACTGCTTTTTCAATAATATGCCCGTTTTGCCACCCAAAAGGCAGTCTTTTTCCTGTACAGATTGCAAATTCAAAGCAGGAAGAAACGAAATCCCCTATTAGTCGAACCACCTTTTAAATGAGACAGTTAGAGCAGCCTTAAAGAATCAGTTCCAGGATTGAAAATACAAAGCCTTCAATTCTATGAAACATTTGCAGAATGTCATTCAATAGCAACAGAGCTCACTGACTGAAGTCTGGGCAAAAGGAGGCCTGACATCAGTGCATGAGGCTCTGGCAGCTACTGCTGGCATTCTAGAGAGCTGGCAGACCTCCTTGGCTCCTGCCCAAGATGGATGTGAAGGTTGTCTGTAACACTCTGAAATATTGTTGGGCTTTGGTGAAAGCAAGATACTCTGAAAATGAGTCTGCGCAAGCAGAACATATTTAGCGTACATAATAAAGCTATGCTAAAAAGTAAAGGGAGGATCACTAGCACTGGGAGCACCAGCCACACTAATGAACCCATTGCTCTTGGACTGCAAACCGTGACATCCGAGCAACCAGAAGACTGGATAGTCAGATCTTGCAGTGGTTGATATTTATTTCAGTGGGGTTCATTTGACTTCAGGGCGGCTGCTACTTCTAAATTTTAAATACTTCCCTGAATGGTTCTATGCCAACTCGCCATGGCCAACTCACCACAGCCAACTTGCTGTGGCCAATTCACCATGGGCAACTCGCCACGGGACAAGAGTAACACTAATATTGAAGAAATAATGGAATAGAATCATTAAAGAAAGGATGCCAAAGGAGGGTCAAAATGAAATGGGAATGACAAAAAATAAAATAATGTTTTAAGTATTTTAAATAATTAAATTGAATTGTTGAATTGTCCCACAATGAGTTGTTCCATGGCGAGTTGGCCATGTCGAACTGTCCCGTAGTGAATTGGCTGTGGCAAGTTGGCTGTGGCGAGGTGTCCCATTCCATCCCTGAACAGATGCCTTCCAATTGCATTAGTCTTCTATCCCTCTAATTATAGGAGGTGATGGCATTGTAAGAATGAGGTAGGCTGCTCCACTGTTATCATTATAGTCCATTATTGAGGAGACTCCCTGTGCAAACCTATCAATGTCTGGGCAAAAGGGAGACCCATTCATTACTGGGACTTTCTCTAAAGTAAGTAAATATAAAATTGCAGCCCCAAATCTCATCATGTTTAAAAAGCAAGATGCACTGGATATTTGTCCAGTTTTAATGTTTAGGTTGCCAACAGTTTTCAAAGGCACAACAAAACAAAAATCACTTAACAAGTTAATGGATGAAATTGATTGTTTTGCAAATATTTTGCTCAAATAAAAAGTTATAAAATAGAAAAGTAAACACTGGGCTGGGATAATTGTTAAACCCCACTGAAATCAATTGAGTTTAAGATTTTTATAGTCACAGTTAATGAAGCCCCACTACATTCAATGAATTGACTCAAGGTATGGTTTAATTTAGGTTCAAGGATTTTTTCCCCATAAGCAATCATAAACATAAACGTTCATGAAGCTATAATGCCATTTCAAAAGAAAAAAAAAAGTCACTTGACAGATAATGGAAGCAGCAACATGTGAGTGTATGTTGTCTTATATCTAGTGTTGTATGTGTATGAGAGATATCAATTATTTCTATTATAAGTACATACATGTAGATTGAAATTAATTAATTCATTTGCTGGTGTGTGTGTGTGAGTGTGAGTGTGAGTGTGTGTGTGAGTGTGAGTGTGTATATGTATATGTATATGTATATGTATATGTACCTATATGTATATGTTGTTTAAATGTTGTTTAGGCTATAAGCTTGCAAACTGCATTAATTGAAAAAAGTCTTTGTGCACTCAAGATCAATAAGTAGGCTTCAATAGGATTATACTATATAACTAAATTACACGTTTGTCTCCTGAGCTGTCATTGGCCAGTGGAAAAAAAAATTCACAAGAGGCTGGCTGACATTGTCAGTGCTGGTCACAAGAAGTCACACTATGCCCACCAACTTAGAAAACAGTGAAATAGAATAATTGAGCAATAATGCTAGTGAATAATCGAAGAAAATAATTTCACAGTGCATGAACAACTGATGGACCTCTTTCACTGGTGGTTTTCTTGGTGGTAGGCCTTGAGATGAATTATTGAAATGAGTTATTTTTAGCTAATGTACGGATGTCCCCTCCCTCCCCGTACCATTTAAATGAGAGGAGTTAAAATATGGGATTGTGCAATTTAGCCTATTGTTTTGCAGTTTGAGAGTTTCCAAGAGCTTCTCAGGAAAGGTATTTTGACAGGAAGGAATTGCTGTTGGTTTTCATGTGCTCTGTTGCCAAAGTGTGTGGCTGACAATATTTTGACAGCTTGGCTATACAAAACCGGGAGCTTAAAATCCAGATCTGCAGAGCTTTCTTGGAGGAGGTGGAAGAAATCACATTAGAGTGAAAACACACACTTCAGAGCCAACCTGAAATCTGTTGGCTGCGGCAGATGAAGTTCCTTGAATGCTACAATTTACCTTATTTGTTTGTTAAGAGCCAGACTACCCAAAGCAAATCAGACGGTCTTATCTTATTCATTTTCTAAACAAGAAAGACCCCATGTTTATATTTTTCTTTTAACAGTTCTGATTTCCTTTCTCATGCTAATTCCTCTGCTGTCCTGCCCAGATCTTAAATGAAAGAGGAAAAGAATCTAGTTTTCTCTTCAATGATTTATTTTTCTGCAGAGGTATAGAAAGAAGGATGTTCACTCATATAAGGGAGGAATGTTCCATACCATTTGCAACATGGTTGTGAATATTTGGCCCAAGTTTCTCTTTTAATTTCTCAGGTAATGTTGATATCTCGCTGTTGTTATCATATATAAAAACAAGGTCTAATAAGATGTTTCAATATGTTTGTCCATTAAGCCAGCCCCTCCCCCAATTCTCTGGCTTCAATTGCACATTCACTTTTAAAATCTTCTATATCAAAATACACAATATTTTGAGCCCAATATTTTCTAGCTTTCTTACATGTCCACCAAAGATGAAAAAAAATGCTCCCTCAGTTTGATTACGTTTCCAACAAATATTTGAAATTTCCTATTTGCCTCCTCCCTGAATTTATTCAACAATACTGGTCAGAAATTTCTAATAAAGGGAAAAATAACCCCACAAGGTTATTTTACTAATTTTCCAGGAAAAATCTAAATTTTGTGCTGTCTGGTCATGATGTAACTTTCACTGTAACACACAAATTCACATGCTGCTTTAAGTGTTCGTGGGTTGGGGAAAATTTTATTTGTCTTTATAAGGTTGAGGTTGATGTTTTATAGTTGTAAAGAGACTGAAGTACAAACATAAAGCACCTGGCTGAAAAGTTATTTTTAAAAAACCTTTTAGTTCATCCATCAGCAAAGTGATCTCGACACTGTAGAGTCAGATTCATAAAACCATTCATTTAAAAGAGATACAGAGATAAAACTAAGACAAGCAGAACAACACATAAAAAAACACTTAAATTTTCAGCCGAGCAGTTTTTGAAAACGTATTTAATTGTTGTTGCATTCAAATAGAAATATCCTTGTCTGATGATAGAATAACTTCAGAGCTGTTGCCCAGCTGAGTAAATGTACAATTTAGATACTTATCTATTTGGAAGGGTTGTTGTAATATCTACAGCATGCTAATACTTTAAAAATACTAATATTTTTATGAAGCCTGGTTTGGTAGTCAGTCTAATATTAATTACTGCAGTTATCCAGATGCAGATTTAAAACTAGATCTCTTGTCCCTTCCCCTTCCCCTTCCCCTTCCCCTTCCCCTTCCCCTTCCCCTTAGCAAACAAAAGTTGGAATGTTTTTGTTTTTTTATTTTCTTCTCCCCTCTGTTACATAGTGGAAGGATATAAAGTGAATATATTGGAATATATTTATATTATACATCAGTATCCTGTGTCTCCTCTCCTCTCCTCTCCTCACCTCTCCTCTCCTCTCCTCTCCTCTCCTATCCTCTCCTCTCCTCTCCTCTCCTCTCCTCTCCTCTCCAAAATGCATGCATTACATTGATTTACTTTAAAAAGAAGCAGGTCTTTAATTACACAGTTGTGATTGCTATGTTGACACTTTTAATACCCTCTGTTAATACCCTGGATGTCAATGCTAGAAAAAGAAGGGCAAATGCCCGAACTCTGCCATCTATTGTTGTAATAACACAGAAGGAAGCATGTAGAGCGGTATCTGAAGGTTCTGTCTTCAGTACTCTTCAAGATCTTCATAAACAATCTAGACAAGGGGATAGAAGGGGAACTATCAAAAACCAAATGCATAGGTGAAAAATAGGTGGTATCTGGTTCATATAGTAACTGTGGGAAAGATCTAGGTGTCCTGGTGAACCACCACTTAAATATGAGCCAGCAATGTGCTGCAGCTGTCAAAAAAGCCAATGCAGTCTTGGGTTGCATCAACAGAGGGATAACATCAAGATCACAAGAAGTGATAATGTTGCTTTATATTGCCCTAGTGAGGCCATACCTGGAATACTGTGTACAGTTCTGGTCACTGTGATACAAAAAGATGCTGATACTCTAAAAAGTGTGCAGAGAAAAGCAACAAAAATGATAAAGGATCTGGAGGCTAAATCATAAGATGAATGGTTGAGGAAGTTAAGTATGCAATAGTGGCGAATATCTGTAGCTTGTGTGTAGGATGAGGATGGAGGTTCATTCTCTGAGCTTGTGGGTTGGTTTCTGAATGTTTCATTACCAGCTAGATACCATCTTTAGTGGAATTTAGGGTAATTCGCTAAATTCTGTGAAGATGTTACCTAGTCTGGTAACAAAACATTCAGAAATCAACCCACAAGCTTGGAGAACAAACCCCCAATCCTGGAGCTAAGTATGTCTAGCCTATTGAAGATAAGGACCAGGGGGGGTGTGTGATAACTTTCTTCCAATACTTGAAGGTCTGTCACAGAGAAGGGAATGACTTATTCCCCAAAGCACCAGAGGGCAGGATGAGAAGTAATGGGTGGAAGCTTGTTAAAAAGAGATCCAACCTGGAAGATCTCTGCATTTTCTGGGATTATTGTAAAAGGTAATTTTATTTTATTAGAAGAACAGCACAATGATCTGCTTAGAGACGCCAGGATGATATTACTGATAGTGCTGATCTCCAGTGCTCAAACTGGAATAGTTTTTCATTTTTAAAAACAATCTTTTATCTTATGAGACTCTATCTAGCTAAAAACATTCTGTGATTCTGCCAAAGTAGAACTGAGATTGCTTATCAACATTGTATTCGTTATCATATTAGAGCCGAGGTGGCTCAGTGGTTAGAGTGCAGTACTGCAGGCTACTTCAGCTGACTGCTACCTACAGTTCAGCGGTTCAAATCTCACCGGCTCAAGGTTGACTCAGCCTTCCATCCTTCCGAGGTGGGTAAAATGAGGACCCAGATTGTTGGGGGCAATGTGCTGACTCTGTGAACCGCTTAGAGAGGGCTGTAAAGCACTATGAAGCGGTATATAAGTCTAAGTGCTATTGCTATTGCTATCATGAATGTACAACCATAATATTGTATAGTTAGTTCTGGTTGGGATGCAATAAAGCAAATAATTTTTGAATTGTAGTCTGTAGGTTATCATTATAGCTCATATTAATTATCCTCTACAGTCCTCCAGATGTATTGGACTTCAAATTCCATCATCCTTACCCAGCATCCCATTCCAAACGAGGGCCTCCAATTAGGGAAAGCTGCAGTAAAATTTTGAATCTGGCAGTCTCAAGCTGATCTTAAAGATCAAGTGTTACTGATATTAGACTGAAGGGCACTCGGAATCCCTAAGGATTTTGGTGCTCTTATTTTTGAATTCTGGGATACTTCTGGAGAGCATGTGGTTGAGGAAAGTTGAGCAAGTGGGATCGTGTTCAATTAGATTTTGCACATTTTATTTTGTTCCTCTTCCTGATGTTTTACTTTGCTGGTCTTTGCTGCCTTGAGAGTCCTTGTCAGATGATGAGAGACAAATCAAGTCAATAAATATGTAGTAAAACTGACTGGCAGAAAATGTATGACAAGCAAATAAGCTGTAATTACTGATTGGAATTTATTGTCACAAAAAGTGAGAATGACATTTAATTCAGAGCCACTGTTTTTCTCACACAGTAAGACAGATAGCAAGGCTTTACAGCTGGGTCTCGCCTCTATTGTTACTTCCCAACCTTTGGTCGTGTTTCCATCATGCCCTGGAAGATGAAGGTCAACAGAATCTATGATGCTTTCAGACTCCTGCCTGCACAGCTTGAAGTTTGACACAAGCTAGTTTTGAATGATGGGTTCACAATTTTTGTCACCCTATGAGCTGTAGGGCATGGAACAGTCAAGTCACCTTTGAACTGAACTTGGTTCCTGGTGATTTCATGAACATGTTCATGTGAAACATGAAGTTGGTGCGGGTGGGGGGGATGTGGTTTAATATCAGCAACATTCCATTAAATGAACTGAATGTAGCTGTTGTTACATTCCATATTAAACAGCTTCCCCTGATCATCACAGTAATATTTTCAATTTGATAGCAACATTGGACAGGTTCTAGGAGCTTCACCCAAGGCTTTGAAAGCTGAGAGCTCCTGTTCTAAAAACATGGAAGAATCCACACAAATGCAGCAAATTTCCCATTGTTTGCCTCTATGTCCAAATTAATGGGTTGGGAGACACTATGCAGAGGAGGAGGTGGGCGTAGCTAACACTTCTCCATGGTTGTGTGCACATGAATCCATCAGCAACCATCATGATGTTTTTTAAAGCCAATTCATGGAAGCTTAGTTGGTCATGAAAGACTATTCAGCATGACAAATATAATGCTTCTGAATACCAGATATTCTGGCTTCCTCTATTGAAATTGCCCCTGCAATTTGTAGGCCGTTTTTAGTCATGAAAATAGTGTGCATTGGGAGTAATATTCTGAAGGGTCAGAGAAATTCTTAAAGGGTTTGGACCCTGGTGAACATTTTAGCAAATGGTGGTACAATATTGTTTATGTCCTTTTTAAAATAAAACTAATTGTGGTGATGGAGCTTCAGCCTGACATCGAGGGGGCTTCTGTGTCTCATTTCAAGGATAATTGAAGAGAAGCAGGCAGTGATCTATTTTTTTTCTCAATGAACAATGCCTTTATCATGTCATTAGTTCTTGACAAAACACCATTTCTAGTATTTTTGGGAAGAGGCAAGACAACAAAAATGCTAGTTTTTTGCTGAAGGCAGAACAAATAAGTAGAAAAAGAATTCACATTGTATAAACCACTATACTTTAAGGAAATGACTTCTGGTAGTTAATATTTCAAAGCACTTCTATTCATTCACCTCCTAAATGTTGATTGTTCTTTCTAGCTGATTTCCAATGGACTTATTTCTTCTGTTTCTTCATCTTTTAAAAGGATGAGCTAGCTTGATAATTACTACTGGTGGTGCTTTTCCCAAGCTAGTTATCTTGAAAATGCAAGAACTAGATCAATCTAATGCAACTTTCACACTTGTAGGTGTGTGTACATATCTTTCAGAAATCTTAGCAGGGCTACACTGGCTCTGGATTTCTGGATACTGTAGACCAAAATCTGGAAGGTATCCAGTTTATGGAATGCTAAATTATATTTTTAAAGCCCTTTTTATTATTTCTAACCCAAGAGAATGTAGGAAAAAGAACGTAAAGAGGCTTGGAAGTTTCCATAACTATATCCTCAGGAAACAGAATGGAATGGAACCAAAATTTCTGTGGAGGGAGAATCTAGTAAAAGGAAGTTAAGGTTTGAAAATGGACCAGATCTAGCTGGAAACTATAGAAAATAAAATACTTAAAATATTTTTTTCCAGGGCATTCCTAGAGGAGAAGGAGTTGGGCAGTGGCTTGGAATGTTGCTGATTCTGCCACTCTCAGCTCTCCCTCCCTTTTGATCACAGAACCTTCAAAGCAGAGTTATTACTAAGGGTTTTGGTAAGAATTCCATAAATCATGTTCAGCATGCTTCCTCAATCTTATTTAAGATATTATTTGTTCTCTAATTTGTATATTAGTAGAGGGCAATTTAGCCTTCCCCAGCCTGATGTGTTGGGATCAAAATCACTAACACACTGGGAAGGCATTAAGGTAGTTAGAACTGCTATGGGCAAATATTTGACTACACGCAATACTCGAAGTTTTAAGGAGCATCTGAGAAAAGCAACTAGTGGTCTTATTTTAGTGCAAAATTGATTTTTAGTGCAAAAACTACGTGTAAGGACCATTTTGAAAAGCCTGTAGAGATTCTCAGTCATCCAGGCCATGGTTGTCCCAAAGGTGCTTTTTCAGGAGGCAACTGTTTTTCTTTGAAGATGTTTCGCTTCTCATCCAAGAAGCTTCTTCAGCTCTGACTCCCCACTATCCTGTCAGAGTTGAAGAAGCTTCTTGGATGAGAAGCAAAACGTCTTTGAAGAAAAAACAAGAAAGTCCAGTTGCCTCCTGAAAAAGTACCTTTGGGACATTTTCAAAAGCATAACCCATCTTTTCTTGAAACAGTAAAGAATTCTTGTAGGTATTGGTCTCTCCAATAAAAGGACATGGACAAATAGTCCTGAATAGAAAGCAGGCAGTATGAAATCC
>QLTV01004082.1:5196203-5209794 GCA_003457575.1 Thermophis baileyi | reverse complement strand
AAGGCATTTTATTTATTTATTTATTTATTTGTTTGTTTGTTTGTCAAACATGTACAAGATAGCAGGTATAGGTATAAACATAAACATAATCAAGGTGAATACAGATAGATGAGGACAATAGGACAGTAGGACAGGGAGGGTAGGCACGCTGGTGCGCTTATGCACGCCCCTTATGAATATAAATATATATAAATTTATATATAAATTTATATATAAATTTATTTAAATTCATTTATATATAAATGAACGCCCCTTCATTTCATTTTCAAATGAAATGACAATGGCTTCCTTTTAAACACTCCCAGTTCTCCAGAGAATACTTTGGAAAATCTACTTCTGTTACCAGATTAGTGGAAATGGTATGTCTTCTTCAGATACTGATTTCTAGTGGTAAGAATCAGTTAATAAAAAACTTCCAGTTCTTTTTCTATAACAATGATTAGAAGTATTCTTTGGAAAGAACTATATTGCACAACCACACTTCAGCTGAAGCAGGATGAATGTTTTATTGTAGATTCAACAACTTGGAAGAAAGTGCCTATGAATATATATATATAATAGAATATGTCCTTTTTTGATTATGGATAGTCCTAAAATTAGCTTTCATCTCACACTCCTGCTCCTTAATTAATACTGCTACAGACACTGCATCATCTTGAGAATCCTTGATACAAACATTTTGAACATGACACAGCTACTGTTTTCCATTATCTTGTGAACAATAACATTCATGTGAAATTAAGTGATGTGACTGCTTGGTACAATCACTTGGCTCTTGAGTAACATTCTTGCTCAGGGTGCCTTCCAGATTTTTGAACCTGCTTACAAAGTATGGCTGTTAACAGTCCATAACCTAAGCAAGAATTGGGATATCAGGTCCTATCTGCAGAAATTGTAAAGGCCTTATTTCCTGTATTTTGATAATGCACTACCCACAATTTTCACTCTGCTTGAAGTGGATAGCATTATGTTAGTTGCTGTCTTCTTGATTAATGTGATTTGTACTGATGCAATTTCATTGGCTAATGCTGTTGTTTTTGGTTGACAAGAGTCTCTGATGGAGTGCTTCATCATAACTCCAAAGCAATTCTTCAACCGATCTTCTCAAAATTTTGCAATTTTGAGATAATTACACAGCTATGCAGCTCAGCAAAGCATTTTGCAGGTTGTCAAGGTTGCTTATGAAATTTAAATCTGTTATCTTTATAAAGAAAGACTACACTACACCAAACTGGGTTCTTTTGACTGCAGTGCTAAGATCAGAGGGTAAAACAACCACAGGTTCCTTCCTTCCTTCCTTCCTTCCTTCCTTCCTTCCTTCCTTCCGTCCTTCCTTCCTTCCTTCCTTCCTTCCTTCCTTCCTTCCTTCCTTCCTTCCTTCCTTCCTTCCTTCCTTCCTTCCTTCCTTCCTTCCTGTCACATATGCACCAGCCCTTTCTCTCACACACAAATGTGTATGATACAACTTATATATTGAATCTCAATATGTTCCTGATGCTGAATTACAGTTGCCTCCTTTTTTATTTCTCCCAACCCAATGGGATGTTCAAAGGAACTTCTGTAAAGAGACTTGGAACTTTATCTGTCTGGCTAAAAGAAGGATAATGGTCTGTAAACAGAATCAAACAGTAATGTAAGGACCTGCCTCAGCTATCCCCTCAGGAAAGCATGACTCTTGAAACAATTAGTTATCAAAATGAATTTTTACTGAGAGAAAGTGATTGCAGAGAAGTCAGGTGGAATCCGAAGTTCCTGTGTTAAGTGTTAAGCTATTCTTCCCAATTTAAATCCCACCCCCTTCACCGGTCCACCAGTATCCAATACAATTGCACATAGGTGTTTTGAGAACTCTGAGGCATTAACTTGATAGCAGTTCATCCCCAGGATGCAGCGACCTTGGTGTCAGGCTGGAACCGTCTGGGAGGAAGCCCATCTATATTGGTTGGGAAAGGAGCTGGCAAAAGAAAGACTCTAAAAATGGGTCAGAATTTTAGAGGAGGAAAAAACAGGACCCTCCCCCCATGCATCCCCCTCCATGCACCCTCCCCCCATGCATCCCTCCCCCCATGCATTCTAATGAGAGAGGTAGTTGAGCAGCAGCTCAGAATGCAATTGACTGTTTCATTCTTAAACCCCTTCCCTTGTAATCATGTCGCCCAAAGAAACTGGAAGGAATTTCCAGAACCATCTGTTCTCCATGTTCTCTCTAGTCTAACACAATATTGGAAAACTTATGAAATTGGATTGGGATTATTCTCTTGCTGACACAACAGAACCAAATTTGGCAATGATGGTAGTGGTAGAAGCTGGAGAAATGAAAGAATGATGGCTCAGATCAGGACAAAGGCTAGAGAATTTAAACAACAACTATTAATGCATCTGTATGTGAAAAACCACTGGGTAAATGGTACAGTGATGTTGATGTTGATCCATCTGTTCCCTTTGAGTCATCAGACCATAAATGTTTCTAATAAGCTCTCTATGTGCAATAACTACATGATAAGTAGATACCACAGGGCTAGGAAGCAGAGTGTCTATTGACTTTGGTAACCAAAGTTTGGTTGTCTATAAAAAGTGTAAAGCTTATATTCATACATAGTTTGAGTTTTGAAATAGTTCATCATGACTTTGGTTGCCTGGCCTATATCATTTTCAGGTCTCTTGTCCTTTGGCTACAGATGGTTTCTTTGAAATAATGGAACATAATTTTCAAAATGCTTAGGAAATGGGTACATTTGTTCGAGAAAGAGTGTATGCAGAGGTTCTCTGTTGCTTTCTAATAAAGCTCATAAGAATAGTGGTGAGGATTGAAAAAAGTTATAATTAACGTTTTTATAGGGGAAGCAGAATGGAAGCCTAGTCTAAATAGCACATGATGGGATGAAGTCCATCTTCTGAGCATCTACTGGCATCTGCATGGAAGACTGTCATAAAAAGAATGCTGGATTAGATTAGATTATGTAGTTTAATTCCACAATGATCTTTTTACGTACTTAAATTTGTAGAATTAGCAGCCAGAGATATTGGAATCCCGCCTTCAACCTCACACTGATCTGTATGCCAGGCAACAGACATAGAAACTTCCACTGAAGAAAAGGGGGCTCAGATTGTAAGGTATGGAAGCAGGAGGATCCACTGGGAGTGAAGGACAGGAGGGGATGTCAAAAAAATCATGATGGTAGCTGTCAACATGCAATCAAAGCATTACTCCTTTTGAGTGAAGGGGGATGGTGTGGTTGATTGTGTGGTTGTGATTACCATCTTAAGTTTTTCGACCCTCCAAATCCCCCTGTGTAGAAGCTAAGATTCAAGAATGAAACAGAAAAGGAAGAGAAGAAGGGTGCAGCTACTGCCTGTGTTTGCAGTCCCATCTTTTTGCAGATTTCCAAATGAAGGCCAATTTCTTAGATCAAACACATTACCACAATGGTTTGCCCAGTTAAGAATGGTTAAGTCCAATTTCTTTCAGTGACTAATTCTTCCATTCTATTCAGTGGCACTCAAATGCCTTTCGCTATAATAACAGCTCATTGTAAACATAATAAGTGATCATTAGGATGATGAGCCTGCTTTCATACTCCTTTTGATGTGATGTGTGCTTTATTTATTTATTTTTCAATTACAGGAACACCTGTTTGGTTTTACATGCAAATTGCACCGATAAGAAACGAGCATGACAAAGTGGTGTTATTTCTTTGCACTTTTAAAGATATCACTCTATTCAAGCAACCTATTGAAGATGATTCAACCAAAGGTAATTCTGAAAATAATGTTAAAACAGATTCCCAGAAATTGGAAATTCTATTTTTCTGTCTGTCTCACTCTCTCTCATCTATCAATCCTGAAAAAATATTAAAAAACTCCTAAATAATATCCTTCCTTCTTCTGCAAGATAAGTACCGGTATTCTAAAACCTGGTTGACTGTGGATCTGGAGAGAGAAATAGTTCATCGTTGCAATTGTAAATAGTTAGTTATGAAAGACCTTCTCCCAGATTTCACCCCTATAATAACTATATTATGTGTTGTTACAGTGAAAATGAGGCAATAGCTGATGCAAGTCTGAACAATTTTTTAAAAAATTATGGTTTAAGTAATTTACTGATCATTGAGTGAATTAAAATTGATTGATGTTATTGACTTGTTGAAAATTGATTCTTCTACTGTAGCATTGCGCACCCCAGAATTCTCTAATATGGAGTCCTCCAAAAATGTTAGACTTTATTTATTTGGCATCCCTTTTTTCAGCAACTTTTTATTAAAAAATAATCCCTCTGTTGGTACAATACAAACATGGGAAGCAACAACAACAGGGACAGGCTAAATGACATAAGAACTAGAGTTCAGCTTAAACTTAAATTCAGCTCAACAAATCAATAATGTCAGAGTAGAGCCATGGGACTTACTTGCAAAAAAGTGATGAACAATTTCAGTCTTAATGTATAAGGACAGCATCAAGTTTAGGAAGGTTTACTTTGACAGGCAGTAGTCCTCTGGGTTTAACTCTCTCAGCAAACCTCTTGTCTGTGCTAACTTTAAACTTCTTGCTTTGGAAGGGTTATGGGTCTACAAAGGAGTACATTTCAAACTCAACCCCTGGAGTCTATACTTTAAGAATCACAGATTGTGCAGCTGAGATCATGAGGTTCCAAAGGACCACTGTGTTAAAAGTAGATTGAAAATACTAAGACAAAACAATTGCCTGGCACAGCTTACCACAACCTAATGACCTCCAGATGTTTTGAGACCACAAAACTCTGAATTCCTGACCAGCACAACCAAGTCTTATGATTATAGAGGGCACCGAGTTTGGATCACTCCTGTATGTGACAGACTTAAAAAGTAGTTGAAACTTGTACATGGAATGCTAATATCTAACAAAAGAAACTCTCTTTTGGCAGTTGTTACACTCTGGAAATTGCATAATTCATATTCTGTCTCCCGAAAACAATATTGCCACACTATTATACTTAGAAACTTTCCAGCAGAACATAGCTTGGAAGGATGAACAAGAGGATTATATAAATTACAGTGCACCGGGAATATATAGGATTTGGGGAGAAGGAAGATTTGAGTGGAAAAATCACTAAAAAAAGAATGGGATGTGTAATTAGGAAACTATATTTTATAACATGAAAAGAAAAAAATCAGGAACACCAGACTTATACATAATAAATAACCTTAATACCACAATCTCATGGTAGATAAACAGTGTATAAATATGAGGCTGTATTCATTATTCATGGGAAAAATAAGTTCCAATGAAAAATTCAGTGAAACTAAAATATTGATGCTAACATACAGTAAGCTTCCTACCCAATCTTTTGAATTATATTATTATATAAATTTCAGACCTGAAATAATAACTTCACGTTACAAACTAAGATTGACTGTCTTGATGAGGTCCATTTTGTTCATGGAAATATTTTCTACCAAGAATCTTGGCATTCACTAACTATTTCAGTACAAATAAAGGAGGAAGACATGCTTTGTATGCTGATCATTTTAAGTTGAATAATTTTTGGCATTTCTGATACGTTCAAATTTCAAGTATCCTTTAGCCACTTCTTGAAAAGCTGTTGTCATATGCAACAAACAATAAAGGTCGTCCTCGACTTGTGACCACAATCAAACCCAAAATTTCTGTTGCTAAGTGAAATAATTGTTAAGTGAATTTCACCCCATTTTATGACCTTCCTTGCCAAGTGAATCACTGTAGTTGTTAAATTAGTAACACGGTTGTTAAGTGAATCTGGCTTCCTCATTGAGTTTGCTTCTCAGAAGGTTGTAAAAGGTGGTCACATGACCCCAGGACACTGCAACTGTCATAGATATGAGTCAGTTGTCAACTATCTGAATTTTGATCATGTGACCATGGGAATACTGCAACGGATATAAGTGATGGTGAACCTTTTTTGGTTCGCGTGCCAAAAGGGTGTGTGTGTGTGCATGCTAGCGCACGTGCTCATGCCCACACCCATTCCCTCCCCCCACGCATGCGCACAACCCCTGCGCTGCCCCCTGCGCATGCGCACAACCCTCCCACGCTGCTCCCGCGCATGTGCACAGGCCTCACTGAAGCCTGGGACGGCGAAAAATGGCCAAACGGGCAAACCGGAAGTTCGGAAAAACGGACGTTGGGCCATTTTTCACCCTCTGGAGGCTTCAGGGAAGCCTCCTGAAGCCTCCGGAGTGCGAAAAATGGCCCAACGGGCAAACCGGAAGTCCATTTTTCTGAACTTCCGATTTGCCCATTGGGCCATTTTTTGCACTCCGGAGGCTTCAGGAGGCTTCCCTGAAGCCTCCAGAGGGCGAAAATGGCCTTCCCCAAGGCCGAAAATCAGCTGGCCAGCGTGTGCATGCACGCTGAGCTCACATACGGCAATGCCTCGCGTGCCCTCAGATATGGCTCCGCATGCCACCTGTGGCACGCGTGCCATAGGTTCGCCATCACTGATCTAAAAGCTGAATTTCTGCATCTATTTATTCAGGGAACTCAATATAACCTTTTTTGGAGCTGATTGTACAAATTGTCTAAAAAGATCAGACTTTTAAAAAGAGTGAAATTCCAGCTACAACTGTACTGCAATCTGGTTAAAAATATATTGTTTTAATCTAGGTAAATTTCAAAAGATGCCATCTCAGAAGAGGCAGCCCTTCCTGTGACTGAGAGGGAATGCCATTTTAAAATACTTTAAAGAAGGAAGAGTTGTATTTTCCAGATGATAAGGCTTCAGTGCTTCAATTTTTGGAAGTGCTAATTTTAAAAATAATGAAAAAAACCCATGCTATCTAATTGATTATACAAGGCTTTTTAGTTGTTGAAAACTTTGAATAACCAATCAGTTGTTAAATCAGTGCACTCATAGTTATTAATAAAATTCCTTCTCTCAATTCAGGGATTTGGGGAAAAGATTTCTTTTTTGATTGTATTAAAATTATTTTCTTAATTTGATCAGAACTTTATTTTAATGAAAAGAAGGGCTAGGGGTGACATGATAGCCGTGTTCCAATATTTGAAGGGCTGCCACAAAGAAGAGGGGGTCAATCTATTCTCCAAAGCACTTGAAGGCAGGACTAGAAGCAATGGATGGAAACTAATAAAGGAGAGAAGCAACCTAGGACTAAAAAGAAATTTCCAAACAGTGAGAACAATTAAATCAGTGGAACAACGTGCCTCCAGAAGTTGTAGGTGCTCCAACACTGGAGGTTTTTAAGAAGAGACAACCATTTGTCTTAAATGGTATAGGATCTCCTGCTGCTGGACTAGAAGACCTCCAAGGTCCTTTCCAACTCTGTTATTCTGTTCTGTTATACATATAAAATGGTCTTCTTGCACATGTCCCTTTCCCTCTCTTTCCAACTATTTTTTAATGGATTTTGTTGAAACAACAAGTGGAAACAATTGTTTCCAAATTCCTAATATTCCCTACTTAATATTGATTTTTGGGAATTATCTCTGTTATATAACTATTTTTATCCAGATTAAAAAACCAGGGAATGATCACAGACTTTCCTGTTATTATAGTCCAATATTCTTTGTCAAGTATATTATAAATAGCATAAAATTTCTACCATCTTTGCAGAAATATTGTACAATTATTTCATTTGTGTGTGAATGTTTATGATTCTCTTTCTCAATAAGAGAAAGGACTTGAATCTCTGAATTGTGCCAAAATCTCAACAGAAGAATGCAAGACTTTTCTTGCAAAGCACTTCTGAACTCTTCTAAGATTGGCCTAATGTACAGTATATTTTGTAAACTTTAGTGAGCAATACAGTATTTTCAGAAATAAAACTTCATAGAATTAAATTCACAACTTTTAGTGCTTTTTTTAGCAATGCTGTTACAATGAACTTTAGAACATAAATTGTTAGAGATGAGTACACCCAGGTCAACAAAATAAGGGTCATCTACTAGATCAATACCACCTAGCTTTTACTTTACATTCTGGTTTTGTTTTCCAATATGTAAAATTGAACATTTCTTAACTAAAATTTAAAGTTGCCAAATGGATGACCATTCAAAAACATGGTCAAAGTCATTTTGCAAAGCAAGTGAATTTTCTGTAGTTTTAAACAATTTTAAATCAACAGCAAAGAGATGCAAGTACTTTTAGGTTGATTATATAAGTAACTAATATAAATAAGGAAAAGAATCGGTCCTAGGACACTGCTCTAAGGAACAGCCCTGTTAACTGATGCCGGATCAGACATTGAGTTGCGTATTTTAACTTTCTGCAGCCTGTTAGACAAAAAAGCAGCGATCCACTCGTGTAAAAATCCAGAAATACCATAAGAATTTAGTTTCAAGAACAGTTTATCGTGTACTACTGAATTAAAAGCTTTTCAGAAATCTATGTAAATTACATCTACAGCTTTACCTTGACCAAAGCATGTATTCCAACTATTTTTACAAAGCATATAGTAGGTATGGAAGTCATTTTTGCTTAAACTGAATTAAATTCTGTTGTGAATATATATTATTAATTTTGCAATTACTGCATGCTCCAAGTTTAATTTCCCAGTCTGATTTTTTTAGATTTTTTTATCCCGTCTTATTATTTTTATAAATAAGAAGGCAGACATGCTTCATATACTTTACTCCTTCTATTTTTCTCACAACAACGCCACTACGAAGTGGGTTGGGGTGAGAGAGAGTGACTGCCTCAAGGTCCTGCAGCTGTCTTTTATGGCTAAGGTAGGACTCACAATCTCCTAGACTTTAGCCTGCAAGCTTAATGTATCTCTTTTCCAATGTTGTGCTAAGTTTATCCTTGGCCATGAACATATATCTTAATAAGATGTGATTATTTTACGTTATTATGTTTTGAAAATATGCCTTATAAGAAGAATTGGAGTTTCATTTCCAGTACTTTTGAGGGTTTTTTTAAACTTATCCACCAAATATGGTAAAATATTTCTTCTAATGAATAGAATTTCCAGCATTTATTACCATATGATTTGTCTACCCTGACAATTATTGACAGAGTTGTATACCACCTATATAATACAAAAGGTCTACAATACAAAAGGTCTACAATATCCTCCTTTAGACCTTTTTGTTATAGCAAAAATAATTAGCATTCCTTCCTTACATTCTCTAAATTAATTTAAATATCACCTTTAAAGTAGAATTAGATTTAAAATATGGTCAGCGGAAAGAAAATTTGCAGTAACAATAAACATATACATACCAAGTGTTTTTTCAGCACGAAAGAAGAAATTATTTATTAAATAGTTTATGAAACAATAGGAGTGAAACTACAAATTAGTATTTCTTTCTATTAGAGCTTACCTTGAATTGTTCCTCTTGTTGTAAATTCCAATAAAATGAAAAAAAAAAGAGCATTACAGAATTACTACTCAGCTTTTTACAGTAATATAAATATATATTTTCTCAGACTATATTCTCCAGAGGATGAGTGCTGCATATTTTACCCTGGAGAAATGTTTGTTCATTTTTTTTGTCTAAAAATAAGAGGATAATGCTAGGGAAATATTGAAACATCTCTACAATAGAATCAATCTGCAGATGAAGCAAACAATACCAGATGTGCTAATGGTGAACTGAAGCCAACTCACACATACCTGTGCGTCACTGGATTCCCTAATCCCTAATTGTTCATTATTCCCTAATTGCTCATAATGTGTGTTTCTGCAACCAAAAGTGTGCATTCATTAACACAATTGAAAGCCGCAAAGGCACTTTCCTTGTGCTGAAACTTGTGTCAGTGGAATACTGTAGATTAAATTTCAATCTTCAGTTTGGATGAGATCCCTTACCTATGCGAGTTATCCCTTGATGATGTTGAAATGAAAGGGGGAATCAGGATGGGGTTATATTATTCCGCACTCTTCACCTGCTCTTTGGGGGGAAATCCAAGTTCAGAACAAAATAAGAGGTTTCCTTCCAGTCATATTAAGGATCCATTAAATTCAGCAATTTATCTCCATAAGGGTCAAAACTAAAAAGAGGAGTAGGAAGCCTTGTTTTTCCACTTCCTTGCAAATCCTGTCAACCATATTAACCATTAAGTAAGCTCAGTCCACAGTGGGCAAGTTTTGCATTCCCATTTGTTCTCTTCTCCCCCTGGACAGTTTGGAATTTCTCTGAGCCTTTTGCAACACATCACTTCTCTCTAGATGATGTTTCTTTAAGGTTTCTAACTTAGAGAAGGAGCTGCCTCTTAGTTTCTATGCTAAAGTGTAATATGCAGACCCAATTGATGGATATTAGTCAATCCTGAAAACATTTAGCAGAAAAATGGTGCATTGTTTAAATAATGGAATGGGATGATAATTTGAAAATGTGTAATTTGTGATTTTAATGAGCTGCCATCATGTAGAATGTCAGGGATGGTTTGAAGTATTTCCTGCTATTCTTCAAATGCTGATAACTAGCTACCAGCAGAGAAACTAAATAACTTTGCCTTTGGCCTGTTGACAGGTGCTCCATCATTTGAAAAGTTTCATATTCTTCCAGTAGTAAGACTTGGTCCCATTTAAGCTACCAAATGAACTATTTGTGCTGTTTCTTCTTTCAAAGCAGTGTGGATTCATTCTTCTGCAAAATTCAACCTCCTCCTTTGGTTCAGGTCATCTCAGTCACAAACCTTAGGTCGTGTTTTCCACTCTCTCCACGCTAGAGAAAATCTTCACCTGCTGAATTTGTATGTATTCTGCTATTATCAGAAGCAAAGGAGACATAGGTGCATTGAGCCTGTCTGAAAACTGCACAACCCCCAGCCTTTCCCTTTAGGTGTTCCATGGAGTCCTGTTAGAATTTCAAGAATCCAAACTTTCATTTAAAAATATTGTATCTAGCGCTCATGGTTGCCATGGTTTCAGAAGAAGAAATTGTCTAGTGTCAACTGTGGTTTCCATAAACACTACTCATACTGACCCTTCTTTCTTGTTTCAAACTGGTGAGCATGATTGGAACAATATATAGCTCTTTCAGAATTTCTCCCTTGATGAGTGTAGTCAGACACAAAACATCCATTTATCAGAAGGCAGATTAGTGAAGTTGCTTCCTGTTAACCCCTCCAGCTTCCTGGAAATTTTGACCTTTATTTTTTCTTTTTTCCTGGACAATTGAACACACTGTTGATCAGAGCGCTGAACTTCAACCACTTTCTTCTTCCAATTTCTAAAATCATGTATGCTTCCCATTTGATTGTTATTTTGTTAATTAAAAAGAAAAAGAAAACTATTTTAAAAACAAATCAGATGGAACAGAGAGTCTGGCAGCGAACAAGGGATTTGTTGGTCGGCTTGCTGGTCCCAGGAGATTCACACTGCAACTGTGAATGAATAATAAAAGAGGAGTGATTCATATAGTTTTCCTGAAGTCCTATAGCTGATACAAAGAACCAGAGTGGTATAATAGTGAAGGCTGGAAACTGGGGGACTGTGAATTCTAGTCCCTCCTTACTTACAAGGCTAGTTGGGTGACCTTGGCCCAGTCACTCTCTCTCAGTCTTAAGAATAAGGAGGAAATGGCAAGCCAATTCTGAAAAACCTTGCCATGAAAACTATAGGGACTGGTCTGGCAGGTATTAGGAGACAAAAACTGACATGAATTCACACACACACAAAATCACATTTGGAAACAGAGCATTAAGTGAGCTGGATCCTTGCTTCGATTAAACAGGACAGATATTATGTACTTATAACTCTTGTAAGCAGGGGTGGGTTCCACTTACCTTCCCTACTGGTTCGCATCGCGACGGAAGTGCGTATTTTGCACGCATGCGCTCGGTTCGCTCGCACGCACACAAACATCACGTTGGGGAAATGACCATCTGCACATGCGCAGAAGCCGCTGCGCATGTGCAGAAGGGTTTTTTGCCAGCCGCGGTGACCGGAGAACCGGTTCGGGGGCATGGACAGTTGACCATCGTTGCCGGTTTGGCAAATTTCCGCCACCGGTACGGGAGAACCGGTCCGAACCGGCAGCAACCCACCAATGCTTGTAAGATCTTTAAAAGTTTGGATTATTTTCCCCATTATTGTTCTTGTTTTCTTCCTGTTGCTATTGCTGCTTTCTAGCTGTTCCTATCAAACCTTGCATGATCTAAATATGCTTTACTTCCATCAGTGCACCTACTGGTGTGTTTACATTTCTGTTAACTGTTGTATGATGGATTGGAAGATGAGCAGAGTGACTTATTTCATGTCTGTGGTGTCACTTACACTTGCACTTGCATGGGCAGAGATCAATGGGCAAATTATGTAATTACCCTCCCAGATTCTTTAGATCCTGTATTTCATTTTTAATTTAAGCATTTTTGCTACCGATTACGATTGCAAATGCAACTCTGACACATTGATTTAAATGCTTTCATTATTTTCCTCACTCTAAAATGAGACAAGCCATGACAAAGAGGTTAATTGCAACTCAATAGACCTATGCTAATGTTTTATTAAGAAGAGAGTAAGTCACGACTGCCTTTTCGGCAAAGCAAACCTGCTAATAATAAGGCAGTAAGAAGAAACTTGGTTCCTGTATCAGCCTTGAAAATAGCAAAGCAATCTTTAAGGCACTGCCTTAGAACAGAGAGAAACTGAAGTCCATACTTCCCAACAGGGAGACGTTGAAACATATAAGGTGGCTGCTGCTCCAGATGTTGGAAGCATTGGCTCAATTCCCCACTTATCTCAATCTGTTTCATTGGGCCACGGAAGGGCTAGTCTTATCTTCTGCATTAGAAAATAGTAGCTGATGCAAAATGTTATGTTCCAGCTTCAGTCTTCCATTTGTGACAGGGAGCTTGCAGCCTTAGTTTATTATAGAGGGAAATGAGACTCTTTCGAACTCATCCATCACTACTAGTCAGGTTGCCAAAGATTTTCAGCAACATCTGGGTATCCGTTGCTCTTCACCTCTGTTTTAGAGTGTCTTAGAATGAACACCACAAAGTTTGCTTCTCTTCTGTACAAAAATGCCACACTGTCTTTTGCTCAGAACAGATTTCCCCGCTTCCAACATCACTTAATGTTGACCATTATTAGAAAGCTGGTTGTTTGATTCATAAATTTGATCTGAAGGAGAGAGTTTGATGTCCAAAGCAAACACAGAACTGGTTTATAGCTCAGAGTGATGTTCGTTTATTTGCAGTTTGTTTACCCTGATGGTGTCTGTCTCTCTGTGTGTGTGTGTGTGTGTGTGTGTGAGGGAGGGAGAGAGGGGAGGTGCATAATAGCATGCAGTTGCAAAAGAGAGGTTTCTGAATTTGAATTCAGAGTGCACCTGCTTCTCAAAATTTTGATCTATCTAATCTCTTCCCACTATCCCTGTCATACTTTCATTAGCCAAAAGAGGAAGAAAAGATTTGTTTTGTTTATTTTGTTAAATTTATTTGCCACCTATCTTGCTGAAGGGCTGCTCTAGGTGGCTTACAATAACAAAAAGGAAGAAAAATGAAAGGCGTGTAAACAGAAGAGAAGTAAAATAATAGAACAATAAAATAAACAATGACAAAGGAACACAAGGAGAATAAATACAAGGAGATGGGGCATAGTATACCCTAGGACAGTGGTTCTCAACCTTTCTAATGCCGCGACCCCCCTCTCAGCCCCCCCGCGCC
>QLTV01004082.1:5160497-5179046 GCA_003457575.1 Thermophis baileyi | reverse complement strand
CAATATCATTATCATTATCAGCATTATTATGATCATTATGATTATCATCATGATCATTATCATTATCATTATCATTATCATTATTATTATCATTATCATTATCATTATCATCATTATCATTATCATTATCATTATTATCATCATTATTATTATTATTATTATTATTATCATCATCATCATCATCATCATCTCTTTTATTCATTAAACATGAAACTCAGTCAACTGAACATTTAAAAATGTGTCACAAATACCATTGATGATGATGATGATGATGATTCCTCTTATTTTCATTTTCTATTTATAGTCCAGTTGCTAATACCTAGGAGCTTTTTATCTTTTTTCATATTGCTCACTCCTAGGAGGTTCTTATCCTAGCTACTAAGTTTTTTGGACTCACTGGGGAGGGACTTCTAATGAAGATTGCTATCAAAATCCATGTAATTTGAAGCTGCCTTTTGCTGAGCATAATGTTGTCAGATCAATCCAATATGGTCAATACCGATGCAAACCTGTTGCTCATAAACTTCCAATGGCCCCACCTGAAATAAATTGAGATTCATCATTGAAATTGGCTGGATAATTGCTAGA
The DNA here is from genome assembly GCA_003457575.1 of Thermophis baileyi. NCBI lineage: Eukaryota > Metazoa > Chordata > Lepidosauria > Squamata > Dipsadidae > Thermophis > Thermophis baileyi. The sequence continues at coordinate 5,178,458 of QLTV01004082.1, read as the reverse complement.
TGTTGATGGCATGATTTTCACATAAAACATAAAACACACATAAAACATGCAAATGTTTCATTTCTACCTAACAATGCAGCTCTATGCTGCTATTGCTCCTGGAGATAGCAGCATTTATTTGTGTAAGAGTCCAAATTCACAAGATGGTAGATGCAGAGTTGTGTTCCAAGCCCTTCGTTTTCCAAATTATATGTAAAAAATTGAACTTTGATCTCCACCATATTGCAGATCTGACCTCTCTCCCTTCAGATACTGTTGCTTGGAGGCTGAAATATTTTTTTTCTTCCCTTGGCCCCCCCCAAAAAAAAAAAATTGTCCACCCCTTATCTAAGTCTTATCTAAGAATGTAATTCCATGATCTATTCCAGAGCTATTTCTACTGCAAACCTCGAGGCTGCCTTCCACATATAAAAGAGATGAAAAGTACATTAAAATTTGAAAACTACATTTAAAATCAGCCCATAATGTCAAATTCTATTTTAAACCATTAGGAAAATAGCAGTTGAGAGCGGGCAAACATGAATCTAATTATTTAATACAAACCATTCAGCTGTCTAAAGCCCTGGATGAATTATTATGTTCTTGCTTCCAGAGAGGCATTTTAATACATGAAGAAAAAGAAGTTAAGGTTGTATGAAGAATGTGGATAGATAATTTCTCCTCTTTTGTAATGCTAAGATGAAATTGGTGAATTTCCTTACAAAGTACTTATTAATTAATTCAATTCATGTGCCAGAATGAGATGAGAATGGCCTCTGTCATAAAGGTCTTTAAATGGCAATATTGGATAAATCTGGTGACTACTAAGCCATCATTTATATATACCAGGACTTGTATCCTGGCTATCTCTATGTGTTCTGGACTATAGCACTAACAATCCTAGGCAACATGGCCAGTTTAAATATCTGGAGGTTGCCTAGTCTTCAAGTTGGATGGCCTTAACAAATCCAATTAATCAAGGTCCTAAAAAGTACGTTTTTTTCTGTGGCCACCCCTACCACTAGGCTCCCATCCTTCTAGTCTTCTGGAAGGACATCAACATATGTCTCCTAACGCAGGTATAGATAGTCCTCGACTTATGACCACAATTGAGCTCAAAATTTCTGTTTCTAAGTGGGACAATTGTTAAGTGAGTTTTGCCCCATTTTACAACTTTTCTTGCCACAGTTGTTAAGTGAATCACTGCAGCTGATTAAGTTAGTAACCTGGTTGTTAAGTGAATCTGGCTTCCCCATTGACTTTGCTTGTCAGAAGGTTACAAAAGATGATCACATGACTCCAGGACACAGCAAAATATGATCCAGTTGCCAAGCATCTGAATTTTGATCACATGATCATGGGGATGCTGCAAAAGTTGTAACTATGAGAAACGGTCATAAGTCACATTTTTCAGTGCTGTTGTAACTTTGAGCAGACACTGAATGAACTGTTGTAAGTCGAGGACTATCTGTACTTAGGGCAGAGTGATAGGAGCCTGGAGATCATTGTTGAGGCATCTCTGGGAAGAACATCGAAGCACCTGGTTTTCAATTTCTGTTGTTTTTATGGTTTTTGGTTCAGCTGACCAGAGTTGTGCTCTAAGATGAGTGGCCACACAAATCTTTTAAATAAATAAATTGTCATCATCACCACTGTCCTCTTAGAAATTTGTATGTTCAAAGGTACTCTGTGTGTGTATACACATACATACACATACACATACACATACACACACACACACACACACACACACACACTAAGCAAATAATTAGCCTATAAAATCTGATCATTACAATGCCAGCTAAGCCATTAATAATCCTATCCTATGGATTAACTTCAAACACATGAACCCGATGCATGAAGACGTAAGAAGAGAGACAGCAAATGATAAGGATTTTTCTCCTTTCTAAGCAAAGCTATAGTATATACCAATGTTTCCTCTGACATTGGAAATCGCTGCGCGGCAGTTGGAAACTGCCGCACGGCGATTCCCTGTCACGTGCGCGGCCACGCAGCAATGTTCCCTCTGACATTGGAAATCGCTGCACGGCAGTTGGAAACTGCCGCGTGGCGATTCCCTGTCACGTGCTTAGAGGGAACATTGCTATATACTATAGTACTGAACTGTAGATTCCACACATATTTTTCTGCTTTTTAAAAACCTATTTATATTACCTTTGGCTATTTATATTACATTTGTAATGCCCATTCATGGGGACTATTTTAAAATCTGGTTAACAACAGTCACTCTCAACCAGGGCTATGGATAGTTTCATGGCAGATGCAGAGTCTGGCAGATTTCTTTAACCCTGAAGCTAAACCAGCTTTCCTCTCACCGAAGCTGTGCATTTTTAAATTTCATAGAAAGTGTCTATTTTCTACTATAATATCCAAAATTTGTATTAGTTTTGTGCAAAGCAACTCAATCTTCTGCAAGAACTGTACGTGTTTAGAAAACTGTTCAAAAGAACAGGTGTATATAGACACACACATGCCCAAAGCCAAACAAAATATAAATAGGTTTTTAAAAAGCAGAAAAATGTGTGTGGAATCTACAGTTCAGTACTATAGTATACAGTAATCCATCTCTATTGAGATCAAGGAAATAGGAAGGAAGTTACCTTAAGAGCCAGTGTTTTGGAAATTTATATATCTCACCACTATAACATTATTTTGTAATCTTAAATAATAGTTTTTGGGAGTTCTCTGTAAATTACTCCAAATCTTGGGAAGATCATAAACCTCCTCAGATTTTGGCTCCCTCTTTTTGAGATACTGTGAGACCTTGTGTGAGAAAGCCAAAAGCGTTTGAAATTATGCGAAGGTTTTGATATTCTCATGGACAAATTAGTGTAATCTTATATGAGATCACCAAAACACTGTACAATCAGACGAGATTTTGGTAATCTTGCAGGATTGGTAATGATACTCACATGACCCCAGGATGCTGCAATCATTGTAAATACATGCCAGTTGCCAAGCACCTGAATTTTGATCAAGTGACTGTGGGGATGCTACAACAGTTGTAAGTGGTTGTAAGTCACTTTTCAGTGTTGCCGTAACTTTGAACAGTCAATAAATGAATGGTTGTAAGCTGAGGACTACCTGAATTCCATCTGCTGCCTCAGGGTATGACATGGATACTTGTAATTTAATAACTATTTACTAAAAAAGGTCAAAGAAAATTGTTCAGTGATTAAATGGATATTGTACTTCCTGTTGGTATTTAATTGATAGAATAACCGTGACTTAATATTTTTATCTAATTGGTACAGTATTTTGCTTGTATTATATGAAGCATTGGTTACCAAATTTCAGACAGATTACTGAAATGGTTTAAACATCTGCGTGCTAATCAATTCATTTTGGCTTTTGCTTTCTTGAGAGCAGTTCTACAATTCAGTATTCAATTATTCTCTGGGTTTATTCATATGCAGAATTTTGAAGTCTAAGATAGAAGTTTGACTATACAGACTATAGAAAGTTTTACCCTTGTTTAAAATACAAAGATTTAGCATTATGTGGTCACTTCCCCCCAAATGTTCCTGTCATCTAAGTTTTCCTTACTGAAATACCAAGTTGAGTATTAGTATCAAGTTCTACATTGTGCAATCCCCTGAAGAAGAAAATTTTCAGCAGAAGAGCCAGGAATTTCCTAAAATTAAATCAGTGGAACAACTTGCCTCCAGAAGTTGTGAATGCTCCAACACTGGAAGTTTTAAAGAAGAGATTGGATAACCATTTGTCTGAAATGGTATAGAGTTTCCTGCCCTTCCAACTCTGTTATTGTATTCTATTCTAAAAGGACAATGCTTTGGGTGAGTTTGTCTTTCAAACAGAGATTATAAAATTCTATAATTATAACTTTTTTCCTCTTCCAAAGTTCTGCAATTTGCTTTGGATAGCATCATCCAACTTCTCCTTGGCTGGAGAGGCAACAATAGACATCAATAACAGTAGTGCTTTTATTAGTTTATTTTTCCCCTTGTTTTAATCCAGTTCTTCTGTGGAACATCACCATTTTGATTTCTGAAGAGCAGTGAATGGTGCTTCCTTTTTCCCCATTGTTTCTCTTTCTGTTCAACAAGTGGTACAATTTAATTGCTATATTCCTCTTGAGGGAGGCATCATCCTAGGTCTGTTTTATACCAGTTAAATCCTATTTTGCTTTTTTATACTGAGAGTTCATGCTCATTTTGTCTATTTCTCACACTGAGCATTGGTGTATGGATAATGAAGGCCATGAACTTTACGAGACAATGTTCTCTTGATTTTTCAGTTAGTGGTTTCGGCAATACTCCCACTTTCTATAATGCAATAGCCATTATCCTGTTCAATTTATCTTATACAATTATTATATGCAGAGCTCTATAAAAAGACTGAAGGGGAGAAAGTCCTAACCAAAGAACCACCAAATCCAGGGCCAACCAGATTGCAAAAGAAAACTGAAAGGGAAAGGCAAATAAATATGATAGGTCAAAGGATAACTTTTTCTTCCATTCTACTGGCATGTTAGGGATTTTGGAGAACAATATAGCTTGGTTATATAAGGAAGTCCATAAATATTTTTAATGATAAAACAATCAAGCATTTGGGGCTTAAATACATTTATATCTATTGTGTAACATCTTTCATGAGTGCTCACAATAAGAATTATAATAAATTAAAAACATACAGAGTATATTAGCTCAGTAAGCCATGTTAAACCAGATAATTACACATTACCTGGCTCAAATTGATTTAGACCTGATGCCAGATGTAAGAGTTGAGTTCAGAAGAAATTTTTCATGCTCTGGGGAATGATCCGGAGGAGGGCATTTCACAGCTGGGTGCTGCCAATGGAAACATCCTTTCAACCCTAACACCATATCTCACCTCCAAGATACCAAAATGGATGTTGGAACCAAATGTTGCAGTTCAGGCACGAAGTAGAAGATAGGCAATTATTCAGTTATCTTGATAATAGTGGCATGGGGGTTCAAAGTCATAATCAGATCTATGTAGAAGCTTGGAAATGAACAGGGACTCAGAAAAACAAGAAAAACAGGAAGCATGATATGTCTTTATCAAATACACCCTTATACATTGTATGCTAGACAGAGGTGGGTTCCTACCGGTTTGGACCGGTTATATAGAACCGTTAGTAACATGGCGGCATGGATCGCTAGAACCGGTAGCGACCCATGCCTGCCACGCCCCCAAACCGGTTCTTTTGGCGCCGCCGTAGGTGCCACCATTTTGTTTCTTCCTTCTGCGCATGCGCAGAAGCTTTTTTTAAGCACTGCGCATGTGTGAAGTGCGTGCGTGCCCACGTGGCACAACACTGAGCGAACCGGCAGCGAGGAAAACCAGAACCCACCCCTGATGCTAGACTAAGTGAAGTCTCTATGTGGTCCTAGAAGGCTATCTCAAGAACAACATATTGCAGTAGCCCAAATGGAATTTTATCAGAATATTGGAACCAAGCTAGACCTCCATTAACAGCAGTGAATCAAGGGGCATACTAGATGAGACACGATATTAGGATTGTACAAAGCATTTGAAGGGGGTTTGTGAACTGCTCCTCTGAACCTATTGCTCAGAGGTTGAGATGGGGACATTTATGGAAGACTCAATGTCTGTCAACTGTCCCACTCAGTCTTCTAGCAAAGAAAGACTCCTGGCCATTTGTTTTGCCAATACTTTACTGAAGCTTAAATGCTTACAGAAGTAGTGTAAGCTGAATCTGATGGTTTCCCATGCACACAACAAAAAGTTCCCTCTTCCCTCCCACTCGGCCATCCCCCAGTTATCTGCAAATGTCCAATCAGGTGCTTGTATAGTGTTTAGGAAACAGGAGTTCCCAGCTCTGCATATTGTCACTTGGCTGGCTGTAGATTTTCACACGGCTCAGCTGGGCTTCCATCCACCCCTTCTTCCTTACATTCCAATCTTTCCCTCTCCCTCTTACCCATGCTAATGTCAGACTGTCAGTTCATGAAACTTGGATAGGTGAGATGCAATCTTGACAGTATCACTTTAAGACCAGTGGTGGGTTGCTGCCGGTTCGGACCGGTTCTCCCGTACCGGTAGCGGAAATTTGCATCCGCTCACTGAACCGGCAGCGATGGCCAGCTGTCCACACCCCGAACTGGTTCTCCAGTTGCCGTGGCTGTAAAAGAACCCTCTGCGCATGTACAGAGGCTTCTGCACATGTGCAGAGGGTCATTTCCGCGTCGTGACGTAGGAACGCGCAAAACGCGCACTTCTGTCGTGATGCGAACCGGTAGGGAAGGTAAGTGGAACCCACCCCTGTTCAATACCCTTTCCAGTTCAGTGTGATGGACTATTTGGTGTAGGCACACCCATCCTCAAAAGATTCTGAAGGAGTCTTAAGACAGCTGCACCAAAATTCTGAGACGTCCAAGCCACAGAATCAGAAAGGGTCCTCAAAAATGTTCTTCCAAATGTTTGGCTCTACTCTGTGACTTATCTTTTAAAGTGGACCATCAGTTGCTCACCACGCTGAATATCAACCACTTCCGTAAATTTCCTTTTTGTTTCATTTAGGTGACCCTATTCGCTATTTACTCCATAATTTGAAGAGTTAAATATACTCATTTGAAGAGCTGGCCAATTCCAATCTAGGGGCGTGCATAAGCGCACCAGCGTGCCTACCGTCCCTGTCCTACTGTCCTATTGTCCTCATCTATCTGTATTCACCTTGATTATGTTTATGTTTATACCTATACCTGCTATCTTGTACATGTTTGACAAACAAATAAATAAAAAAATAAAAAATAAATAAAATAATCTGGGCAGGCTAATATAGTCACAGTCTTTTCTACTATGATAAGATTATATTTTTATTATTTATGAGATAGCTATGCCTCTGCATTAATAATTATAAAGCTCTGTTCTTTTTCTTCCTTGGTGATGTGTTTATACTTTCTTGCATTTGGACAAGTGGGCTGCCTTATACATGAATAATTATTTTCATGGCCTGAATTAGTTAAAACAAATATATTTTCAGGGACTCTGCTATCTGTTGTTGATTTGATGGATAAAGTCATAGCTTGGTTCATTTCCTCAGCAGATAATGTTTCCTGTGTGCATTAGGACAAGCATTATAAATGGAAGCTAACACAATTAGCTTTGAAGTATTATCGTTCACTGTAATTTACTGAAAAAATTTGCTTCTCCTAAAGACTTTAACCAAGAAGTTCATCAGCACTGATCACAGTGTGCTACCGAAAATAGAGATGAATTGGTGACAGTAATAATTGTGTAACTAAAGTGCTATGCAATAAAACATGCCTCCTTTTTGACTTGCCACTTCTGCACTGTTAAAAAAAAGAGGAGCAGCATTCCAGGAAGGTAATACAAAAGGGCACATATTTCCAGGAACTTTGTCTATGCACTCTATTTTTTGATGCAAATTAGAAAGCATTACTGTAATTTAAAGTAAGCATGTCTGTTTCCCCTCCAGACTTTAACTATCGATTCACAAGCTCAAGACCACTATTATCTCAGCTTCTTATGCCTCTCTGTGTCTTAAATTGATCTTTAAATAACATGGGTCTTCAATATTACGATACCCAACGTGGTACAGTGGCCACACGATTGCATTAGAACTCAGGAGAATCGGGTTCATGTTTGTCCTCAACTATGGAAAGATAATGGATGACTGAGCCAGTCACTCTATGCCCAAGTTGTTAGGAGAATAAAATACAGATTGACCATCATGTAAAGTGTCTTTGATTCCTGGAGAAAAGACAGGGTATAAACACACACATTATTAAAATAATAAATAGTGGAGAATCTTCTGATATCCCTTTCAACAGGGGTCTCCTCAGTAAAATAGCATATGAATCAGTGGTGGGTTGCTGCTGGTTCGGACCGGTTCTCCCGTACCGGTAGCGGTAATTTGCATCCGCTCGCCGAACCGGCAGCAATGGCCAGCTGTCCACGCCCCTGAACTGGTTCTCCGGTTGCCGCGGCTGGAAAAAAACCATTTCCGCGTTGTGACATAGGCACGCGTGCAAAACGCGCACTTCTGCCGCGATGCGAACCGGTAGGGAAGGTAAGTGGAACCCACCCCTGATATGGATATTCTATTCACTTAGTTATACATGGGTTCCTTACCAAGCTTAACATTTAGCAGTAAAATATGGAAATTACTGATGTAATATCATGTTGAACAATGATGTGCCTGTTGCTATTTCTACACAATTTAGCAGAGGCAGTTAGTGTGTCATATTGGCAAGGAAGACTAGCTGATTAGATGTCAGTGTCACTGACAGCCATTGACATGGAGTGAGTGATTTTTGTAGTGTCTTCAGACAACACTGGCTCTTCGGCTTTGAAATGAAGATGAGCACCGCCCCCTAGAGTCGGGAACGACTAGCACATATGTGCGAGGGGAACCTTTACCTTTACCTTTACAGACAACATAGCCTAAGATTATCTTCATTATCAGTCATTCTAGTCGTATGAATGGTTGTGGGTGGCAGAATCATAAGGATATAAATTTCTGGTGATATAAATTTCATCAGAAAGGATTTTATGGTTCTCTTTTCCATAGCACTTCAATAATAACACCAGAATAAATTGTCCGTTCTGGTCAGCCCCTGTAACATGTGAGAATAAATGCTGTCTTTGGTGGGAGAACTCTTAAGTGATTTGAATCCTGTCAAGAACATAATTCTCTGGCATCAACCTGAGGATAGGGATGATAGAAGAATTTGATCTTTGCACATTTTGATACAATTAATGGACAGATTAGAATTAAGTTTCTGACTAGTTTTGCATATTTCCCATTACATTTCTCATCGTGAATATTTGAACAGTGATTATGAAAGAGAAAAAAAGTTTTAAATATATGCATTTCAGTGCACTTCAAGTGCATGCTTAGTAGATTTACAAAAATAATTCATAGATTGATGTGCAGGTGGGATGGAATGGGAATGAAGTCATGCAAAAGTGAGAACTGAAAATAAGGTGATATGTTAACCATTGCCAAGTGGGTTAGAAGGGGATGTCCACCCTATAATAAAGGGTGATATGAATTAATATCATATATTTAGAATAGAATAGAATAGAATAGAATAGAATAGAATAGAATAGAATAGAATAGAATAGAATAGAATAGAATAGAATAGAATAGAATAGAATAGAATAGAATAGAATAGAATAACAGAGTTGGAAGGGACCTTGGAGGTCTTCTAGTCCAACCCCCTGCTTAGGCAGGAAACCCTACACCACTTCAGACAAATGGTTATCCAACATCTTCTTAAAAACTTCCAGTGTTGGAGCATTCACAACTTCTGGAGGCAAGTTGTTCCACTGATTAATTGTTCTAACTGTCTGGAAATTTCCCCTTAGTTCTAAGTTGCTTATCCCCTTGATTAGTTTCCATCCATTGCTTCTTGTTCTATCCTCAGGTGCTTTGGAGAATAGTTTGACTCTATGATATCATATATCTAAGAATATGAATTCTTAGATATGGCATTTGAAAGAAGGAATATATCATGGGCTACAATCTTCATGTCAGGCTTAAAATATATAACTCAGCTGTCAACAGTTAAACACTAGAATGTTATGTACAAAGGAGAGGAGGGGGCTTTTGTTCCTTTGACTGTGGATCATACTACATCACTGGTTAAGCTTGGTAAGAATTTCCTGTAGGAAATCTCATTCTTAAACACAGCTTTGTATGCTGCCCAATTAAATTTTAACCCTGGTAGAACTAGAATAGAACAGAATAACAGAGTTGGAAGGGACCTTGGAGGTCTTCTAGTCCAACCCCTTGCTCAGGCAGGAACTAAAACATTTATTACATAATATCTGAACAAATACATTATCATATATGACTGCAAATGTAGTCATATATAAATATGTTTCATCAATACAATTTCATTTTAATTAAAATTACATTTAAAATAGATTTATTCCATTTCTGGGCTCTGGTCATTTTCTGGAGTATGATCTCGAAAACAAAAGACAAGTGTAGTCTCAGTTCTCAAAATATTGCATATTTTATACTTCTGACTTATATTATCTGATGAAGCTCTCCAGGTTTTTAGACTGAGATGTTTCTACTTAACCATGAGGATGCTTGGAATAAAATATACTTGGACCCAGGAGTACTGTATACCAACAATCTTTTTCTAATAGGGTCGGTAGGATACAAAACCGAACATTGATTCATTCAATTTATTGCATTTTAGGACAGTGAACAGGCAGCTGTTTTTTCTAGCTTGTTTTGGAGGTGCCAAGATTGAAACCGGTGCCTTCTTCTGTATGTAAAATGGATGCTTTGTGGAGGTGAAATAAGGCGTCTAACAGGTCCTCTAATCCAACTCTCTGCTCATTTCACAGTTCACTAGAGCACAATTAAACAATGGAACAGCTTGCTTCCATAAGTTGTGGGTGCTCCATCGCTGGAGATTTTCAATAAGAGATTGGACAGCCATTTGTCTGGAATGGTATGAGGTGTCCTGCTTGAGTAGGGGGTTGGCCTAGAAGACCTTCCAACCCTGTTTTCTATGTTCTATCTCTAACTATCTCTTCCCATAATTTCAACAGGTACATTGTTTGGGAAGTGGACAGGTGGAACTTCTTCAGTTTTACTCAGGGGTGGGTTCTAACTTACCTCGCTGCTGGTTCACGCCTCGTGGGCACGTGCGCGCTTCGCGCACAGGCGCATGCGCATGACAGAAAAATTTTAAACCCCCCCCCCCAAAAAGCCAAAAACAAGATGGCGACACATGCACAGTGCTGGAAACTTGGCTTCTGCACATGTGCAGAAGAAAAAAAACCCAGGAAAAATCCCCCCCCAAAAAAATTCCAAAATTTTTTTTCAAAAAAAAAGAGAGAGAGAGAGAGAGAGATGGCAGCGTCCACGGACTGGCACCGACCGAACCGGCTCCGTGACATCATCGTGACATCACCAGCGGGTCTCTACCAGTTCGGGCAAACCGGTCCGAACCCGGAGGAACCCACCTCTGGTTTTACTTGATATATATACCTGCTCTCTTCTTCTCTGCCTCTGATTATCCTGAGATTGGAACTCTTATTTCTTTAAGTTCTAGAGCAGAGATTTGATAACAGAGATTCTTAGTTCAAAAGAAGCAAGTCTGCTAACTAGCCATTCACCTCCCCTCAAATTTATATATTTATATATAGCAGATGTTGAATTCATGTTATTGAGATTCATGTGTTTTGTGGGAGACATCCTAATTAATCCCAGGTCTAATTGAAGTATAGTTCTGTCTTTGAAGCTGCAGAAAGAAATATTTATGATTGGTATTTTAGGGAGATAGGAGAAGAAGTAAAAAAGAAAAGAATTTTGCTCAGGACATAAAATAATCATTTTTCAGTGCAGCCTTAGATGAATGCTGACAGCAAACATGCTGATTTGTAACATTTGTGTTTGTACACAACAGGGAATTGATGGGAGGATCAGTGGGGGGGGGGGGGAAATAGCATAAACCCTGGATCATTTCCAGGATGATAATCAAAATACAGCCTGAGATGTAATGAAGGCAGCAGGGATTAATGTAAGTTTTAAAAAGCCTGTAGAAATTTGATGAATGATAGAGGTGGCATCTCAGAAAGTGACTGGATGAGATAGCCCAATGTGCCTGCATTGTGAATAGAGTTTCTCCTTCTACCATTGGCTCTGCTTTCTGGACCCTAACTGCCATTGGCTGAGACATAAAGAGATGAATAAGACCAGGAAAAGAAAAAGCATTGAAGATAAAAATGTAATTATTGAAAAGGAACATGCTGAGAGGACCCCAAAGGGACAACTGGCTTAGGAAGGTGAAACAGAACATGAAATGGGAAAACAGCAAGATGAGACAGTCAGAATCGGTGTTAAATTCAAAAAAAGAAGAAAGGAAATGCTTTAAGTGACAATAGCAATTGTTTACAAAGTAGTTTCAAATATATTATGAACAATTCACACATCTGTAGGTGTAACACAATAGGATAATATGTATTGCATTTAAAGGTTCAATACCTTGGACAAAAGGCTTTAAAAACAGGTGGGCTCATATAAAAGATGGCCATTTCTGCTCATTGCAATATGCCCTCCTTGAGTTTTACTGAATATTTTGAATATATCATTTATTTAAAAAAAGTCTACAACTTGTTTATATAACATCTCCTTTGAATCTAGCTTGACTAGATTCTAGACCTAGCTTAATGATCTCATAGATAAAGCCACATCCTGTAGTTATTTTGGCAGTGAATGGAAGTTACTATTGTCTTCATTGGGATATTTTTTCATATCCTTTTTTTTTTTACTCTGACAATTTCTTACCAACGTTCTATTTAGCTTTTGTAAATCAAGCTATAGATGTAAATATATAGACTATAAACAGATGTCAACTGATCTTTTTCAGCTGTTCATATAGGTATTAGGATTCTAAGTGACTTAAAGGTCAGATAGTTCTTTTGTTCAGTTACAATTCATTATTGATCTGATTGATCATTATCTAGCTTCTATTTTAAAATTTCTAGTGAAATAGAACCTACCTGTTCTACCTGCAGCCTGTTCTACTTGCTTATTATTATTTTTTTAGAATAGAATAGAATTTTTTATTGGCCAAGTGTGATTGGACACACAAGGAATTTGTCTTTGGTGCATATGCTCTCAGTGTACATAAAAAGACAAGATACATTCGTCAAGAATCATAAGGTATAACACTTAATGATTGTCATAGGGTACAAATAAGCAATCAGGAAACAATCAATATTAATATAAATTGTAAGGATACAAGCAACAAGTTACAGTCATACAGTCATAAGTGGGAGGAGATGGGTGATAGGAACGATGAGAAGACTAATAGTAATAGTTATGAAGCCTTAGTGAATAGTTTGACAGTGGTGAGGGAATTATTTGTTTAGCAGAGTGATGGCATTCGGGGAAAAAACTATTCTTGTGTCTAGTTGTTCTGGTGTGCAGTGCTCTATAGCGTCGTTTTGAGGGTAGGAGTTGAAACAATTTATATCCAGGATGCGAGGGGTCAGTAAATATTTTCACGGCCCTCTTTTTGACTCGTGCAGTATACAGGTCCTCAATAGAAGGCAGGTTGACAGTAATTGTTTTTTCTGCAGTTCTGATTATCCTCTGAAGTCTGTGTCTGTCTTGTTGGGTTGCAGAACCAAACCAGTTGATAGTTGGTATTGTCAAGACATTTCTCCTGAGGTCTAGTCTGAACCTTCTTCCTTGTATGTCTAAGGAGATTCTCAATCATCTAGGTTACTTTGTCTTGGTCAAACCCCAGGATATTGTGTCCAGGTCCAGGTATCACTATTCAAAACGAACCATGATAAACAGGGGTGGGCTTCAAAAATTTTAGCAAGGGGTTCTCTGCCCGGTTGCTGGGTGGGCGTGGCCATGGTGGGTGTGGCCTAGTCAGCCTCCTGCACCACGGTGGGGGTGGGGTGTTTTTGCCCTACCCGGGCTCCGGAGGCTTTTGTTGAGCCTCCAGGAGGGCGAAAACGGCCTCCCCAGGCTCTGGAGGCCCGTTTCCGGCCTTCCTGAACTTCCGGTAGGCCCGTTTTTCGCCCTCCCCGAGCCTCCCCACGCACCCTGCACTTACCTGCATCTAAAATGGGCTGCGTGGGGACTCCTGGGAAAGGAGGGCTGGGGTGGGCGGGGCCAGTCAGGAGTTTGGCGGTTCTCAGAACTGCACAGAATCTTAGCTAGAGGTTCTCCCGAACCCCTGCGAACCCCCAGCAGCCCACCCCTGATGATAAACTATAGCAAGTTCAGGTGACATACAGGGGTGGGTTCTGACTTACCTCGCTGCCAGTTCGCTTCCTCACGCGCCACGTGGGTGCGCCATGCACACATGCGCAATGCTAAAAACCCAGCTTCTACACATGCACAGAAACAAAAAACAAGATGGCACCACCTATGGTGCCACCGAGAGAGCTGGTTCAGGGGCGTGTCCAGCCGGCCATCGCTGCCGGTTCGGCGAGCGGGGGAAAATTCCTGCTACCAGTTCTATAGAGCTGGTCCAAACCGGCAGGAATCGACCTCTGGTGAGATAATATTTACCTATTTAAGTTTGCAGATATTTTCAATTTATAAACTTGTTTTGGATTAGACAGTTGTTCAAACAGAGGAGTTCTCTATGTTAAGCAGGATACATGGCATTATGTTCATAAATGGTAACATCTCCTAAAACTAAACCATTTCAGGATAAGTCAGTGGCTTACCTCTTGCGAATAAATGCCCATCATCCTAGGTGCTCTTTCTCAAACTCTAAACCAATACATTAAGAACACCAAGACAGATCATTTTTAGGGGGATAAATTGTTTTAAGTTGTCATGAACAATCTGGTTGCTGATCTAGTTTGTGTTCATACACATGTGGAAGTTGTAGAAGACTGTTATGGATTAAATGGATTATTATTTTTTTGCTACTCAACTCTTACTTTTTTCTGGGGTACACTACTTTGAGAGATGGTAATTAGTCACAGAAGTGATAGAAAGTAGACTTGAATTTCAGTTTCCTAGATTCTGATCAACCCCTTAATCATTATACTGCTCAGGTTTCTCTGCACTTTTAATAAATTGGTTTAGAATCAATTGTCTATACCAAGTCTTGTGTCCGAAAATAAATTCTCACTGTGAATGAAAAGAATATTTATTTTTAGCTAGGATGAAATTTGGTTTTTCAAAGCAAGAACAACAACATTTTGCACCATAATTGGCTTTTATAAGCATGCATGATAAATGCAGAACCCTGTATCTTGAAAAGTACTCTGTGTATAAGGGGCAGGAATCCTCAAAGATATATACTGCTAACATTAACATAATAAGAGGATTAAACAGCTCATAGCGGTTTTGGGACTAAGCTTTTTATAAGTAGCTCATCTTGAAATCAATCTCTTTCTCTCTCTCTCTCTGGATTCATTAATTTAAAATTACATTTACTTATACAATTCTCACCAACATATGCTTCATGATGTGGCTTACATTACATGATTTTCAGTGATTATCTATCAGAAATCTTGTTAAAGGGCAGAAGCCAAGGATTCTCAACAATCACCCATCAGGAACAGAGTATGCATATGCCCAATTTTTCTGAAGACAGTTCTCTTGTTGAAGATATCATCTATTTCAGGGGTAGACAACCAGGTGTGTTCCAGATGTTTTTGACCACAACTCAAGCAATCCCTTGCCATTAGCCCTATTGTTGGAAGTTGATAAGAGGTGACATGTCGAACATCTGGAATGCACAATGTTGCCTACCCCCGTTCTATTTGAATACCTCATTAATACATAAAAATGCTGAAGGGAGTAAGTAAGGAGAGCAAGGGCCTGATGTTTTCCATTAAATATTAGCACCAGGGCAGTAGAGTGAGCAGGAAGAATGCGAATTATCTGATCATAGTATTCAAGCCCTGGTTTTTTTTTTTTTAAAAAATTATAATAACTTCTAAAATGTCACCTTAACCTTTAGCATAGATAAATCTTATATAAGTTTCTGTCTATTTGTCCATTTCATTGCTTCGTTTCTGTTTTTTTTTTTCTTTACTAATAAAAGACCATCCTAATCTTAAATTCTCCTTACAAGAGTGACAGCTTCTTTTATGTACATTTCCTGATGAAGTATCAGGGTTCCTCATTAGACAGGATACATCCTGGTAGACTCTAGTGGCTAAACCTTAATTTCATATATTATGACAAGAGGCTTCAAAATGAGCATGATGCCATTCAGAGCCTCCACAAGAGCAAACCCCCCCCCATTCCAGACTCCATAAGACTGTAAATTCTTCAGTCCCTGGACTGAAGAAAGGTATATATTTTGTAGCTTGATGGTATAATTACTGAACATTTTGATTACACTGATTTGATAATGATGCATGGAAAATGACAATTTAAACCTAGCAAGGAAAGACCAAATGCCTCATTGCCTCCTGTTAAATGAAATGTCTTTGGCTGCTGATTCCTTTGTTGCTTTTGTTGGTGTGTTTCTCTATTGAGATAGGAATGATGCTAAATAGAACAGTGAACAAACATCTATCTATCTACACATCATCCCCGATACACATCCACCTCTTTAAATTAAGGGTTCATAATTCCTGCTTAATACTGCAATAATATCCACTGTACAATATTTGGACCTTGAAGCTCAAATCAAAAGCATTCAAGCAAACTCCCCCTTCTGTACTCTCTCACATATATTGGGCTACATATGACTTGTCGCAAAGACTAATCAGCTGTCACTGGCTGGACACAGGCTTGCCTTTTTATTTGCATAGATAGAAGATGTGTCAGAAATTATTCAGAAATTTTAAAAGGAAACCAATGGAAGGTTAATTACTCTAAACTTACACTTCACTAACGTTAGGAGTATTTAAGAAAGAAGAACACTTATAATATACTCCGGTTGAAAGAATACAAGGGGAAGGAAGAAATGGGTTTGGTGTAATTCTTTATGATAATAGTGAGGTGTTTTTTTTTTAATCCTAGGAAGCAAGTACTCTATCACTACATACTGTGACAAAGTATAGACAAGAAGGAACACAACACAAAAAGAGGAGAATGCATTTTATTTTGTTGGGCTTTTAGTGTTGGTTGAGCTTGCTTTTTTCTTGCAGACATTTCATTACCAGATGATAAGAAGAAAATCAAGAACCCCACAATTCAACCCTGAGCTACATGGATCGCAACAGATTTTATTTTAGCAGGTTTTCTTTGTGCAATATAATGTACTCAGAATCTACATCATATGTTTTCATATGTTTTCTCAATAGAGGGGTAGAAATAACCCACTCAGGGCAAAGTGCTTAGTTTCTGTGAATGCAAAATGATTGAACAGAGGAAGGGGCAAACCTTCTAATATTTCAAAAACTGGCTTTTATCTACTATATGCCTAACCTCTGCACCAATTTTTAGAAAATGTGAATTTTACTTACTTGAGGCATCCATATGATATAACTTTTTAAAAATAAAGCAACACCCTTTAGAAAGAGGGAGAATTAAATCAGAAACTTAATGACTCCCTCTGTACATCTCCCCACCTATTTTGTCAAAAAGAAAACAAGCTAGTCTGAAAAATGCATCCACATGGATGATAATGGTAATTAGCATTTTTAAACCAAATGTAGTCCATTTTGTTACAACACTGCAAAGGTTTGGTGCAAAATAGTAAGGTGGACTAAGTTGATTCCACATAGTACAAGTTTCTGAAACCTTGTCAATCCAGATAGCTAACAAAGTACACAAAGATTTTTATTTTACAAGCTTGAACTTTGAATGATATGTATATGTGTATCGATAGTTTGTTAGTAATTTGCAGTGTGTAGTATTGCTGGCCACCAAATGAGAAGGAAGGACTCATTGGAGAACAGCCTAATGCTGGGAAAGAATGAGGGCAGAAGAAGAAAGGGACAACAGAGAATGAGGTGGCTGGATGGAGTCACTGAAGCAGTAGGCATGAGCTTAAATGGACTCCAGAGGATGGTAGAGAACAGGAAGGCCTGGAGGAACATTGTCCATGGGGGTGGCGATGGGTCGGACACGACTTCACAACTAACAACAACAAAAGTATTAATGTGTTGTTGTGCAAGACTGTTTCTAGATTAAAGATCCTGCAAAGAGTAGCATGTGCATCATTGGAGTACCATTGAATTTTGCTAATGCTCATGCATCTGGATCCTTTCCAATCGGGTTTCAGGCCTGGTTATAGTACGGAAACTGCTTTGGTCGCGCTGATGGATGATCTCTGGCGAGCCAGAGATGGAGGTTTTTCCTCCATCCTGGTGCTGCTCGACCTCTCAGCTGCTTTCGATACCGTCGACCACGGTATCCTTCTGTGTCGATTAAGGGAGCTGGGAGTGGGTGGCACCGTTTTGCGGTGGTTCTCCTCCTATCTCTCTGATCGTTCACAGTCGGTGTTGGCAGGGGGGCAGAGGTCGACCCCTAGGCCCCTTGAGTGCGGGGTGCCTCAGGGTTCGGTCCTCTCTCCCCTTTTA
>QLTV01004082.1:5129472-5159830 GCA_003457575.1 Thermophis baileyi | reverse complement strand
ATAGCTCCCGGTGACCGGTAAGATCCCACACGGTTGGGCTCCTCCAGGTCCCCTCAGCTAAGCAGTGCCGGCGGGCGGGCCCGCGGGGGAGGGCCTTCTCTGTAGCCTCTCCGACTCTGTGGCACCAACTACCCCCCGAGATCCGTACTACCCCCACCTTACTGGCCTTCCGTAAAGCCCTTAAGACCTGGCTTTTCCGGCAGGCCTGGGGCCAATAGTTGTTCTGATTGGCCCATGCATGGTTGTGTGAATGTTTTATTTTAAATATAGTTGGGGGTTTTTTTTCCCCTTTCTTTTTTAAATTGTTTTTATATGTTTTATTTTTTATGATGTAAGCCGCCCAGAGTCCTTCGGGAGTTGGGCGGCATATAAATTTTATAAAATAAATAAAAAATAAATAAATACTGATCATACGAAAGAAAGAATCAGTTGTCAACAATGCCATGTTATGCTCCAAGGGATGGTGATAAAGGAAGAACTAAGGATGGGTTTGGGGGAAAATTGGGCAAGAGAATAAATAAATGTGAATCAGGAGAAAAAATTACTCCATTAGGTATGATATGAATGGATGGATGGAATGAAAAAGAGGATACAGAAAAAAATGATCAGTCCATTTGGAGATCTAAGAATAAATGAGAATGGTGACTTCTTTCTAAGTATCTAAGGCATGTTTCTAATATAGTATGTGACTGAAGAATAAATCTTTTTATATGTATGTATGTATTAACTGCAAAGGAATGAACATACAGTAAATGTAAAAATATGATTTATTTATTTATTTAGTGAAGGATTGTCAGCAGTTCGGGTAGGAAACCAAAACCATGACTACTAATACTACATTTATTATAAGGTTACAGGAACAGAATCTTGTAAATCTGAAAAACCCACCTGTCTTGCTATTACTTTCCAGAGAATTAGGGAAGGTCCCTTTTGAGATGCTTTTTCCATTTATGAACTGAGATAGCTCTTGTCAGACCATTTCCCTGCCTGCAGTTCTTCCTCCTGTCTCCAAAGGTTATTCTAACAACCCATTACAAGAATATAAAGATGTTAAAGGAATTATAAATGTGGGATTTATCATATTGGACTTTTGGAAAATATGGAATGGAAGAAAGCCAAAATAAAATAAATTAGTGGGGAAGTAGAATGACTGCAGGAAGAGAAAGTGTAAACTCTCAAAGGAAAGATACATTTCCCAAAAGAATGAAGAGAAATGGAAAATAGAGATGAGGGTATGGAATTTACTGTGAATAGAATGAAGACAGTTGCGTTGCCAAAAGCCACAGAAAACTATGGAGTTATATCAATGAAAATATGAAAAGGTTTCTTTGGTGGAGTAATGAATAATAAGAGGGTATGGATGAGGAAAAAAAGTATATTGGAGAATGGTTGCTGCAAAAAAAAAAAGAATGGTTAAAATTAAAATGCAGAGAAATTTTTATAGAAAAAAATATTTTGGGAGGGTGAAAAGATATAAACTAAGAGCTACAGTATTATAACTGGAATAAAAATAAAAATCATGAAATCATTTGGGATGAAACTGAAAAAGAGAATGCTGAAAGGAATATTTTAGAGATCTATATGGGAATGCAATAGTATGTCAAAGACTAGAATTAAATGAATGCTATCAATGTTAGCATTCATAAAAGAATTAATGAAAAGAAAGTTTTCCTCCTTCCCTTTTTATTTTAGGTTGTTTAAATGTTTCTTTCTTTTCTAGCATATTTATTAAATAATGGTTTACACTTTCTTGTAAAATATATATCACTGTATAGTATTTATATAGTCTACATATGTATTCATTATTAATTGATGTATTATTAATCTTTAACATTTTTCAGGAAAGTCAATTGCAATGCTTTTAAAACTCAATAAATAAAACTGTATAGAAACTGCCTACTCAGACAATTGTTAAAAATAAAATAAAATAAAAACAATAACAGAAAAGAAAACCAATAGTATGACAGTGTTGAAAAATGATGTTGCTTTGTGTGCATATAATTGGAGAAACATTAAAATATAGATATAACTTGCTCCTGCAGTAGCTGTGAAATGTCTGTAATATACATGCAAAGACTACATCTGTGGCTGATGTTTGTTCTTTTCTACAAGTGAAAGGAGGCAAGAGTGAATGCAAGAACTATGCATTGATTAGTCTGTAAATGTTAGATTATACTCTATGATGTAGCACGGAGTCTGGATGATTGATGTATTTTAGATTTAGCTGTGTCTGACAGCAAATGTGGAGAGCACAACTGCAAGATATACATGAATAAAGGAAGAAATATGGGAAATAGGTGAAATATAAAAATCAAGAGTAAATGAGTTGAGAAAGTAGTTGGATAAAATTGACATCAGCTTCAAAATGAGTGAGATGAGGTTAATGGACACGGTGGATCATTTGAAAAGTAGAAAATTTTGGAAACATGAAGATGAAGTTATAAATTAGAATTGCCTATGTTTCCCTGCTCTTTTTATATTTCTTTAATTTCCTTGTTTACTATTTCATAGTTTTCTAACTTTTGGATAATGCCGCTTATCCTGGGGGAAAAAATGGCTTGATGGGATATGTATCTAGAGATGATAGGTAGATATGTACTGTATATATATTTCCAAATCAAAGGATGTCCATCATTTTACAAAAAGTAAAGATTTGTGTTCCTTTCTAGGGTATCAGCAGCCTCTTCAGTTCCTTAAAAGTGGTGCGACTCCTGAGATTGGGTCGTGTCGCCAGGAAGTTGGATCATTATCTGGAATATGGCGCTGCAGTGTTGGTGCTCCTGGTTTGTGTCTTTGGATTAGTAGCCCACTGGCTTGCGTGCATCTGGTATAGCATTGGGGACTATGAAGTTATCGACGAGATCACGAATACCCTCAAGAATGACAGCTGGCTCTGCCAATTGGCAGAGAGTATTGGAACACCGTATCGGTACAACGCTACTGGATCAGGGCAGTGGGAAGGCGGACCCAGTAAAGATTCACTTTATATAACTTCTCTCTACTTTACCATGACAAGCCTTACGACAATAGGATTTGGAAACATAGCTCCAACCACTGATGGAGAGAAGATTTTCTCTGTGGCCATGATGATGGTTGGATGTAAGTAAATGGTTTTTGCATTTGTTTCAGTTTTATATACATCTGCTGGCCCAGGGATTGATGTTTTCGTATTATCACAACAAAGTCACAAAAAGGAATATATCATTATACTGGTATAAAATCAAAGGAAGGTTATCATGCACAGGGTTACTGGATGTCAGGCAAAAGGAGGACATGTCTTCCTTTTTATCCTCATGTCCTCCATCTGGCAGGCACAACCTTAAAATCAAATATTATCCAGCTTTTTCAGTGTCTTGCATTTGTTTGTTTTTTGGAGGGGGAGGACTGTTTTTACAATAATAGTCATTCAAACTTTTGTGTACTATAATCTTGTAAATTGTCTGATTCTTCCTGACACAATAGCTTGGATTTACATTATTTAATTCATTTCCTGATTCTAACAATTGACTTCAAGCTCCTTCAAACCCATGATTGCTATAATCTGTAGATCACATAACTGCTCATGTTGTTTCTATAGTGAAATTTGAAATGTATGTTGTAGATTCTATATTATCACTAGCATATATCCACTAGCATATATCCAGGAACACCAGCTGGCAGTCAAATGCCATGATCCCAAATCCTTAATCTCTACCCACACTGACACCAAACAGCACCAGTTAGATTGGAGTAACACAAAAATCATTGGCCACACAACCAACCGCCACGTTCGTGAGTTAATCGAAATCTGGCACTGCACAAGCAATTCCATCAACAGACACATTGACCTACACCAGCCTACAAACCCCACAGAATCCAAATCAACCACACAGCCAACCAGATACAGCACCAACCTTCAACCAACCCCCCAGTCCCCCCAACCAGCACTTCACCTCCCAATGACCCTCACCTGATGTAACCTCCCTATCACAAGACCCATCACAAGACTCCCACTGATGACTCACCTGACCCATCACAAGAACCATTAAAAGACCCTCATTTGATATACCCACACCTGACTTATCACAAGACCTACTGACCAAACAAAGCCCTTATAGCAATAGCAATAGCACTTAGACTTATATACTGCTTCATAGTGCTTTACAGCCCTCTCTAAGCGGTTTACAGAGTTAGAATATTGCCCCCAACAATCTGGGTCCTCATTTTACCCACCTCAGAAGGATGGAAGGCTGAGTCAACCTTGAGCCAGTGAGATTTGAACCGCCGAACTGCAGCTAGCAGTCAGCTGAAGTAGCCTGCAGTGCTGCACTCTAACCACTGCGCCACCTCGGCTCCTCATAAACAGAAGAACACTTACACCCCCTAAATCTCTGCTGAAGATGTTACCTAGCCTTGTAATGAAACATTTGGAAACCAACCCACAACCTTGGAGAACGAACCTTCACCCTCACTAGCATATATTCTTGAAAATAAAGATTTGTTGGAAAATTTTGCTTACAGTATATTTACTTACATTATACAGCCGTGATGGCGAACCTATGGCACGCATGCCAGAGGTGGCACGCAGAGCCCTCTCTGTGGGCATGCACGCCGTTGCCAGCTGCTCTTCTGGGTTCCGTCACGCACATGCACGCCGGCAGCTGGTCTTTGCGCAAACACCAGCTGGCCGGTGCGCAGGCACACGACGGAACCCGGAAGAGCAGCTGGCCGCCATGTGCATGCACACCGGCTAGTTGCTCTCTTTCGGGTTTCGGCGCTCCGGCGCGTACGCGCACACACACACTCCAGTTTCGGCACTCAGTGCCGAAAAGGTTAACCATCACTGTTATACAGTATTGCAATTGAAAAACCAGTATTTCTGATGCTGGAAAACATAATTTCATATACATGTAGGCCTAAGTACATTTTTTCAATTTTTCAGTATAAATTTTTGTTGCAGATGTCAAAATAAAATCGTGTGTCCTCCTTTCCCCCAATTCTTTCCAATCCTTCTTTCCAATTGTCTGTGTCCTCCGTTGCCTGTTCAGGTATCTGGTAATCCAGAACATGCAGCACTTTTAGTGAGAATAGGGAAACCGCCAGGGGTGGGTTCCTCCCGGTTCGGACCGGTTCTCCCGAACCGGTAGCAGCTTGCTGGTGATGTCACGATGACATCACCGAACCAGATTGGTTGGTGCCGGTCCGTGGGCGCAATCTTTTTAAAAAAAAATTTATTATTATTTTTTTTTTTTTTATTTTTTCTTTCTGAGCATGCGCAGAAGCCGACTTCCGGCACTGTGCATGCGGTTACCATCTTTTTTTTGGCTTTGTTGTTTTTTTTTAGGATTTTTTGTTACTGCGCATGTGCATGCGCGCGGCGCAGGAAGGAGCAAACCGGCAGCAAGGTAAGTTGGAACCCACCCCTGGAAACCACTATGATAACTTGTGGTGCCTTTTCTATCGTTTGCAATTTCCTTCATAAAGTAGCAGTGACAACTCTATTTCTTTGTAAAAATGTATACATGTATGTTATATGTTATGTTGTAGACATGACAATAAAGCATTTCTGTGTAATATTTGCCTTCATTTTCAAGGCTCACAGTATATTTTCTTGGAGTATATTTAGATTTTTTGGGTGGTGGGGGAGAAACACATTTGGAAAGATAAATAACATGGTTATCTGAGAGAGGTGGAATTGATTCCTGGCTGAGTTCAAGTCCATTTGCAGTGCTCACTTTGAAACTGGTGCCTATGTACAGGTAGTCCTCAACTTACAACCAGAATTGAGCCGAACATTTCTCTTGCTCAGTGAAACATTTGTTAAGTGAATTTTGCCCCATTTTATGACATTTCTTGCCATCATTGTTAAGTGAATCACTGTAATTGTTAAGCAAGTGAATCTGACTTCCCCATTGACTTTGCTTGTCAGAAGGTTGCAGAAAGTGATCACACGACCTTGAGACACTGCAACCGTCATAAATGTGAGTCAGTTGCCAAGGTCTGAATTTTGATCACATGACCATGGGGATGCTGCAACCGTCATAATTGTGTGAAAAACGGTCATAAGACACTTTTTTCAGTGCTGTTGTAACTTTGAACGGTCACTAAACGAACTGTTGCAAGACAAGGACTACCTGTAATGCGAAAACTGATTCTGAGATGCAAGACTGGGGGTCTGATTTAGTAAGAATTTGTGTAGACCCTCTTTGTGAAATCTGGAGAAGTTTGGTGACATGCCTCAGAGATAAAGAAGGATGTTACAAATAGTGTGGCATTAAGGCTTTATGCAGTGTAAGCACACTCTGTGCATGCAAACATTTAGTGGCTTGTATAAGTTTGTATTTATTTCTTTTTAAAAGGTTGACTGTAGTGAGGTTGAAAATACTGTACTCAGGCTGCGTTCATGGAAGTCAAACTGAAGTCATCAAATATTGAAAATATTGAAATAACTGCATGGTGTTAAAGGTATTTTGGTTTGTTCTCAAAAAGTGTGCAGTTTGAGCTGGACTAAAGTATCTGTTTTAATTAGATTTAACCTGACAATGTTATTCTTCATCACTATGAGAGTTAGCGGCAACCAAGAGGATTCCTAGATGATTCCTACTTTGAACAAAATATTACTGTGGTTCTATCAGATTTCTTGTTGATCTGCAGCACTAATCTTGCTTCAAAAGGACAGTTAGAACAAATTATATTTTTGTCTTCAAATGGACAAAGTCACAAAAAAGAATATATCATATTTGTATGGTGATATATTCCTTTCAAGTAGTTGGGAATCTCCACAAGGTGATCTGTGTATCCGGAAAATGCTTGGGGTGGGTGGTGGGTGGGGTTACATTAAAATGCTTGTTGTGCAGTCAGAGGCAAAATATTTGGGGTTAAAATTGGTAACAGAAGCTGGTTTATATTTGACCAGGGCAGATTGTGATCCACCAACCCAAATTCCAGAGCAATCTATAGCCTAGCTGAAGAAACTGAAGCCCATGGAGATCCACTTCTGTATGGAATCCTTATGGTTCACTTGAGTAGGATCTGGACTAGAGATAAAGGACCTGGAAGAACTGAAGTAATGAAGGGACATAGGATCTGCAAGTCCCACTGAGATGTTCTGCAATTCTCTGCATCTCTAACACCTGGCCCATTGCAGATAAAACACAGCAATGGGGAAAGTCTGTAGAGATTCTCAGTCATCCAGGTCATGGTTGTCCCAACTGGAAGTCCAGTTGCTTCCTGAGAAAGCACCTTTGGGACAGCAATGGGGATCAAGTTTGTCCAACTGGGAAAACCCTGGCAGTGGTTTTTATTTTAACAGAATAACAGAATTGGAAGGGATGTTGGAGGTCTTCTAATCCAACCCCCTGCTTGGGCAGAAAACTCTATACCATTTCAGACAAATGGTTGTCCATTTTCTGGCAGCACCGAGAATTTCAAAGTGTCTTAGTTCTCTTCTGCTTCTTAGGAAACAAATTTTGTCCATTCAGCCAGTCAGTTTGTCCTGTGTGCTATTACCAACCTCCTGTTTCAATTCTCCTGCTCTCTGAAGCAGTTGAGATATTTACCCTGGATTAAGTTAAACATCAGGTATGGAAGCATAGGGTCCACCCACACAAATATACTCTTCATACAAGTACCATTATATTGTGAGTTCCCCCCTCCCCCACACAAAACTTCTGATATCAGCCCATTTAGGCTCAGCTCTTTTGAAGTTCACTACTTATTGGCAGGTTCACTGATGGAAAAAACCTCTATTTCCTCCTCTTACCTTTCTTCTGGTGATGTTGCTATACAAAATATTTTTGTAACGCAGGGATAGAACTATTGTCCTGTTTGCAGCCCTTCCTTTGCATTTTGCTTTTTTCTGTTGAGATCTCAGCTGTGTTGGGAATTAAATTCCATGCTGCACTGTGTGCATGTATTTGGGCCACTGAATCTCTTCTGAAAACACAGTGATGAATAAGCCAGCTAAAGACATCTGTTGCCATATAATAAATTGTGCCAAATGCTGATGTAAACATGCCATGCTCGAAGCTTGTAAACAAAACTGCGCTGAGAAAAACCTGGTCCCACAATAATTGATTAAGCAGCATTTGTAAAATGGAATAAAGTGCGTATTCTCTTTCTCTCGTCTCTTCTGGCCTAGCCTTGGGAGGAATTTAAACAAGAGAGTCTGGCTAGGTCAGATGAAAGGACAAAAACCCTCGTTTTGTTTTGTTTTGTTTTGTTTTGTTTTGTTTTGGTCATGTTTGGTCACGGGGAAGATTGCTTTCTGAAAAAGTTACATGTGAAGTGGAAAGAGGTTTGGCCATATTGATGGGGTTATAGAACTTGTAGACGAACTCATTTAGACAGTAACAGATGAAGACTGTTTCTTTATGCCACTGTAGTTATAATTACCAATTTATGCAATCTTATTAATGTACACCATATGCTATGGAATTTCATAAAACAAAATCACCCCAGAGTTTTCCCTTGGGTTTTTAGGTAAGAATGATGGCATGGATCCAGTGGATCTTTTCTGTGAACAGGAGGCTTTTTCATTTACAGGAGGGACCATATTCCAGCCAAAATTCCTCTTGGAGGAAAAAGGGGGGAAATCTCCTGTGTTACCTCTTACATAATTCCAGAGAGTCCCCATTCCCTTTAAATAACATTCAGGGAATTAGCAGAGGGAGGAAAAAACTTCTCCGTCTGCATCAAAAGCATCTTAGGAATGGATTTGCATCAACGGAAATCCTGAACCAAACCCATTGCTAAAACACGATGGTTTCTAAGCTTTGGAAAATATTCTAAATAGAAATGTGCCACTGTTTTAAGTGTTATTGTCCCAAAGGTGTTTCCCCCCCCCCAAGAGGCAACTGGACTTTCTGGTTTTTCTTTGAAGATGTTTCGCTTCTCATCCAAGAAGCTTCTTCAGCACTGACTGGATGGTGGGGAATGGAAGGATCTAGTCAGAGTTGAAGAAGCTTCTTGGATGAGAAGCGAAACGTCTTCAAAGAAAAACCAGAAAGTCCAGTTGCCTCTTGAAAAAAACAACACCACCTTTGGGACAACCATGACCTGGATGACTGAGAATCTCCATAGACATTGAAGTGTTATTGTTTAAAAAAATGACGATTTATTAAGATGAATGACTGTGAGATTTAATATTATGTTCAGTCCCTTTGGTGTCTGCTACTTGGAAGAGGCAATTTGCAAAGTTTCAGAATAAATGGAACATAGAAGAAACATTCATTCTTAATGAATGCAGGTCAAGCTGCTGTTAAAGGAAGAGCTATTGAAACTAAATTGGCAGCATCAACTTAGATGCCCTAAGCTAGCCTTCTCCAATTTGGTATCTTTGCTGGCTTGGAATTCTGGGAGTTTCAGCCCCAAAATCCAGAGGGTATCTATGCATGTTTTGTTGTCTAAATAAAGCAAGGAAGCATAGCTTTAAAGGGTATTTTCAACTTCCCTATTACAAGCGGCTCCTTTACCAGCATTCTTGTATTTTTACAGCACTTGCAGCACTTGCAGCAATTCCTTAATACAATCAGGGAACAAGAAATAGTAAAGACACTTCAGGATATAAGCTTGCATTTTTAATCAAGTCCTCTCCAAATATAAATATATGAAGCCCAGAAAGTTTTCTCCCATCCAATTCATTACTAGGATCTTCAAAGTGTCCCAAAGTTTGTTTTCTTTTATTTTTTCCCCCTGGATAGCTTCCTTTTGATTATGGTATATAAACATCCACTTAGGGTTTTACAGTTTGGGTGACTTTCTGGACATTTGAATTTGTTTTCAACACACACACACACACACACACACACACACACTTGGCCTTTCCCTCTCCCACATCACCAACATTAGAAGCTTTTGAAATTGGGGGAATAAAGCATTAACTATGGCTTCTTCCTCAAACATACACACTTTGTAGTGCCTTTCTTTTTTATGATTGTTATGAAAGTGTATATGAGATTCCTCATTTTTATTTCAGAGCAACCTTAGGAGATGCAGTTATTTGAAGCAAAGATTCTTTCTTTGTTATTTTACTTATATACCATTCTGTCGCTAATGAGAGCTTCTGCACCAGAGACAAATTCCTTGTGTGTTTAATCACACAGCCAAATAAACCTATTATGTTCTGCCCTGCCCTGCCCTGCCCTGCCCTGCCCTACCCTACCCTACCCTACCCTACCCTACCCTACCCTACCCTACCCTACCCTACCCTACCCTACCCTACCCTACCCTACCCTATCCTATCCTATCCTATCCTATCCTATCCTATCCTATCCTATCCTATCCTAATGTTCACAATTTTTTGCCCAGTTTACCTAAAACTTTCCTTACTGCTTAGCAAGAAAAGACAGGATCGTGATAGTGGACTGACTAACTTCATGCATAGATAATTTGCTTATACCAACAGGTGTTCTAGGTAATTCTTCAATATCGACCGATTGATTGATCAAATTTGTACGGCCACCTATCATGGAAAGTGAGATGCCTTATCATGCATATTGAAATGGCCATCTATGTCAGGGGTGTCAAACTCACAATGACATATCATCACACGACATATTGCAATTCCCCCCCTTCGCTAAACCGGGGGTGGTTGTGGCCAGTGCGTGACGCATCCAGCTCATGGGCCATGAGTTTGACACCCCTGATCTATGTGATGTTGCAATGCTTGGATTATCCATTTTGCTAAAACAGGTTTAGTATTCTATGACTAAACCATTGAGTGTATGATGAAAGATTTTGTGCTGCATTTTCTCTCCGCTTTCCCTTTCTAACTGTCCTGTCTTTCAGTCAAAGAAAGTGGGTAACATTATTCCTCCATTTTCAAGAAATCAAAACCCTAGCTGGAACCAAAAGATTCCAAATTACGTATTTACCTATACAATCCATGGATTGATATACATCTATATAGTAGAATTCTATTCATGCTGGCTGGCGAATTCTAGGAGATAATGTTCACACATGTTAAAGTTGCTGAGGTTGAGAAACACTGGTCTATACCAAAGGGTTTAAATCAATGTAGCACAATATTAGTTTTGGGTGCCAATGTATCCATGCAGACCTCACGTGCCACCTGCCAGGCACTCTACTAAAAGCTGACTTTCAATTTTCAAAATCTTTTAATTAACAAAAAGGAAACGGACATGCTACAAAGCCAGTGCCAGTTCTAGCATCATCTTCAATTACAAGAATGTCCCTGGGAGTGAAAAGAGAACCCTGGCGTTCTTAGAAAAGAGATGGTGAATGGCTGCAGTCCATTGTTGTGTTTGAAAGGGTGCCCACAGGAACAAAGACAAAGAGAAGCTGAAAAGATAGCATGTATCTGAGGGTAGTGTTTGGTGTATGATGGCAGAAATTTGAGGATTAACTAAATTGCCTATGGCACCAATTTTGAGAGACAATCCGTGTTAATCCCCAGGGATGAATCCAGAGGTTGAAGAAAAAAGACTGCTTGGATCTGACCAAAACTCAGGGACAGAACCACAGCCTTCTGTTACTTCCAAGCCTGATATCCAGACACATGATCTTGAAGTCTGTTCTTGACCCCTACACCAGCAAGACTGTCATTGCCACTGTGATAGAACAGCATATAGAAATCTAAGTAATATTACAATTCAAGGCCAGCATCCTTGGACATAAAGGATTACTTGGCAGACAGAAACTTTTCCTAAGTAGACCATATTGCATGGAAACCAATTAGACCTAGCTGATCTTGGATGGAGTGCTCTCTTGTTTCTATTGAGAGCAATGGCTCCTTGTTGTTTTCCTAGGGCGTCTGGCTTTGGTTCTCCCTCCCTCTTCCATTCATAAATTTTGCTCAGTTTGCATTAGTTACTGGGCCTGTTTCTTAGCATTTATGGAATTGTCTTGGTTGTTTTGAAATTAAATTTATTCTGACTATGGTAACTACTTTCCCTCTGTAAATATATCTGTGGATAAGATTTTGGCTTAATGAACCATGCCCTTGTTTTTTACCCTTTGGGTAAGACACCCTTTCTGGATAGTCAAAAGTATTTTTTATTTATTTATTTATTGATTGATTGATTAGCCATATCAAAGTGCAGAGTTCCAGAAACAAATTATTACTAAAATTTGATAAAAGCAATTTAAAATGAAATTGGAATAAAATACAATGATTTAAGATATAGATAAAATATGATAAAATTATATTTCGGTGTCATCCCTACAATCTACCCCAATTAAGTATCAAAATTATGGTTTCAATCATCCAGGACAGGATGATTGAAATTCCACTCCTTTTTATGTGCCTGCAGGTTAAAAAGGGGTGGAGCTTTGATTGCCTTGTTGTGCCCACCATTTTGACAATGTTAACCATTTCTGTGGATGCTTTTGTTATGGGGAGTGGGGAAAGCAAGTGGCAAAATAAGAAAAATTACACAAAAACAAAACAAGTGGCATATAAATATGTAGATGTGGTGTTTGCATTGTTATGTCTCTGCATGACTGCAATCATTTTGATATGATCTGGGTTTGTTGCAGATACCTGTGGTGGCATTCATGCTACCCTTTCCAAATTTCAGATCGATGACTTGCCCCCAAATCTTCCCTTTTGTGAAAAACATGGGGTCAAGGAATCATCAAAGGAAAATTCTAAGGCATGCCTATCGACTGACAACCTTTCAAAATGGCATTATAAATACTAAAAAATTGGATTGCTCTACAAATTTGGGACAGCTATGGTATATATTGCTCCTAAAAGATTGAAGAATGCACACACTTCATATATAATTTCCAGTCTAGTAATTTCTAAATGTTTAAAAAGTTCACATTATTATGCAGGTGGCTGAGTGCCTTCTGTGATACAAGGAATGTCAAAAGCATTATAGGCTCGTGGTGTGAGAAGCTTGATTAGCTGGGGAGAGGAAACAGCACAAGCAATTAGCGCTGCATTCAAGAACTGCAGCATCACCTGAGGGAAGGTCTTTCTTGCCCTGCTTTTAGTGCAACCAAGATTCTTGTAGAAGTTGTGGTGTCAGAAATGGCTTATTTTCCTATGGTAAGAGCACTTTTGTAATGGGCTGGGAGCAAATGGGAGCTGAAATTGATCTTGTTCTAGTTTATTTATCAGTATATTGCCAAACATTTTCAGTCTTTTGGCAGCTTACAATGATATCCTTACAATTAGTAAATGCAGGGTAAGATAAAAGATAAACAAAGATAGAAAACATACAAATAAAAATTACACAAGAATGACCAATGTTGAAGTAGTCCTTGAAAGCCTTCTAAAAGTCTTTGGCTTTCACCAGCTTGCCAAAGGCCTTTGTCGAGGGAGCCATGTTGGCACTTTCTGGCCTTAGTCCTTTTTCAACTTGCAGACTTGATGCACCATGTCCTGCTATTCCTGGGAAGGTTGTCTCAGCCACTTCCAATGGTGATGACCATATTAGGCTCTTCATGCTATTTTGAGGCAATAAGTGTCAGTGTAATGATGATCTCTTGTAATTGTAAGAAGTAGAAATCTCACTGAGATCACAAATCTTGCAAGATATTGATAACCACACCCAAGTTCTTCTGACAGCTCTTGTGAGTACTGTACACTGAAATCTCAAGAGATTGGGCAAGCTTATTTGGAGCATTTAAAAATAATAATTTATTTCAAATGGGCTCTATGGATGCCTTTTAGCAGTACCATATTTGGTGATTTGTATTACCTTGAATTTCAGTCACTAGGTACAAGATTTATGCTCATTTTTTTTCTGCTGAAACACAAACAGGAACTTTGTATGTAGGCATTGGATGGCATAAGAATTGCCTAGAACCTGAGGTAAACGTTCCCAATCTATACATCACCAGCCTTGCAGAATCCAGTTTGAGTTCTAGACACCACTCTTCACTCTGGAGAGCTTTCAACATCTATTTTTGAGTCCCTGTAGCCCTGAGTCTCAGGTTTTTTTCTTTGATAAATCTTATTTCTTTGTTTATATATCAAATTTCTACCCTGCCCATCTCAGCTAAGTGACTCTGGGTGATTTACAATAAAAGCATACGGTAGTATAAAAAGCATAGTTTAAAACAAAGATAGAAAACAGAATTAAAAATTAAAATTAAAAACAGGTTTAGAATGATGTTTAAAAAGTTAGGATGTTACAAAGTTTTAAAAGGTGTTTAAAAAGTTTAAAAATATGAGCACATTCTGGACTTCAATATTATTTAACCAGAATGGCTAGAAGTAATAAGAGATATAGTTCACTTATATCTGATGGCCACAAAAACTTGAAAATAAAATCGATCCATTAATTTTGCATATCCCTACCCAAAGGAATGCGTACTATTTTACAAATCCTTCTAAAAAAACTTGGTCAGAGAAAAGAGCAGCCCTATATCGGTGAATGGCTGAACTTGGCTCTTTTGCACGGCTTCTAATAGGCAGACTAATTTAATTTTACGTTTTCCTTATTCATCATTGTGATTGCATAAGAGTGGCATTTGATAATCTGGGTCAGGGCCAAACATAGGTCTTACAATATCTGTCATAATACAAGCTTCCTCTAGGATCGTACTTCAGCCACAACTCAGAAGTTAAGAGTTAATACTACCAAAGATAATGCAATGCATAGGGAATTGTCAAGAGCCGTCAGTCTGCTTAGGATGATGGAGACTGTGGGAGGATTCCAAGAATCCTATTTTAGGGACTGGATCAGTGGTGGGTTGCTACCGGTTTGCCCCGGATTGGGAGAACCGGTAGCAGCAGTGGTGGGAGGCTCTGCCCACCCACCCATACGTCTCTGCGCATGCGCAGAAGCTCGCCCCCTGCGCGTGCGCACGCGCTCGTGCGCACTTCCAATAGCGAACCGGTAGTGAAGGTAATTGAAACCTACTATTGGACTGGATGCTTCAGTTTAGGGTTAAGTCGGAATAATAACAGAGGCTAAAACATTGCAATATGCCTGGTTCTCATTTATCGTTCTTTTAATTAATATTTTTAAAAATTAAAGTCAGACCAGAGAATTGGCAGGTGTCAAAGGAGTTAATTATAAGCTTCTGGTATACTCATGTTCTTGTTACCTACTCTTTCTCAATGTCATAAACCAGTGTTTATGACATTGGAATCAGTCTATTTATTGATTCCAATACATCGATAAATCAATCTATTGGAATATCTAGGAAGAAACTACTTACAGTCCCCCACTTTCAAGTGGTTAGGTGAGGCTGAAGCTAGAAAATACCAATTTTTGTAGCAGTGCCAATACTTTGTACTATCTTTCCAATAGAGATCAGATTAGGTTTGTTTGGAAAATGTAAAAACTAAATTATTTTGGCTGGGTTTTTCTTAAATTTATACTTGATGTCATTTTATTTTCATTGTTCCTCCTATTTTTAAAATGGTTTTTGACTTGGGTTTTTAAAAAAAAATCTTTTTACTGTAACTGAGACTGGCAGTGGGATAAGGATACTTTAATTCTCATTTTATATGCATGGTGTAGGTTACCAAAAATTATTTAATTGTCAAATAAATAAAAATAAGCAACAAATTATGAGCTGCCTACATATGATAATATTAATATATTGAATGGATTTTGGAGGTATAGTTCTTTAAAACGTTCCAAACTTTTTATTATCTTTTATTATTGGCATTGATGTGTATCTACACAACTGTTAGCGCAAGATTTTTTTGTAATTAAAATGATTCTGCATTTAGAAACATCTTTGCCCAAACTCACATGTTATTGTTTTGAGCTTTCTTTAAGAAAATGTGAACTAAAAGAAAAAGCGAATTAAAAGAAATAGTAAACAGAAATGGATTGGAGGAATGGGTAGAAATATTAGCTGTGACTAATCCTTGATTGTTTATTTAAATAAATAGTGATGGGGGCTCCCAGGAGTCTTTGTGTGTGGCCAGATTTATTTTGCCGATAATATCTAGATTGGCTATAATAGCATTTCTTTGTAAACACAGGTTTTAATTCATGCATCTAGATTACACAGCTTCCTTTATGACTGGATTTTAAAAAAACCAAATACCCAGCAGAGATACTATACAAGATTGCTGCAGTTATTTAATGTGCAAACTTAGCATTTCACTTATTCACAATGGGCACTTAATTGCTTCACTGGATGTGAACCACTGGCCTTGTTCAATTCCTTCTACAGCACTTGTTTCTCTGCTAACACAAACTTAGGTATCAAACATCAGAATCTCATTCCCGTTCTTTTAAATTAAATTCCCATTGTAGCAAACAGTTGTTCTGCAATATAGCTGTTTTCTTGGTCTTTTAAAATAATAGCTTAATATGTTTACAAATTAGTTGAGATCTTGCAAGAAAATAGAAAACTTGTGAAATCTATGGATATTGCCAAATCTTTTTTTTTTTTTAGTTAAAATCTCTACATTTATCTCCAGCAATGTTAAGTTCTTAAACCAAGACTTGTGAAATGATGTGATGGAATCCAGGATTGGAAAATGATTTCTAAGCCCTCTTTTAAAATACAGGATTTTCACAGCAGTTGCTTTTATTATAAACAAATTTGTTTAGGTCTCTTATTATTCAGTTTACACTTAAGAACTCAGCAGGATGCATGAGCAAGCTCCATGGAAAAACATTGCCCCAGGGCTGATATAAAGCTTGGCAAGGCTGCCTTAGTCATGCTTGCAAAATCACCCCTTTGTGATGGAAGTAAAATCAGCTCCTGCTAAACATGGATACGTGAAGCATACATACATGCATACAAACTCTTTGGGGATTAACAATATACAGTACAGAGCATTTCTTTTTATGTGCTTTTGAATCATTGTTGATTCCTGGCATCTGCCTGGACTGCAGTTTCCTTTGCAAAAGCTTTCATAAGTGGTTTGCCACTTCTTGGAAGAAGGAGGCTAAAAGAATAGAACTGGCCCCAAATCACCCAGTTGGCTTTGTGCCTAAGGTGGGACTAGAACTGATGGTCTCCCAGTTTTGAGTCCAGTGCCCAACTGGCTGTACACATAGAACAGAAATAAGAAATAGTAAGGTGTATAAATTAAAAACATGTAAAGGAAAAAGGTACATAGCTAAAACTAGTGAACCAACACTACACAGCTGATACTTGCATTTCCTTGAAAACCCTAGGGTTTTTCTTGAAAGCCTTGTGCTGGCCTGCTTGACTGACTCCGTTTACCTCTCTTATCCCCTGTAGGTTCTTTTTGTTAAGGCCAAAAGTTTCTTCTCTTCATTTTACACACAAATCACACAGAGGACAGAAGGCTTGGATCTCCCTTTTAGAAGGTGAGAAATTGCGTTAGTGCCGAAGTGAATTTTTACAATGCAGAATTGCAGGGCGTCCCCACACACACACACACACACACACACACACACACACACACACACACACACACAAACACACAGAGCTTGGTTTTCTAAACCAGTGGTCCTCAACCTTTCCAGCTCTGTGGACCAGCGGCAGCAGGAGGGGGGGAGGGGTTGGTTTTGTACGTGCACGCCGCTTGCACAAATGCAGTTTCATGCCCTCACCTGCCGCTTGCACAGTCCCAATGGGTTGTGGCCCACTACCAGGCCATGAACCGGGGGGGGGGGGGTTTGGGGACCCCTGTTCTAAACCAAATCATGTTTCTTGTCTTCAGTGTTTCATCTGAAATCATGTCAGCAATGTGCTGCTCATGATGTATTAAAAGAATGTCTTAGGGGGTTACAATTCTGCAGGACTTATGATATCTGAAATGCTTTTTTCATTCAATCTAGTTTTACCCAGAAGTGGGACTGAATTTTACACGGTGTGTTCAGAGTGAAATGGGAAGAAAGAAGGTGTTTTTTTAATTAATAAATAAAACCAGCCAGAATTTATGAGCTAATGGCTGAACCAATTGCATGATTAATGATACAATTTAAAAGCTCAAGTTGCTCTCTTGGCAATTTCCATGTGTAAGATTAAACTTGTTCTACGTATGAATACTATTTTGCTTAATGGGGGAGTCATCGGAAGATTAGGATATTTTCAATTAGGATATTCTATATCAGGGTACTGGAACAGCAGGAGAGGATTTAAAAAATCCTTTCTTAGTATATACTTGAAATGTAATTAAGAAATGAAAGCAAGCACTTCATACAGTGTATGGATACTTAATCGAGACAATATTGAGATGTTCCTGGATAGGAAGCAGGGACTGGAATAGACGTTCACCTTCTTGTGGATGAAAAAGTAGAGTCTTTAGGATTCTAGGATTTTCTTTCCACCTAGATGTTCATATGGCACCCGGATAGCCTTTGCCCAATTCTACCTAATATGCCCATGAAAGTGCAGTCACATTCCTGGGTTACCTATAAACTGCATTAGAGGGCATCTGAGAAGAATCTTCATCACTATTCAATCAAAACTATATGCCACTGGTACTGTAAGGGCCAAAATGGTCATTAACTTGTTTCTAGACCTAAATAACAGAACAACAGAGTTGGAAGAGACCTTGGAAGTCTTCTAGTCCAACCTCCTGCTCAAGCAGAAAAACCTATACCATTTCAGACAAATGACTGTCCAATCTCTTCTTAAAAATCTCCAGTGATGGAGCACCCACAACTTCTGAAGGCTAGCCATTCCATTGATTAATTGTTCTCACTGTCAGGAAATTTCTTCTTAGTTCTAGGTTGGATCTCTCTCTGATAAGTTACCATCCATTACCTTGTCCAACCCTCAGGTTTATAAATAAAACTGATGAGGGTCAGCCAACACTGCCTCCAGAGCATTGGATATTTTACAAACTGAACCCCCTGATTGCATTAATGCTCTTGCATTCAAAGAGGAAAGCTCAAGGTTTAATTTTATGGTCCACTGAGAGCATGAAAGTATTTGCTAAAGCAATGCATGAACTACTCTGTCTTGGAGTGATACCGGCTGTGATTCTCATGTGCTTGTTTCTCCATTTTATTGCATCAAATAACACTCTATCCCCATGACAGTTCTCTAAAGAACGACGAGGACACATGAGTGCAGTGTGCTTCTGCAAGTTAAAAGTCGCCTGTGGAACACGGATGAAAAAGCCATGAATATAAAGGAAAACTTGTGCTTAGAGTGGCAGGTTACATCTAGGAGACCTGGATTCAAATATGCAGTTGGCTTTAGTGACCTCAGGCCAATTAAGTTTTAATGATGGCAGTTTTAGCTGACATTGGCTGATCTAAAAAAAAACGCTAAGCAATACAACTGGTTAGTAATTGGATGGGAGACAACCAGGATTGATTCCAAGCTGGAGTGAGAAGTGTTTTAAAAAACTCTGTATGAAGGCAATAATAAACTATTTGTGTAATTTTGTGCAGAAATATATGGATGCACCCATGTATTAAACAAAAGTCAAGCTCACCTGGAGGGAGCTTTTACATTTAATCTATCACACAAGATAGGTACAGGGAAAGAAAGTGAGGGAGGGACAATACTATATTCTATTTTAAAACATCTTGAAGAAAAAGGGTGATAAAAAGTTAAGAAACTTAACATAAATGAATGCCGATTAAAACACGCACATTAAAAGTCCATTGTTTCTGAACCTGAGCAATGTACATTTGCTAATTCTAAACAATTGTATCATAAGTCACCCTGCTATTGGTACAACAACACAAAATAAGTAATCTAAAATTACTGTGATCCTATTTATAACTCTTGCTGTTGCTTTAATTTCTTCCTTGGTGGTTTGGAAGGTAATGGATTATACTGTAGAGGAACTGTAGTCTGACTTCATGTTCCATTATCTGACAGTGGTGAAAGCAGCCTTGTGATGGTTTTTAATCTACATCTTCAAAAGATTTTAAAGCTGGGAATCAGCCAACTCACTCCTGCCAGTCATTGAGAAATATAGGAAACTGCACTTCCCATATACTGAATTGATTGCCAGAGTGGGAAGAACTGTGGGGCAGCCATTTTTTTAACCCAACTATTCTTGCTTTTAAAGAAGGCGACGATAGCCCTTCAAGGTAAACCAGACTAGGAAACCAATTATAAGGTTACAGTAACAGAATCCTGCAAGTCTGAATATGATTCCCCTCCGTCCTTTTATCTTTGTGAGAATAAGGAGCGCAGTGGCTCACATGGTTAGGATGTTGGGTTGGAGGTTAGCAAGCCTGTGTTTGAGATATGAGTGCTGCTGTGTGGCCAGGTGAGCTCCCATCATTCACTCCAGCTCCTTGACAGGGACATGAAAGGAGCCTCCATGGGCATCCCCCAGGCAATGGTGATGTCACTGGTTAATCCTCTCAAGTGCCTTAAATGGTGCCTCTGACACAAACGGGACGGGAGGATCCTGTCTGAGACTCTTTCTCAAATCACATTTCTGGACTTCAGATGTCCATTGTTTTCTTTATGGTTCTTCCTCCTGTTATCCAGATTGATTCTTTCTTCACATTGCAAGCTATAGGAAGACTGGAGCCTCCTTTCTGTTTCTGTTCTTTTTGTTTACATTCCCCTACATCATCACCATCATTTTAACCATTGTCTATCCACTGCAGGATGAAGGCCTCTTCCACATGTTTCCAATCTATATGGTCCTGAGCTTTCTTTTGCCAATTGGGCCCACGATAAAGCGTTCAGGTCTAGCTTTTACCACTAGGCAGATTGAGTTTTTTTTGCCATGGTAAATGCTAGAGAACAGTTTTTGCAATCCCATAGCTACATGAATCCCCCACCCTTGGGGTGGGTTGTTCACATTATCTTAGATTTATACTGATCAATATAAATTACTTCTTAGTCAATATCTACTATGCCAAAATTCTGAGACATAGGTGTCAAATAAAACTATGATGATGTCAGATATATTAAGATGTCATTGTATGTAGATTACAAATAATTTGTATCTTGACTGAATCAGGAGATTATGTGAGTCTGTTGAAATTGTTTGTTGCATGAGCTGTCTTTGACACAATATGCTTCAATGGTTTCGGGAGAGGTTTATAAGATACCCTGAGTTGAGTAGATGTTGATATAAATGAAAAGGTTAGATAAAAAATATAACTTGTCCCTTGACTTTCTTGAGGATATCCATGGGCATGAAACATTAACCAAGAACAGATCATATAGTGAAAGTATTTGAGGGCTGTCCCAAGAGTTATTTTTTTCTCTTTCCCTTCCTTCCTTTCTCTCTCTCTGATTATAGGTATAGGTATAGGTATATCATCCCAACTCTATCCCAAATTAAGGGATTACAGAGTTGTAAAAAGGAAGTTTTATATATACATGTATATGTTCTCTCTCTCTCTCTCTCTCTCTCTCTCTCTCTCTCTCTCTCTCTCTCTCTGTTGATTTTCTCCCAAGAGTAAGCCCAGCTGCAGTCTTCACTTTCAATCTGAAATAATATACCA
The DNA here is from genome assembly GCA_003457575.1 of Thermophis baileyi. Classification (NCBI taxonomy): domain Eukaryota; kingdom Metazoa; phylum Chordata; class Lepidosauria; order Squamata; family Dipsadidae; genus Thermophis; species Thermophis baileyi. The sequence continues at coordinate 5,138,558 of QLTV01004082.1, read as the reverse complement.
TTGAAATAATTGGATCATAGTTAATCACAAATGAATACTGTTAATTTGCCATTAAAATATATGAAATAAGCTACAGGTATGGGAATAGCAATAGCACTTAGCACTTATATACTATTCCATAGTGCTTTATAGCACTCTCTGAGCGGTTTACAGAGTCAGCATATTGCTCCCAACAATCTGGGTCCTCATTTTACCAACCTTGGAAAGATGGGAAGTTGAGTCAACCTTGAGCCAGTCAGGATTGAACTCTTGTCTGTAGATAGAGTTAGCTGTCAATACTGCATTCTAGCCACTGTGCCATCAGGGCTCCTATGAATGATCCACAAAATGATCTTGGATAATGTACAATCATTTCAGGGTGGCCCTGAACAAGATTTAGACATATAGTATGTCTTGATCAACTGATGGATACATGGTGGATCTAATAATAAATTGCATTCTATCTAATATGGATATCATATAGAGTAAGCTATTTCATACAGAGGTATGAATAACTGCAGAAACATTTTTATTGGCTATAGTAGCTTTAAAAGTGTTTTCTTTTTTCTTCACCTGTTTTGTATGAGTTTGTTAATGTTATCTGGGGGGGGGAGTATGTCCAAGGAGAAAAGAAATAACATATTCACTGCTTTTATGTCTACTATATTTGGAATTCAAAAACTGAATTAAGTATATTAATTAAAATGTCTCAAAAGTGCTTTTTCAAAAGGCAACTAGACTTTGTTTTTTTCCTTGAAGACGTTTCACTTTTTATCCAAGAAGCTTCAGTCAGAACTGAAGAACCTTCTTGGATGAGAAGCGAAACATCTTCAAGAAAAAAAAGTCCAATTGCCTTTTGAAAAAACATATTTAGGACAACTATGACCTGGATGACTGAGAATCTCCATAGACATTAATCAAAATGGAAATGAATGGTCCTACTTCCTATGTCTTTTTTCTAGCTGTCATATCTACTCTCACTTATTGTGTGATTTGGGAATGCTTCTGCTCTCTAAATGGAAGCATCATGCCAAATTGTTAACACATCATGCCAAATCAGGAATCCTAGTTTAATAAATCACAGTGTTTTCCTTTCTTGCTTGTTTGCAGTCAGATAAACAGTGACACAATGGTTTTGCCTGATAGCCAAATATTTAAAGGCACTCAGAATAGTTCTGCTCTCCCACAAAGCCAACCTTGGCATGGGCCATAGAACAGCTCTTTTACTTATGGAACAAGACAACTTTCTTCTTAATATGTCTTAGCAATGCTAGGAGAACAGAGATGGGACTTGCTGGCTGATGTTTCTGAGTGCTCGTGCCAGTACTTGCTAGGTTTTTTTTCTTTTTCCTTATGCAGTTGATCTTCAATCATCTCCAGAAACCAGGCAGGCAGGGCATCTGAAAGCATCACTCTAATGAATTTCCAAATATATTTCTAATGGATTCCCCAGAGCAGCTCAGGATTTAGACAGTTATGCCTAAATTGGGAGGTTTTTCAGGCTGAGATATTTCTCCTGCCTTTTGGTTCCCAGAGGGGTTAGCTAGATTGAAGTTACTTACTTGCTCTTTGTGAATTTCAAGAATATGTGGACTGGGATGTGTATATGTGGGAAGTATGCATGTGGGAATTTGAGACCTTGTTACAAAAGTTAAAAAATAATTACAAGTACATGTATCTCTTACCTGAATCTGTCTTTGCAGAGGGTAGTCAGTGATTTGGAGAAAGGAACATTTTATTGAGTTTCTTGTGGATCTGCTTCCACAATCCCTTGCTTTCCACTCATGATTGTCAAGTTACTCACCTCACTTTCCCTGTTCTGTATCATCTGTTGTTGCTTCAGTGCAGACAAATGTGGGTTGAAGAAATACTTTTACTCTCTTGTAAGGATCAGACCACTCAACAGTTTCATTTGCAATCACTATCCTGAAGTTGCAGTCAGTTCCATCATTATGCAAAGATTTCCTTCCTGGAATCTTTGTATTAGCCCATTTCTATGCACATTGAATTCGACATAATGGCAAACTTACATAAATCAGGGTTTACGCAATCATGGGACTCCCTGTATCTGCCTCAGTTTGCAAATAGAGAAAGAGCTGTTGAAAGGATTCTTTCTATCCACTCTACCTCAGCTTTGCACTGTTGCCCTTCAATTATAGGCCTCAGATTATTCTGTCAACACAGCAGGCTTCTGTTGCAACAGAAAAAGATATGAAACCAGTGTCGTTCTCTTTTATGAAGTAAGAGTTATGTGAGCCTTTGGCAGGGAGAGAAATGGGAGAGAACTAGCTCCAGAAGATTGGAGTATGTAATCAGCAATCTAATGTACCAGGAAGCTGCTCATATATTACAATTTAGCAATATTACAATTTAGCAATCCAGGATACCTTTGCTAGATTTCTAGCTTTCAAACACTAAGAGCGGTTTGGAAATGGAACCAATTAGCCAGAGAGGTGATGGCTTGTTTTACTGGATGAATTCAAGCAGCGTCTAGGCAGCCATCTGTTTGGGATGCTTCAATCTGCACTGAACAGAGTTTGGATGGGATGGCCTTACATGACACTTCCAACCCTTGGATTCTATGATTTTTGTGTCAATATTCCCATCCACTTGACATGCAAGTGAAAACAGAAGTTACAGGATGTGGACTCTATGTTAGTTAGAACTTCAACACAAATGCCTCTGAATAATGTTCTACAGGTGATCTTTGTTTAATGATTATTTTGTTTAGCAAAATGCTAACTTGCATTTCAAACTTGCAATGGCACTGAATTTATGGTACTTATTATTTAGCGTATTATGAGAAATGACAGAAGAGAAGTAAACATATACACACAACCCATGTAATTTCATACAAAACGCCTATGAGGGTATGGCAGTGGCCTTGTAACTGGATGTCCAATTCAGCTATCCAGGCAATTGTCTCTGGCATTGCTTCATGCAGATCTTCTAGGGAACCAGAGAATGCACGTCATGGGTAATATTGCACAATATGGACATTGTATCAACTTCTGGAGATTAGCAAAAATATTCTAGAATGATAAGTAATATATGTGAGCATAGAACATATGAGTCATACTTCCTTAATATGCATATTGATTCCCAAGGCCGTCTTTAGTAATAGCTCCCATTGTTTAAGTGGAAAAGTGAATAAGATATAATTTAATAGAATAATACGTTCATTTTCTAACTATTTGTTTGCTAGCAAAAAGAAGTTTAATACATATACTTTTTTGTATATATTATGGCTCTTATTAAGGCTTAGTTCAAATGCATATGAAGTAGTTATGCATGACTAGTAACAAATGAAGATAAATAAGGAAATGCATCCATGAAGTTTAGTGGGTTCCATATAAGAATTACAATGAACAGATTTAGATAGAATCTGATTTAACAAGAAATCTATGCTAAGAAAAAAAATCTTCAATGTCTAAGTGTTCTTCACTGGATTCAATTGTGTGTATTTATATTTGTGTTGGATCATCATGTTTGTGTACATACACAAATTATTGAGCAAAGGTGTAATGTCACTGTGGTTAACCAAAGTACTATTTTACAGAAGAATGGTTCTCAACCTGTTGTGACTTAGGTCCCATCAATCTCCTCCTGTTAAAGACCACACTTCCCAACAATGACATTTGTAGCCAAATTGTTGCTATGTTTATCATTTATGATGAGGTTTTAGCCTGGGTACCACCTAATAACTGAGTCCTACATAATTTTAAACCATGGTTTTGAGTTTAATGGTTTTATATACATTTGAAAAAAAACTAATTATACTTTGCAGATAGGTTCTTTGAATTAAGATAACTTTGTTTAAAAGTTGCTTGAGTTTTACACTCAAGACAGTAAAGGAAATAGCACAAAAACTGATTGTTCTTCAATTATAGTCAAACACAGACCTATTTCATGGCATCTCTATATTTATCAGAGATATGGATGTACTACATTGAGAAGACGCTTACCAGTATACAGTATATATTCTATTAAGTGGATAGCTATGTATACATCCCTTATTTGACTTGGAAAAGGGTTTTATACTTTGTCTTACATGGGTGGAGGGTTGTGTTTTTGTTTTTCCTTTAGGAAAAATGCAAGATTTAAAATGGACATAAGAGATAGACTACATTTGAGCACTCTGTTTGTTAATAATTTATAAAATATTTAATATGTAAAGAATCCATTCTAAAACAATAGGTGATGCACACAGCTACAAATTAGTAGAAATATTTTAGGCCATAACAGATTTCCTTATCCTATACTCTTCTATTTTGATCTGCCCCGTTCAGCAGAGGGATGTGCCCTGTTGCATTTTCCTCAACAGAGTATGAGACCAGAATAGTGGAGAAAAATCAAGAATGCATTTAAGCCATCAAAAATGATCATGGTTTATATCCTCTATAAAAATATGATGTAATCTCTTTTCTTCCGCTTTCTTTACATCTTGATATGAGTTTCTGCTTTTGTGTTACTGGATTGAGTATAGTTTAGACTTCCATGCAATATTGGCGATTCTCTAACATAGGGATTTGTGACCATACTTGGCCTTTGAGTGGTATTTCAGAGGTCAAATTGAAAGGTAGGCAAAGCCATGATATATAAATTGATAAGACCTAGAAAAACTATATTTGATCTTAATTTCAAACAAGTTCCATTAAGTGAAAATCTGTTAAAATAATACAATCAATATGATTGTTCTATATATTTTTATTAATGGACAATTTTCTGGCAGGTTAAAAATTGCAACTTGCAGCAATTTTTACAAGGTCTCAAGACCATTTGTAACTCTTCAAGAATGTGTTTCAAGCTTTGGACATGCATTCCCTGCTGTAATCCCTGCCTGATAGAATAAGTTAAATGGATGAAGTAGAAGATGCTATAGTAGTTCTGGCCTATATTTCCCTTTGCATACTCTATGTTGACCATGGGAGTCTGAATGAAAATTCAAACGCTTATTTGTGTGACAAGTGTTAGTCCTGCTTAATCACAGTCTCTAGATCTAGATCGCACAACAAGCATTTGAGCAAATGTGCTATTCATATTCAAGGAAATGCTCAACTGAACTATTTAATTCATCTTGCAGTGAAGAAGGCATTACCAGCGTAATGAGAGGAATTATCTCTAGGAAAGATAATTCAACCTGCTTTGCAGTGGAAAATTATCTTCTAAAGATTTCCCAAAATGGCAGCATTTTGAAATTTGCACCTCTCTGATTAACTGCCTACTTTGGGTTCCCTCTAATTAGATTGTTTTAGAGCCTGGCAGCTGCAACTTTCTGTGTTTGTGGATCATAAAGTGATTGCACAATTTAAAAAGATTTGGTCAAGTGATGCAATAGGACTGAAAGTTTCTGCTTCACACGATGCTGCCCATAAAATGGAGATTGTATCCTGATCCTGTAAAACAGAGGAGAGGGAAGTTTTTTCCCCCTTCAGTCTGAAAATCTAAAAGGCATGTGGATGGCATTTTGGAAGCTTCCATGCCAACCAGAGGTCTGTAGGGTACAGCCCCAAAAAAGATGATGGCCATGATGATCTGTTTTTATGTGTGTTATTGTGAAAGTTCTTCAGTCACACAGTATGTCAATTACACATCTTGACTTTTTTGACTATACTCTGAAGATACACCTGAGGCTAACAGTGGGCAGGGTTTAGATTGACAAGGTGAAGCTTTGATATTTTGCTTTGGAAACTGCATGATAGATAAAGTGCATTTCTCCTTTCCCCCCTTTTATTCCAGCACCTCATCTAGTTACAGAATCTTCCATCAGTTTATTATTTATTTTTTAAGGGCAGGACTACATCAATCATATGGGGAAATACAAGGTTTTATTTATTTTGTTTCCGACTTTTTACAGGGGTTTCCTTTTATTTATTTGGTAGATTTCTATGCCACCCAACTCCCGAGGGATTCTCTTACTTTTCTAAGTAAGGTAAACCTATGTAAGGCAAGTGCTACAATCTTTGTGATATTTGCAGTTTCAGAATTGGGAGTGAATGTGTTACCACATTACGGCTACAAGAAAATTATTTTGGGGTCTACATAAAGGGAGTTGCCGGCTCCTGGCTTAAATAGAGATTCTCCATTCCTGGAACAACAAAAAATCAATTGCTCCATTCTTTGAATCAGCATCTTCTCTGACTCCTGACTAGCTGCCTTTTACCCACTCTTGGTTAATATAGCAGTGTTGAAGAGAATGATAAGCTTTCTTATTTTTGAACAGTAACTGCCTCTGTAAGAAGGGGCAGATGGATAGAGGTCTTGCAGAAGAACATTTGAAAATAACCAAGCCAAATCAATAGTAACCAAGTTCACAACCTATCACTTGTGAAATTGCAGAGAATGAGAAAGTCATTTGTAAGTGAGAACAATCAAGTGTAAACACGTGGAGGTGGAAAAAAAGGGACAATGCAAAGCCAGCAAGCAGCTATGAATTTACTGGTAGAAATACCAGCCTACTTTCTTTTTCTCAGCCCAATCTATTCCACGAGGCTGATGTTATAGAAGTAAATTTGGAAGATGGATTATTATATATGACATGGGAGATGACAGGACATGAAAAATGTGGCTGTTTCTGGGCCCAGATGACCAAAGTTTGACTAGAGACATTATCCTGGGCTTCCTCTTCTCTCCTGCTGTTTAAGTGATATGTTTAAAGCAGGGGTGGGTTCTATCTTACCTTGCTGCCAGTTCGCTTCCTCCTGCGCCATGTGGCTGCGCCTTGTGGGCTCGCACGTGGCTCGTGGGGGCGCGTGCATGTGCAGTGCAAAAAAAAAATAAAAAAAATAAAAAAGCCAAAAACAAGATGGCGACGCATGCGCAGTGCTGGAAACTCGGCTTCTGCGCATGCGCAGAAGAAGAAGAAAATAAAAAAAAATTCAAAAAAAAATATTCAAAAAAAATTTCAAAAAAGAGATCCGTGACATCACCAGCGGGTCGCTACAGGTTCAGGTGATCCGGTCCGAACCAGGAGGAACCCACCTCTGGTTTAAAGCCATTTAGATAACAGATGAGTGATACGTTTAGCAGAACTGTCAAAAGGCTTTTATTTAGCTCCCTTCTCTCTGTATTGTGTGTGCAGCCATAAATTAGTAGAGTATCTGAGATGGAGAGAAGATGAAGCTTCCAGCAAGACTATTCCAGCATCTTTTCAGCTAAATTCCCAACATGCAGAAATATCTTTGAGTTAGTGGGAAAATGTCAAAGATATTTATTTATAAAGTCAGCTGTGTATTGCACGTTCTTTACCTGAGTTATATTGAATGGATAACAAATGTCTTGATGGACCAGCTGCTGTCTTTGTAAAGATGCTGGTAGTAGATGTTTGATAAAGGAAGTGATAACACTTCCATTTCTTTTCAGAGATGGGATCAAATATGCAATATTCATTTACATATGTCATAGCAATAACTATTCACACGAGGAAGGAATTATCATGAGGCTCAAAGCTTCTGAGAACATACATATATTAACTGTGGAGGAAAAGTCAACAGTTTTCTTTCAATCTTCATGCTAAGTAATTAACTGAGATGGTTTCAGAACTGCTTTGTAATTAAATCATACTTGCACATTTAATTGTGTAATTTGCTCTAGCCTAGTAGACAGAGCTCCTGAAAACCAATTAAAAATTTCCCAATAGAATTAATCCTACTCCTTAGACTTGTATATTTGATCTCCTCTTGGCTTTCTTCCTTTGGTGTTAAAAAAATGACAAGGTTCTGGAATTTTTGCTGGACAGCCAGTTAATAAGTACAGTGACTAAACCCTTATCCTCTATGCACTAGGCAGGACTAGCCCCAGCCTCTTTGGAAACAAATGTTATAAGAGAATGCACCCAACTGACAAAATTGTTTGAAGGTGCCCAACACTTCATATGCCAATCTCTTCTAAAGGAATGCCTGATACTGTGATGGAATGTAGTGAGCAGGTGGATCCCAGGAGTAAGTGGATGCATTCCAGAGAAATAAGAGGCAACATTGTCCAGATATTATGGGTGAGAGAAAGAGGGTGAGAAGACAGTCCCTTCTTAATTCTTTATAGGATATATTGTAGATGCGGATAGTAAAGCTTTCAGTCTGGCAAGATTTTGTCTATAAGTGTGAAAGAACTCCACTTGAAAGAATTGCCACATGTCATTGTTGATTTTGGGCAATTTACAATGTGTCTACTGGCTACTCCAAGTTTCTTTGAGTAGTAGCAATTCTTCTTCTTTTTTTAGAATTGTAGCTATGCCCACCTTTGCAGCTTTGGAACTTCTCTGTGGTTATTCCCATTTGTAGATGATTTGTCTATAGACAAATAAAATGTGTTAGAGGCACCTAGATTTGTTTAATGTGATGATAATGGTGGTGATGATGGTGATGATGTTGTTATTCATTCAGTCGTGTCTGACTCTTGGAAATTCTACAGGCCAGGTCTCTCCACTTTCTCCGATCTTGCACTACTTGAGTTTTTCTATGCTTTGGCTGATGTCAGCTCCGATGGTGTCCAGTCACCATCTTCGTTGGTGGGCACTGCACCATCAAGGCTCTTGATGAATAAATAAATCAACTGAGAGTAATAATAACAAAATATTAAACATAAAAAATAATAATCCCAAAATAATGTGACCTGCTAATTAGTAGGTGGGTTAACTTGGCTTGCAAATGTAGATACAAGCCAAGCATGTTGGTGAGTTACTTTAGAATAACTTCTAAAACATGAAGGAGATCCTGATATGAGGTCCTGTGGTGTGGTTTTTTTTTTGTTGTTATAAAGTTTTTTTATTTTTTCCATTATATATACATAAAAAACATTCTTTTCCCATCAGCAGTGTGTCGTCTGGCTTTACACCTTTTTCTTATACCTTTTTACAGTTTTTTTCTCATTATATTCCCTTTTAATCTTTAATTTATTATACAGAGAGAGGGCGTGGTCAGCAGTGTGTCGTCTGGCTTTACACCTTTTTCTTATACCTTTTTACAATTTTTTCTCATTACATTCCCTTTTAATCTTTAATTTATTACACATTTTATCTTGATAGGTTACATTTCTTGCTCATTTACTTTCTTCAGTTCCACATTCCTTTCTTTTGTTCTATCCACTTATAAAACTTCTTCCAAACCACA
>QLTV01004082.1:5097782-5120282 GCA_003457575.1 Thermophis baileyi | reverse complement strand
TTTTGAGAGCCAGTCTGATGTAATAGTTAAAATATGAGGCTAGAAACTGGGAGACTGTGAGTTCTAGTTCTGCCTGAGGCACAAAGCCAGCTGGGTGGCCTTGGGCCAGTCATTCTCTCTCAGCCCTAGAAAGGGAGGCAATGGCAAACCACTTCTGAAAAACCTTGCCAAGAAAACTGCAGGAACCTGTCCAGGTAATCTCTTGACATATTTGAAGGGACACAATTGAATGGAAGAAACAAAAATAAATATTTTAGGAAATGCTATAAGGGATAAGATCAAGGTTGGAAATGGGCTCATGGGTGTTCATATCTGTTAAGAGAAAAAAGAGAGATAAAAGGCTATGAAGAGGGCTGATGCCAATAACTTTGGGGCAAGAATAGCCTATATGTTTCTATTACTGTGTCTCTGACCCAATTAAATGGGAATTAGGGTACTTGGTATGTTAACACAGATATAGAAAGTAAAACAGAAACCTTGAAGAATGAAAATAATGAATTGGATATAGTCATACCTGGATATAAAGTTTATAAAAAGGACAGGAAAGGGTTTACTGGGAGAATATATTGCTCTTCTTTGACAGGGAGAATAAAAATAATAATGTATAAAAAAAAAACTTTAGAAGAAAAGATTTCTCCATAGAATTATTATGAGTGGGAATATCTGACTGCAAATGTAAATTAGATCTAGGAATAATCTGTCTCCCACAAAAAAACACTGAAGGCTATATTGAGAAATTGAAAGAGATCAGGCACGCATGTCAAGGAGAAGCAATAATAGGGAACTTAAATTACCTTCACATAAAATGGGAGCATTTATATTCAGGCCATGGCAAAGAATCCCATGTTTTAGATAGTTTAAATGACAGTGTTTTGGAAAAGTTGGTACTGGAACCACCCAGATAGCACACAATGCTACATTTAATCCTACATAGTGATCATGGTCTGATGTAAGTTTTATGGTACCAATAGTAATCAGTAATTAATGGAAATATTTTTACATTTAGAATACACTCAATGGGTGATTGAGGATGATGAAAAAGACCCTTAAAAATCTCTTCATAATGCTTGACAGTTATAGAAAATCATAGTAATTTTACATTTTTTCCCCTCTTAGGACCAGTTCCCACTTTTAAAAAAATGATGGAGGACCTCAAAATTGCTTTGGTTTGGGTGGGTTATATTTATTGATATTTACCATGTTAAAAATTAAAATTGACAAATGTGATGCCCCTACCACTTCCAATGATTGTTTGATGGGATTTTAATACTGTTTTAGTTTTTATCATAAGCTGACAAATAATTTGGATTTTGTGGAGCCCAGGTGTCCTAAGCCCACCCTGCCACAGAAGTTGTAACAGAAGAAATGCATTCCTTATGAAGTACCCCATAAGCTTGTATTGAGCTTGTATTGACTTTCTCGGGGCTGTCACTGAAACAATTATAGCAAATTGGTCTAACAAGAGAAGATATTCTAGGATATTTTGAGAGACCAAATTTCAAGAAACCACTGTTTCTAAAGAATTTCAATGTGAATTTGCTAATAGACCCTCCCCCCCTCCCCAGTGGAAACTGGGGATTTGTCACTTAGATCGGTACAGTTCAGTAGGACTGAAAGGGAGCCAGTATGACATCAATGTTTTACAAAGTTCTCTAAGAGAGATTAAGAAAGCTGTATACCAGTCAGCTTAATGCTTATTGCAGGTCAATTGATGGAAATGATAAAGGAAAGATTTTTTTAAAAAAAAAACCCTAGGCACATAAGGAATAGAGCCTTACTGAAGGAGAATCAGCATGGATTCTATAAAAATAGTCTTCTCTCACCAATTTCATATGCTACTATGTTTCCCACCAAAGTAGTACCTATTTATCTACTCATATGTTGCATGCCTTCAAACTGCTAGGTGGGCACAAGCTGAGGCAAGTGACGGGACCTCAGTCTGCCACACGGTGCTAGGACTTGAACTGCCAGACCAAAGACTTTCTCCACTGTCTTTAAGCCACTGAACCACTGTGCCTCTTGCTAAAGGGATAGTCACACTAAAGGAAAAGAGACTGGCAAACAGGGAATTGCCTTACAGCACACCTTTTTTTTTAAGCAACTTAAAGATTTGGGCCAGCGGGTGAAAGATGTAGGGCAGGAATCTGCATATTGTCAGGACTGAAATCTGTCCCCATTCTGCAAAATTTAAAGATTTGATCCCACATTCAGAATATTGGAAGCTCTCAACTGAACTCATAATTGTGTTGATGGAACCAATATAGAAGTATGGCAGCAAACGTTAGAATAAAATAGAAGAACACTACAATTGACCAGTTAAAGAAGTAAATCTGAGAAAGTGAATATAGTCATTCCATTTAAAATTGCTCTGTTAGGCAGAGAGTTTCATAAGATAAAAAATGATTGGTCAGCTCTCTATTCATAATAGTGGCAAGTAGCCCATTCTACACACACTCCTTTCCTATGTTTCTTTAAACATGGGTGTTGGGTTGTAAGATTCTACATTGTTTATGACAATCTGAGAAGCAAGAGAAAGTCTGTGACTCTGTGAGCACTTTGCAAGGCTATAAAGTTTTTGGAAGACACCCATTCTGATTTGCTGTATTGAAGTGGGGATTCATGACCTTAATCTTATGGATTGGTGCCATGTTTCAGAATAAAGGAATTCTTACTGGTTGGTCTCTCTCGCTCCCAATTATGGAAATTCCACACACTGCAGACACTCCAAGTCCAAGCCTTAATTTTGAAAGACCTTCTCACAGGTCTCTAATCTATAGTGTTTTGAAGATCAGGCAGTAAAGGGTAGGGAAATTTCAGTTAAGATGCTGAACTGCCATCATTTTGACTATGATTACTAGATGCAATGTTGCCCCATTACAACATTTACAGAATGAAGCAGTCTCTAAATTAAATGTAAGTATAAAAACTACCCAAAGGCTGCTACTCTATATATGATCATTGTATATAGACATGAGGCCTATTTATTTCAATAGAAGTAGCAGCTGCCATGAGGCACTAGAAGATGCCAGTGTGGACTTTCCCTTCTCGGTGAAGTGAAAGCATATGCAGACCTGGGGCTCAGAACTGAGCTTAGCTCTTTCCTTCTGGCAAGTGGGAACAGTCAGACACGGTTATTTAAATACTTGTGTGCGTATTATTTCTAAAGTGTTGTTTGAGGGTAATGTGATATAGAGCAACTGTTTTGGCAAGGAAAATTGAACATGTATAATTGCAGTAAGGTTGGGAGCTGGAAAAGAAGCTAGAAATGAGGCACAGAGTTTTTTGAGTCATTGATCTTATGGTTGCAACATATTTTTCATTCTTACCTGTTACACAAATTGAATAAGGAGAAAGAAACTTAACAGAAGAAATGCATTTCTTATGAAGTACCCCATAAGCCAATCTGAAATTAGCAATAGCAATAGCACTTAGACTTATATACCGCTTCATAGTGCTGTACAGCCCTCTCTAAGCGGTTTACAGAGTTAGCATATTGCCCCCAACAATCTGGGTCCTCATTTTACCCACCTCGGAAGGATGGAAGGCTGAGTCAACCTTGAGCCGGTGAGATTTGAACCGCCGAACTGCAGCTAGCAGTCAGCTGAAGTAGCCTGCAGTGCTGCACTCTAACCACTGCGCCACCTCGGCTCTAATTACACTATAGTAGCCCTTGTGCTGCTTTAATGAGGGAAGAATTGAAATGCTGAAGTGATGCTAATCGACCCTTTCCAGCTAGAAGGTAGCTCACCAAAAAGCTTGGGGAAAATACCCAATCAACTGAATGAAGTTCCTCTGGATACAGATATGTTGTGATGTTTTGAATCATTTAATTGGCTATTTCAGAGTTGTTTGCCTGTCTTTCCTGCATAACCTTCAAAACATACATACACAGAATCCCCTGGGACCAAGTCTGCCTTGGGAACTACAGCTACATTCCCAAGTCTGCCTTGGGAACTACAGCTATATTGTTAAAAAGCTACAAATATGTATGCTGTTAATCCTAAACTTTTACCCACTATAACATTTTTAGACAAACTACCTCATTCCTAAATACACTGAATAAGCTATTATTAGACATAACCTGTGGTTAATTTTGTGAAGGATCTTGGCATCTGTCTTGTACATATCATTTATAATAAATTAATCTTTTTGAAAAGGTTCAATCATTTAGAATCATATTTAAAGATACATTTTTTTTTGTGGCTTTAGAAAAGTGGCTATACCCAATGATGAAACGTGTGGCACATTTAGGTGAAATATGGAGAGTCAGTGAGTGGCTTATATTGTCTATGGCATATCTGTTCTTTGTCCCAAGTTGGTGATTGATTTTCATAAAAGTTTCCAACCACCTAAATCTTTAAAAAAACTAGAGAGTTCAACAAGGAACAATTTGTAGAATAGTCTGGGATTAAATGCCAACTAACATCCTTGAATTCATACCATGCTGAGATGGACAGAGATATTTTTGGAGGAAATCAGGCAAGATTAATTATTGTTATATACATCAGTGTTTCTCAACTCAAACTTGGTGCTATTTGGCTTTTAATATTAATAGGATTAATTTAGTGTGCACATTTCAGGAGGCTGTGAGTTCGATCCTAGGTAGAGGCAGATATTTCTCTCTCTGGGCACATTGAGAATATATTTGCTGAACAAAACTCTGCATTGGTGACAGGAAGGGCATCCGGCCAGTAAACACTCAGCTCCATTCAGTTGCCCAGATTCCACCCCGCAAGGGATTATGGGGTCGTTAAAAGATGATGATGATTTCAGGGCATCTAAACATAAGGAGTTCTTTGAGTGCAAAACTGGCTGGGGAATTCTGGGAGTTGAAGTCCACATATCTTAAACTTGTTGAGAAAAACTGACATACGGTACACTGGCCCGGCCTGGCTGTGGCCACCTCTATAACCTGCCCGCTTGCTCTCGCAGCGCCTCGTGCAGCACAGTTAAATTTAGCGTGCTTCACAATGGGGGAGATGGCGTCCTCTCCTCCTCCTAGAGCCCATTACAATGCGGAGCATCGGCTGCAGCCAGTCCAGGCCAGTCTGGGCCAGTGTCTCGGGGCAGAGAGCAAGTCGCATGTCTCCCCGAGCGACCGAGGTGCGCGCAGCACCAACAAGGGCCAGAAGAAGCATCCACGAGATATGGAAATTAAAGGGGCGCTTTGCTCCCGCTCTGGAATATGGAGTGAGTCTCCATCCCCCGCCGTTGCCCTTACCTTCTCAGGCCAGGCGAGGAGTGACTGAGAGGGGAGGGCGAGGGGCGGGGCCAGCCAGTGGTGGGTTCAGCCAACAGGGAGCCACAGCAGGGGAAAAGAGCCGCATGCAGCTCTGGAGCCGCAGGTTGCAGATACCCGCCGTAGCCTGTCTATATCTTTGGAAGCCACAATCAACATCAATGTTTTATGGAATTGTTATCTAACCAGTAGTTTTTATTTTATTTTATGTACACAAGCTTTTGGGATCAATGAACATATTTAGAATTCATACTGTGGGAATACTCACAAAACGAATGCCATAAGTAGGTGGTGTCCTTGTCACAAAACGTGTCATGTTGCATTCGTAGCCAAACATGAAACACTCTTTTCCCAGAAGGCAAATGGTTAAATGTCATTGTTCTGGGAAGGTGAATACATTTTGAAAAAAAAATGGGGCGCATTTACTGACCTATTTTTATTTTCTAAGGATGTAGAATTGAAAGTCAAGATGATCTTACAGAATGGTTTACTTGATAGCATGCAAACTCCCCCTCCAAGTTTTTTTTTTAATTATAAGAAGCTTATCCTTTTTTTTTTCAATTGTAAGAAGCTTAAGGCAGTGAATCTAAGAGGAGCCAAGAAAGAGGCCTGTGATCACAGCAATGCCCATACAGGTAGTCCTCAACTTACAACCATTCTGTTCAATATTACAGCAGCACTGGAAAGAGTGACTTGTGATTGGTCCTCATACTTACGACTGTTGTAATGTCCCCATGATTATGTGATCAAAATTTGGCCATTTGACATTTATTTATGATGGCTGCAGCATCATGAGGTCATGTGATCACCATTTGTAATCTTCCTGGGGACTTCTGACAAACGAAGTCAATGGGGGGAGCTGAATTCACTTAACATCCATGATTGTAAAATCAGGTGCAGCTCACATATTAATGGCATTGCTTAGTGATGGATGTTCTGATCCCAATTGTCATCCTAAGTTGAGGAGTACCTATATTAAACCTGTATGGGATACCTGATATCTTAACCAAGAGTCTTGTTGCACAGGAGGGATATAATGCTCTTTGATGAAACATTAGACATCATGTGATTTCCCCTGGCAAAACACTTTGTGTCACCCTGATGCCTCCCCACTGGTCCCCCCCCACTATCATTTATAAAATCTCCAGTGCAGGCGCTTTGAATCCACAGAAGCCTGTTCTGGCTTTTGCAAGCGCTGGGAGATTTTGAGAGGAAATTGCAGATGAGAGCATTGGTTGTGAAAGCTGAAGCCACTTTTGGCTTTTTCTAAATTCGGAAGAGAACGAGGTGGGGCTTGGAAGCAATGCAACTGCTCGTTTTGGCTTTTAGAAAGGAAGACGACAGGCTAATTCATGGAGCAGCTTCAAGGGGCTGCTTTACTCAAGTGAACTTACATCAAAGTGAAGCCTCCCTTTGAAGATTTACACATCCTTAGCCCTGCTACATGAATAAACTTTAATATTATTTGACATTTTTAGTCACATGGGTTACTGGAAGGCATAGAGATTTTAAAGAAGCCTTGCTGAAAACAACTGACCTACTCTAAGAATGATTAAAGTTGCCAAATATTCCTTTTCTTTTGCCTTAAAAAAATAATTGGGGTCTACTGCCAGGGAAGATATATTTATCATCATAAGAAAGGTCCAAGGAGGAAACTCCAAAAACAGATACAGAGAAAATATGATTTTTTAATTTTCATACTAGATCCCAAAATGGTTCAAGCACAAACAAAGAATTGGGGAAGTAAATTTTTCTGGATTCTAACTGCAATCTTTTCAGTTTTCTTGTTCAGAGACTCAAACATTATCAGAGGATATTTATCAGGATCTCCCATTTTTTGCTACTTCCATCCACATTCCACAAAACCGAGAATCCAAAGAACATATTTCCCTGGAATTATACATACAATACTAAATCTGCTAACACTTTGCAGGCCTGTCATAAGAGTGACTGTAGCAGTCCAAACGACTTTTTTTTTTTGATGGGACAAGCTGTAATTTACTTGAAAACTTTGAATCAGAAGAAAACGATAAATGGACCAGATTAGAGAGCAGAAATGTCAGTACAGGACATTTGCAAATTAAATATTAGCAATCCAATCTGTTTGGCTGCATAAATATTAATTCAATAGATCTTAATTTTATGGAGTTTAAAATTAAGGCCATAGTGCTCATTGATGCAGATAGCATCCTACTTAGAATAATCTAACTGAAATCAATGAGGTTTAAGTTAATCATCCTTTACAGAAGGCTTATTGATTTCAGTGGATCAACTCTAATTAGGACACAAACAGCGTGGAGCCAGTCTTCAACTGCTCTTGCTGTGATGGTGTGGGTACTGTTTGACTCTCAAATTTTCCTTCATCTTCTCTTCTAACAGATAGATGATACTTTCACAGATAGTACTCCATATATATTCTTGGTTTCCATCTTACATTGCTTGAGGTTAAATTATTTTGTTTGAGAAATATTGAGGTTAAATTATTTTGTTTGAGACCAGCTTTGGGCATATTGCTCTAAAAGATTTCCCACAATCCTTTGCTTGTCTGCATAATGCTTTGGTTTGGCAGACACCCCCCCCCATGGGTGATTCAGCAGACAAGCTGAGGAAAAGATCATAGCAAGTAGGACATTTAAAAAGAGAAAAGGAAATATTACACACTTTCCTGTTAAAGGAACCTATTCAATGCAATGGTTCATATGTCCAAGTAAATGTAGGATTGACCCAGTTGTAATTTTTATTCCAAGAAGCAAAAAAGTTTCCTCATAAACATATGTTTTCAAACTTTGCTGATTCATGGTACTCTTAGTGCCTTAGTAATGTTTTCACAATGTCAAGTACCACTGTGTTTCCCTCAAAAATTTAAAATTACCCACAGTGTCCCTGTAACTTTGCTACAGGGCACAATTTAGGAACCACAGCTTTTAAATGATTATTGTATAAATTTGTTTATGTGCTTTTCTTAAAAATAACAAAAGACAGTGATTTCCACAAAAGATTTCCTATTTTCTTTCTGAAGAACCAATTTAAAGTTGCTCAAACAGCAAATATCTTTTTAATAGCCATTGATGTTATGGCTACTTTGTAATTGATAAAACAACTCTAATTCTCTGTTCAAAAAGTACATAGCTTAGGACAGAGAACAGCTAAGTGGCCTCAGAGTTGGACCTTTAATCTGATTCAATCCAGTATGTTGACTCCTTTAATCCCTAAGACTGAGTACTAATTACAGAATTTGAACAGATGTGTAAAGGTTTTAATCAAATCAGACTTTTTAAAAAGATCCCTATTTGAATGCTGGATTGTTAAGGCTCCTAATGTTTGTTGTACAATTCTGTGGAAACTTTAGATGTTGTAAATTCATACCTTTCTCTCTATGTTGCTTGATTCTCTATATTCAAAAAAGTGCAAATACTGAAGAATAATTTTATTTCGAATAATGAACCACAATTTTGGCAACATGAGACTACAAGTTGAATATCCATGGAAGGATACACATGTGAAGCACATGGGAGTGGGAGATTTTAGGAAAATCCCAACTAACAATTAAATTTGTTTGTTTGTTTGTTTGTTTGTTTGTTTATTGTATGGCATATCATACATGGACTAGCAATACATATTAACATTTCATCTAGATTAGTGGAACACAATAAAATATAAATGTTAGAAAGATCTATGTTCAAATGCCAATGTCTAGGCCATCTAACCATTGAAGCGCAGCATCGTTTATATTTAAAAAAAATCAGATACTGGACTGGTATATGCCCTCAGCTTATAGCTGGTCACAATGTGATTTACAGTTTGATGTGGGGCCCTGCAGGCATACTGAGGGGAGGGTACTATGCCCCATTTATACAGAGAGTCCTGGCAGATGCCATGTGAGATGCAAATCCTATTCAGGATTGTCCATTGCTGATGTGTTCAAAGCCATGCACCTTTTTTGTGGGGTCATTTATATGTTGTGCAAGTGCCAGTGGGGGCTTCCTGGATTTGAGTCTTCCTGTTGATAAATGAGGAAGGTCAGCATGCACTGGTAGGAGTGAGTTAACAATAAATAAATATTAGATAACTTAATATAATAAATAATAAGCTACTAGGCTGTTTTGTGGATTCAGTAAAAGCAACTGGGAGCAAGGCAGTAGCATGATAAGTGAAGGTGTTAATCACAAGAATGCCAAGTAGCCAAATAGCCACTGGAATTATTAGATGGCTAAGAATAGTTATTTGCTAAAGCTGGAAACCAAGGATTTGTAGATGGCAGCTAAGGAAACTAACCAATTTAAGATATATTATAAAAGATTATTGTCTTAGTAAAGACATCTATTGTGTAGGAAAATATTATTTCATTTATCTTGTCCCTTAATAGAATATCCAAATGGTATTGATCAAATCAATTAACAGATGGAATATAGCCAATTAGATCTACAATGGAGAAATGACTTGTAAAGATGATGGAATTTGCAGGGATGGCTAAATTAACTTTTTTTGATCAGAGAAAAACAATGTCTGCATTTATGGATGACTGGAAAGCCCTTATAGACTTTTGTTTTGCATAAATGGAGAAAATTGTTTTTGATTTTTTTGATGATTAGGAAAAAAATTGGTAATAGAAAAAACAGTTATATNTTCTCTGTATTAGCTTGTGTTAGTTTTTACGTGTTCTATAAGACTTTTAATTACATTTATTAAAAAAACATAGCCAATTAAATAGAGGGATTCATTTGCCTATGCCAATAAAGAGGGTTTGTAACCCCACCCCTCTCCAGACTTTGTCCTTGGGCCTCCAATACCAACATTTGTCAATAAAATGAATTTTCACAGATGAAGGCAAATATCCCAGGATAATGTTATATGATCCAATCTGGGTTGGTCACCAGGACCAGCTCAGAAGACTAAACCTCTTGTCCCGGTTGCCGACTCAGATTGGATCCTGCAAAATAAATGTTCTTCAGTGTAGTTTGGTCTCTAGTTTAAATAAACATCTTAGGGGGGGAAATTTCCAACTGTAAATGTAATAAATAATTAGATAAGGCATTAGAGATCAATTGACTCCTTTACTTAAAAAAAAAAAACACACACACACACACACACAAAAACATGTAGCCCCAGTTAAATTAAATTTAAGTGTGAAAACTGACTGAATCTTGTAAGATTCATCAGATCTGAATTTCCATGTAGGAATCTTCTATGATTTAAGCATATGATCTCACAAAAGTCATTATGAGATTTCTGGGTAAGACTGATAATATTTTCAATGTTGTGAGATTTTAACTAATTAAAAAATATAGATCATATGATGACTAGTACTGCTGATTCAGTGTGTTCAGGAAATGTAGATTTGCTAAATTCATATTCAAATGTGAGCTGACCAACTTTCTTTCATATCCATGACTTTAGATAATACAGGGAGCACTGCAATATTTATATTTTTAACTCATGAAACATGACAAGTGGGTTGACAGAGAGAATGAAATTAGCATGCTGGTGTCAATTTAATATAAAGTGCATTAGTAAATTTAATGAGGAGAGACAAAAATGACAATCACAAATGTTTTAAATTGGTTACAGTGATACATGGCCTCTGTCCTTTTTGGATATCTACCTCCCCATGATTTTATTTTTATATGATCGAACAGACTTTGACTCAGGAGGTGGATTCATCTAGCATGCTGATTTGGCTACTGTATTAAAGTAATTTTTAGTTTCTACTGTACTTCTAGTTCCAGGTGTGTAACCTAGTTAAATGAGCTGGTTTTGCATGGTATACTAAGCTATAGATAGACTAATTAAGATTAGAATGTTATGGGAATGCTAACAGTTGTGTCTTTGACAGAACTGTTTAAACTTATGTGAAATCAGCCATTATATTTAATAAAGGCTCATAGATTTTAGGAGCTTTATTCATATATTTGCTATTTGTTTAAACATCAAGTTTAGAGACACTCCTTTAATCACAATTTGCAATCCTAGGCAGATTACAGCAATTAAAATAAAGCAAGAAACCCCCCCCCCCAAAAAAACCCCTCAATAGTACCAAAAAGTATCATTTTCAGAAGTCCTAATTAGGGAACCAGTAAAACCTATTACAAAGCTGTATAAAACTACTTCAGCCTTCAATTTTAAGGCTTTACAAAAGCACAGCAAGGTTGGGTCTATAGGGACGTATGCAGGGGTGGGTTCTGGATCCTTTTGCTGCCAGTTCGCTCAGGGTTGCACTGGGCGCACACCCCCGCAGCAATAAAAAAATAGCTTCTGCTCATGCGCAGAAGCAAAAATTAGCTTCTGCGCATGCACAGAAGCAAAATCCAAGATGGCGGCGCCCATGGAGACCCCGACAGAACCGGCTTCGTGACGTCATTGCCAGTTTACTAATGGTTCTAAAGAACCGGATAGAACCGGTAGGAACCCACCTCTGGACGTATGGTGGAAGCATGTTTCAGAGGGCAGGAACAGACATAGATGGCATTGCCTTACTGATGGGACCAAGGGTGAGCTGTCTTACTGGATGGGCAGAAATAGCCAGAGAAAGACACAACCAGAGGTATCCAGATTCTAAACCATAAAGATATGTAGGTGCATCACCAGCAACTTAGATGGCACCCAAAAGCCAAATGGCAACAAGTACAACTTACAAATTATGGCTATTACATGAGTAAACTAAAAGAAGACCAGTAATGAGTCATGTCATTGTATTCTAAACCAGCAATAGCTTCCAAGTAGTCTTTTAGTGCAGTCCCTTGTAGTGTAGTCATTGGAAAGGTAGGTGACTAAATTATGAATGTTCTCACCGGGTGGCCTCACCTAGTGACCACAAAGCAGGGCTTTGGGCTCCGTCTGTCTCCCCCACCAGTAGCAGCTAGAACTGATCATGAAGGAAGAAGGAGAAACTCTCACTCCCAATACCTGAGGCAATCCATGATTAGTGATATCGCAACCTATTGAGAAATCAAGCAGGACTAGGAATGTTACAATACTCCATTCTTGTCCTACTACAGGTCATTGACAAGTGAGATCAATGCTGCTTCAGAATTATACCCAGGCTGGAAAAAGTCCAGGAGTTACTAAAGATATTTAGGAGATCTTAAAGACTGTTGCATGCATGTAATCTATTGTTTTTTCTGCACTTGGTTCCTATTAATGATATCCCAAGAATGCAATATTTAGATGCAAAGGTAGAAGACATGGGGAATGGAGGAGAAGACTTTCATTTGTCTAAAGTGGCAGCAGTTCTTGGAAAATTACATTTCCTAGGGATCAATTGCAATTAACATACCCCAAGCAGCATATAAAATCTTGAAGAGAGAAGAGAAGAAAAACTCAGTATTATTGGACAAAGGTGAAGTTTATATATCTGAAAAATGGCTCACTTTATTTCCCAGATGATTCAATCTCAGATGAGGAAACTTTCCTGTAATGACTGTTCTTCTTTCCCCAGAAGTCCTGGTGAGCCCTGGGTATTCAGGTAGCACGACCCTCACATAACTGTCTTTTGTGATCTAGTGGCATGAGCCAAGAAAAAACCAATTTATTGCCAATTCAAATGCAGAAATTATAATGATAAGACTACAAAGAAGTCTTTTTGTGGCTCTCAAACTTTATATTCAACAGTACTTTATTATAGGTAGTCCTTGATGTATGACCATAATTGAGTCTTCACTTACAATCATAAGTCGTGTTGGTCATTAATACCACTTAGCAATAGCACTTAGACTTATATACTGCTTCACAGTGCTTTACAGCCCCCTCTAAGTGGTTTAAAGAGCCCCCAACAATCTGGGTCCTCCTTTTACTGACCTTGGAAGGATGGAAGGCTGAGTCAACCTTGAGCCTGGTGACATTCGAACTTCCAAGTTGCAGTCAGTTGGCAGTCAGCAGAAGTAGCCTACAGTACTGCACTCTAACCACTGCGCCACCACGGCTCATGGAGGTCATGAGCAGGTCATCATGTGATCACACTCAATTTTACAACCTTTTTTCAACAGTCATTAAGTGAACTTGGTGGTTGTTACTGAGCCGAGGTGGCGCAGTGGTTAGAGTGCAGCACTGCAGGCTACTTCAGCTGACTGCTAGCTGCAGTTCAGCGGTTCAAATCTCACCGGCTCAAGGTTGACTCAGCCTTCCATCCTTCCGAGGTGGGTAAAATGAGGACCCAGATTGTTGGGGGCAATATGCTGACTCTGTGAACCGCTTAGAGAGGGCTGTAAAGCACTATGAAGCGGTATATAAGTCTAACTGCTATTGCTATTGCTATTGTATAGCATATTCTGTGTTTGTTAAGTTAATTCTGCAGTTATTAAGTGAACCCATTGTTCGCTATGGATGTTTTGGTTTTTTTTTGCCAGAAACTAGAAATAAATGCTGGTTTCAGGCAAAAAAATATAAATAGCAAAAGCACTTAGACTCACTTAGCGCTTTCCAGCCCTCTCTAAGCAGTTTACAGAGTCAGCATATTGCCCCCAACAACATTTTACCAACCTCAGAAGGATGGAAGTCTGAGTCAATCTTGAGCTGGTGAGACTCAAACTGCCAAACTGCTGGCAGCCGGCAGTCAGCAGAAGTAGCTGCATTCTAACCACTGCGCCACCGCAGCTCTTGGTCATCTGATTGCGGGATGCTGCAATTGGCTGTAAATGTGGGCTGGTTGCCAAGTGCCCCAAATGCAGTCACATGACCATTAGGAGGGGGCCAGCTGTTGGAACTTTGAATTCAAATCATAAGTACCTTTTGTGGAAGTCTGCCATAACTTAAATGATTGTTAAGTGACCAGTCATAAGTTGATGCCTATCTGAAACCCTGATGACAGGGACCTCTGAATCAATGAGCAACTTCCTAACTTGAAATGATAATATTCTTTTTACAGCGTTAGAAATATAACAATCCATTCTATTAAATAATGTCATTATTTCAAGGAGAGATCATAGATGTGTAAACTAGTTCACTTCAAACATGGTTGGTTACATTCAGATTTTATTTTCATACCATTTACTTGTAATACATATAAGTAAAATATAATACATATATTTTACAGTGGTAAAATATTTATAGTAAACTGTTCACTGTATCTTCCTGTATGACAGGGAGAGGGTGGAGGTGAGAAGGAACAATAATATTAAATAAACCAGAAAGATTTGCACAAGTACCCAGTGATGCCAAAATGACTCTTCATTTGACCTGAAGTTCCAGAAAATGAAACATCACCTCAGAATGAAAAGCCAGTGTGAATGGCAGGTAGCTCCAATTTGGACTGAGAAATTTTGTCATTTATTCTGCTTTACCATGTTTATCTGTTTCTACCACTGAATGAGTAATCCCCATTATGTTCTCCCATTGATCTGAACATCATTTACTTCTGTCTTAGCCTATCAGATCTAAGTCCTTGGCCTGCCAAGCTCTATCTTTTAGGTCTCATTCTATCTGTCAGGATTTGAGAGCTATAGAATGGCTCTGTTGCGAACTTGTGGCACTCTAAATAACTTTCCTCATGTGTTTTCTTAATCTACTATCTCCACTTGCATCTTGCTCCAGAATTGCCATTAATATATTTTCCTAGCTCAGCTCAGCATCAAATTGACTGCAACCAAAATGTTCGATGAAACAATGAAGGAATTTTTAGCATTGATTAAACTGCTGGCAGTTTGTGTCTCTTTGCTGGTTTTTAATTACTCTTTTGGATCTCTTCCAGCTCTTCTTTATGCAACTATTTTTGGAAACGTCACTACAATTTTCCAACAAATGTACGCCAACACCAATCGCTACCATGAGATGTTGAACAATGTGAGGGATTTCTTAAAGTTATACCAAGTCCCCAAAGGCCTTAGTGAACGTGTCATGGATTATATTGTCTCCACATGGTCAATGTCTAAAGGGATCGATACAGAGAAGGTACGAATGTGTGAGTGAAACTCCAGGGGTAGAACATTTGAACATTAGATAATATACTAAATACAAAGGGAATGGTGTAAACATGCAATTTTCATTTCTATTCTTGAAATTGTTTTATTATGATGAATGCATGACTCAAAAACAAGGGGCTGAAATATAAAAATAGAATTTAGAAGCAATATAAGACATTTAAAATAGCATTGAATTCTTATGGTGTTGCTGCTCATGGGTGATGCAATTCAAAGATGGTTTGATTGACTCATACAGACAGACCAGATTCATGAAGCAAAGTGGCAGAGAGTGACACCAGTATAGCAGGGGTGGGTTCCAACTTACCTCGCTGCCAGCTCGCTCCCTCCCGCGCCACGTAGGTGCGCCTCATGGGCGCGCACTAGCTTCGCGTGCATGCGCATGCGCAGTAACAAAAAATTCAAAGGGGAAAAAAAGCCAAAACCAAGATGGCGACCACATGCACAGTGCCGGAACTCGGCTTCTGCGCATGCTCAGAAGGAAAAAAAAAATTTAAAAAAAGATGGCGGTGCCCACGGACTGGCACTGACCGAACCGGATCAGTGATGTCATCGTGACATCACCAGCGGGTCGCTACCAGTTCAGGAGAACCGGTCCGAACCGGGAGGAACCCACCCCTGCCGTATAGTACGTACTGGGAGCAGCCGCCCTGCCTTGTTTTAACAACTTCTTTGGCCCTTCAGGTATCTTCTGCATATTTGCCTCAAAGTGAAAATGTAGACAAGAATGAGTAGCCTTGCATCAACATTCAAGAGCTGCGGTGGTGCAGTGCTTAGAGTGCAATACTGCAGGCTACTTCTGCTGACTACCGGCTGCCTGCAATTTGGCAGTTCGAATCTCACCAGGCTCAAGGTTGACTCAGCCTTCCATCCTTCCGAGGTTGGTAAAATGAGGACCCAGATTGTTGGGGGCAATATGCTGACTCTGTAAACCACTTAGAGAGGGCTGTAAAAGCACTGTGAAGCGGTATATAAGTCTAAGTGCTATTGCTATTGCTTTTCACAAACCCAAAGATGTCACCTTTAGCACTTTGCTTTTTTTTATTATTTATTTATTTATTTATTTATTTATTTATTTATTTTATTTAGTTTGTCAAACATATACAAGATAACAGGTATAAGTATAAACATGGACATGAACACAGGAAATGAGTACGAATAAATGGGGACAGTAGGACAAGGACAGTAGGCACGCTGGTGCACTTATGCATGCCTCCTTATAGACCTCTTAGGAATGGGGTGAGGTCCACGGTAGATAGTTTAAGGTTAAAGTTATGGGGGTTTGAGGATGTAACAACAGAGTCATGTAGTGCATTTCAGGCACTGACCACTCTGTTGCTAAAGTCATATTTTCTGCAATCGAGTTTGGAGCGGTTTACCTTGAGTTTATATCTATTGTTTGCCCGTGTATTATTGCAGTTGAAGCTGAAGTAGTCATTTACAGATAGGACGTTGTAGCAGACAATTTTGTGTACTATGCTTAGGTCAAACCATAGGCGGTGTAGTTCTAGGTTTTCCAAACCCAATATTTCAAGCCTGGTGGCATAAGGTATTCTATTGTGAGCAGAGGAGTGGAGTATTCTTCTCGTGAAATACCTCTGGACTCGCTCAATTGTATTAATGTCCGATATACAGTGTGGATTCCAGGCAGACGAGCTGTATTCGAAAATTAGTCTGGCAAAGATTTTGTATGACCTGGTTAGCAGTGCAATGTTACCGAAGAAGAAGCTTCACAAAATTAGGTTAACAACTCTTAATGCCTTTTTGGCAATGCTGTTACAGTGAGCTCTGGGGCTTAAATCGTTTGAGATGAGTACTCCTAGGTCCTTGACAGAGTGAGGGTCGTCTACGAGGTCGTATCTGCACAGCTTGTATTTGGTGTTATGATTTTTGTGTAGGACAGAGCATTTGTTGGTTGAGATTTGGAATTGCCATTTGTTCGACCATTCTGACACATAGTCAAGGTCATTTTGTAGGGCAGCAGTATTGTTGGTGGTGTTGAATAGTTTTACGTCATCAGCGAAGAGAACACAGTTGCTTATAATATGATCGCAAAGGTCATTTATGTAAAGCAGAAAGAGTGTGGGTCCTAAAACGCTGCCTTGGGGGACACCGCTGTTAACTGGTGCAGGGTTTGATAGGGCGTTCCCTATTTTGACTACTTGTTGCCTGTTTGAAAGAAACGCAGCTATCCACTTGTGCAGGGATCTGGAAATGCCGTAAGAGATAGTTTTAACAGTAGTTTGTCATGTACTACTGAATCAAAGGCTTTGCAAAAGTCAATGTAAATTGCTTCTATTGCTTTATCCTGGTCGAGTTGTGTGGTCCAAATGTTTCTGCAGTGTAGGAGTTGCAGGTTACAGGATAAATTTTTCCTAAAACCAAACTTTTTGTTAGAGAGTAGGTTGTTTGTCTCTATGTGGAGGGTAATGAATTGGTTTATAATTGATTCCATGACTTTGCAGGTGACGCAACACAGTGAGATTGGTCTGTAATTTTCAACTAGGCTGGGGTCTTCCTTTTTGAAGATAGGTATGACCGTGGCTAATGACCATAGGTCGGGCAAGGAGCTGGTTCTGAAAGATATCTCATAAATTGTGCTTAGAGGTTCGGCTATGGCAGTGGAAAGCTTTTTCAAGAAGTAGGCACATAATCCATCAGGGCCAATACATAGAGATGGCTTTAGGTTGCGTAGTGCCTTTTCAACGTTATCTTCTGTAAAGTCAATATGTAGCAGATCGTTGCAATTAGTTGTGGTACGACTAGGAAATGTGGGGCATGAGCCATTCCTGTTGACAAAGACTGAACTGAAGAATGTGTTGAAGAGGTTGGCCTTAACGGCGTCATCATTACAGTCTACCCCATTAGGCTGTTTTAGTGGTGGGATGGTTTTCGAGTCTTTAAGTTTGGCGTTTACGAAATTGTAGAAGGCGCGGGTGGATTTCATGTGTAACAGCTTTTCCTCTTGTTTGCAGTGGTAATTGGTGCATTCTGCCTTTATCTGGCAGCATAAGGTTTTGTAGCGGCTTGGGTCTTCTGTTGGGGGACCCGATGAGCACAATCCACCCATCCTGGCTTGACAACACACACCTTAAAGTTATGTTTCTGTGATCTGGCTTTGCTGCAATACAGACAAAAGCGGTTCTTCAGCAGTGGAGTTTTAGGTACATCTGTGGTGGAGTTTTTGGCGGATTTTGCCAAAAATGAAATATATCTTCCTCCCTAAGAGAAAAAGGGAGAAGAAAAAATACCCAACCCGATGCTGGATCACCATGAAGGGTATAAAAAATAAAATCATGGACGCTCCTTCAGGAGTCCTCCGTCGTGCTGGGCGCCGCCATCTTCTTGTTTTACCCTGAAGCTGATTCTGCCATCTCATGCCTGCTGTGTACAAACTTGCTCTGGTTTTTCATCTTTGATTCCCAAGTTCTTCCATCAGGAAATTGATTCACACTACCCGTATCAGGTACTCAATGCCATCAATCCAATACAGTTACAGACTACAATTTTCTTTCAAACTTTTCCTGGGAACATGGAGAGATGAAGCTTGGGATGAACAGGACCAAAATACATATTTCTTTAGCCTTTTCCATAACTTCTTTGTTATAACATTCTTTTGCATAACTTTTCCTTCAAGCATTCTATCTCAATTATTGGCAATAGATACGTGATGCTTCTGGCTGTTTCTTCATGTTTTTTTGTAAATTCATATAGTATGCATTCTGTGTGGCATTTCCATTCATTCACTATGCCTTCCCAAAGTCATTGCATGAAGCAAATACAATTGCATGCTTATTCTTTCTCCATAGCTGCATAGGAAAAGTAATGCAATGCAATATTTAGCTGGAATTTATTTTGGTGAGCCATGAAAACAAGTCCTGCTACCTTCACAGCCAATCTCTATTTCAAAAGTAAGCTCATTCTTTACAGTGAAATTCATTACATTACAGTATTATCCAATGCTGCTTCAGATAATACATTTCAGCAGTACATTGCTCAGTTATTAGAAATTTAATTCCATTCTTTACAATTCAAATAATAAAAGGATCAGGGAGCAATCACATGTGCCTTCAATAGAAAAAAAAATCTATATTTAAACTTTTTGCAATAGGGTTCCTATGGTGACAGAAAAATGATAATCAGAAATGTGAGAGTTTAAAAACAACTGTTGGCCAATAAAAGGTAGATCTTCTTAAAATAGTTTACATGTTGGTATCCATAAGGAAACATATCAAACTTTATGAAGAAATGATTATAGCTTTAGGGTTACACTAAATCAGAAGTGAGCAAACTGTTCTGAGCCAAGTGCTACATTCAAGTTTTGTTTAAAACACCAACAGTTACACTCCAAAAAATGAGATAAGCAATGAGATAGTGGGCTCAATCTTTGAACCCTGTAAAAGAGAAAAAGAATTTTGTCCAAGACTTCTGGTATTGCTTTTTAGTTTGATAAATAAATAAATACAGAATAACTATTTAATATGGAGTCTATGCTTGATTCTCTTTCTTTGGTTTTAGTACAGTATATCTTGTGAATCATATCATAAATGATTTTCCACATCTGTGATTCTGTCATGGAAAATGGAGTACTATACAAAAGACGAACAAACAGCTTTCTAATGCCTTTTTGCAAATAATAGCAGCAATGTATTGGGTGTGTGATTGTGTATGTGTAAAAGAGAAAGCGTGATTTGGATTTAGGTATGAATACATGGGGTGGTAAATTAATCTTTCATTCTCTATTGTTTCCCAATTTAACTCAAGCTCACTTAGTCAGATCTTGTACCTCATGACTAATCATATTTAGTCATGAAGTACAAGATTTGGA
This sequence comes from Thermophis baileyi, assembly GCA_003457575.1. NCBI lineage: Eukaryota > Metazoa > Chordata > Lepidosauria > Squamata > Dipsadidae > Thermophis > Thermophis baileyi. The sequence goes on along the minus strand of QLTV01004082.1, from coordinate 5,100,304 downwards.
AAATCTATTATTTTACAATGAACTGTTTAGTTAGCTGCTGTAATCAAAGCAATCTAACAAGATTTCTTAGATAAGACATAATGTCTTCAACTACAATTCCTGGATTTTTTACTGGATTCTCCAACTACCAGAAATGAAATTATTGTTTTATGGCGGTTCAGCTAAATCAGTAGAAAGGAATACATTCCCCAGTTCCTATCTTGGGAATCTTTACTTAAAAGAAAAAAACAAAGATCACAGACAGTGTGAAAGACCTCTGTTTGAATAAATCTTCATACGGTTTGTTGATGACCACTTAGGTCTTGGACAAAAATCATGGAGGCTGAGTCTAGCTTATAGTTCTTGGGCCATCCAAGGAAGCTCCTTACATAATTGGTGACCATAATTGTTGGTCATTTTTTTGTAGTAGCTATAGAGAACAATTTTATAAAATGAAATTATCATTTTATATCTGAACTTCTCAGAAGTTTGCATTTGAGCTTTCTGCCTCATCTTTTTACTTAAGTTATTACGATATGGTTTTCTACTATCAGATGCTTGAAGTTTATTTGCTCTGCATTGTTTTATAAAATGAAGAAACGTGTGTGTGTGTGTGTGTGTGTGTATGCATGCAATGTCTATATTTGTGGAAAATATGGAAAACTTATGAAAAATTGGTTGCAATAAATATGTATATTCTATATTAGGCAAGCACATATTAAATAGCTGCAGGCTGATAAAAATGAGTAGAATAAATTGGAGATGTGAAAAGTTAAAAACTGAGAGTAATGGATACATTTTTGCTATATGTCTCAAGTCTTCTCTATTTTTCATCTTGAGTTTCTCAGGGAATATGGTAGTTAACAGATGTTCATCTAGTCAAGCACTTCTCATAGATATCACATCTATTTTATAATGATGCTGCCAATGTTTGATTCTTTTCTATTTATTTTAATATTTTGATCCTATCCAGAACAACCAAGACATAGACCTAAATACTACATTGAAATTAAATCATTAAATCATCATTAAATAAAACCTTAAGAAGGCCATTCGTGGGTGCATACATTTCCCATCTTGCCTCAAAGTAAATCATTTTTACTTCATTTTTACACCAAACCAGCATGGAAAACTAGGCTAAGAAATAGTAGATGGCCAAATATCATCCAAGAAGCTTCATGGAAGATCCAAGACAGCAGTCAATCTGCATTTCCATCTAAATATTTATTTGGAAACCACAATTAATTTGAAAAGTTCAACTGCAAAGATATATCCGTTTTCAGACACCCGTCTCTTGAATGTGGTGAATTTAAGTTTTTTTTAAAATCCAACGCTATCTTAAGAACCAGTTTGATCTAGTGGTTAAGGCACCAGGTTAGAAGGTAGGAGGTTGTGAGTTCAAGTTTGCGCTAACTATGAAAGTCAGTTTAGTGATCTTGGGCCAATCACTCTCTCTCGGCTTAAGTCACCTCACAGGGTTGTTGTTGCACAGAAGATAGGAGGAGGAACGTGTGTTGGATATGTTTGCTGCTTTGAGTTATTTGTAAAATAATAAATAATAAAAGTTAAATAAATAAAAAATAAAATCAAAATAAATTAAAATGCATGAAGCAGTCCACCAAAACCTGACGAAGTGGCCAAACACGCTCTTCAAATAACATCTTTTAAATGGCTATAAGAATGTTTACCAAATTCTTAATTCAGTGAAAACACTTTCCTTGGCTATGAACTTCTTAATTTTAATTGAAACACACTTGACAGCAAGTGAAATATTAATAGGCAACATCTCTAACTATGGAAAAATAGGTCATAACACAGAGAACTGAGAACTCTGTGTGCTCAGATGAGAGTAACAATTAAGGTAGCTGGTAGGAAAAAATAGTCTGTATGCTTCTTGATTGCAGTTGGGTTATAGTGATGGAAAGGTCCAGATAAAGGAATTATGGAACAGCTTACCTATAATGATTATCTGATTGGACCACATTTACCATAGTCCTCTCTTGATAGATTTCCATGGATGGATGGATGGATGGATGGATGGATGGATGGATGGATGGAAGGAAGGAAGGAAGGAAGGAAGGAAGGAAGGAAGGAAGGAGAAAGAGAACATTAGAGCTTTCATGTGGCTTTTTTAAAAAGAAGAAAAGAAAAGACAGATCTATTCTTTCCTTCTGGCCAAAGTGGAAGAATGAGTTGAAATCCCAGAAAGAGGTTTGTTTTTAAGGAGGCTTCATTTATTTATTTATTTATTTTATTTTATTTTATTTTATTTTATTTTTATTTATTTATTTTTTGTCAAGTACGTGTTTGATAATATACATAAGTATAACATTATTTGAATACATAAGATGAGTACAAATAAAAGGGAACATATGGACAGGGACGGTAGGCACGCTGGTGCACTTATGCACGCCCCTCACTGACCTCTTAGGAATGGGGTGAGGTCAACAGTAGACAGTTTAAGGGTAAAGTTTTGGGGATTTGGGGATGAAACCACAGAGTCAGGTAGTGAGTTCCAAGCATTAATCATTGTTGCTGAAGTC
>QLTV01004082.1:5074996-5094054 GCA_003457575.1 Thermophis baileyi | reverse complement strand
GCTGTGAATTAGAGGTAGAAATTTTGCCTCACAATCAGGAGGTTGTGAGTTCGATACTAGGTAGAGGTCCGTTGGGCTTCAATTTGAAAAAAAATCAAAATAAAACAAATAAAGCCAAAAAAAGATGGCGACCGCATGCACAGTGCTCGAAGTCACCTTCTGAGCATGCTAAGAAAAAAAATAAAAATAAAATAAATAAAGCCAAAAAAAGATGGCGACCGCATGCACAGTGCTGGAAGTCACCTTCTGAGCATGCTCAGAAAAAAAAATAAAAAAAAATTGAAAAAAATAAAAAAAAGATGGCAGCCCCCACGGACGGGCAACCACTGATCCGGTTCAAATGACATCACTAGCAGGTCGCTACCAGTTCGGGTGAACCGGTCCGAACCAGTAGGAACCCACCCCTGGTGTGGGTCCTAGAACGCTTCCTTGGGGGACAGTTTTGTAATTTGTACTGTTTATTTTTATTACAAATTTGTAATTTGTACTGTTTTGTAAACTGTACAATTACAGTTTTGTAATTGTACAGGTTGTTTTCTTATTAGTCACCCTTAATTGATTTCTTAGAATTTTCTTAGCCACCTGGAACAATCAAACAAAGAAAATAATATTTTGAACATTTCAAACATGTCCTTTAATGAATGAAGACAAATATATGTGTCCCAGGATAATGTTGCAGGATTCCTATCTGGTTCAGTCACTGGGACCAGAGTTTGAAGTCTTCCCAGCTTTCGGATTCATGCTGGAACCCATCCTCAGGGAACTTCTCTCTACCAGAACATGTGTTTCCTTTAATGATCTAAGCTACCTAAACATTAGAAGATTAATAATCTTTAGTCAATACTCTACAAGTAGCATTGTATTGAAATAATGCAATGCATTATGTATGTTTAGAATCCTACTACTACTACTAATAATAAACATTTTAACAGACTTTTGTCAGCTATGTCCCACCCTAACTACAGCATCTCTTTATGTAGGTTGTCATCACTGTCCACTTTTCCTTTTCACTTTTTATTGTCCCTGCTCTCTGTAGGGTGTTTCTCAGCTATTCCAGCCACTTATCTTAAACTGCCTGGCTGGGTTTAGAAAATGCTGAAGGAAAGGGAAACCAATATTGGATTCATTTCCTCTGGGATAGGAAACTTGCTTTCTCAATTTCAAGAGGAACATAGATGAAGAAGCAAAGAAGTGATTTTTTTCCCCCCTGGATTGTTCCTAGTTTTCCCTCCTCCACATATTTATAAGAGCTACTTCTGCATCAAGAGAGAGAGAGAGAGAGAGAGAGAGAGAGAGAGAGAGAATAGAAGAAAATATGAATTGACATCTGTCTATCTCTGTCTCTCTCTCTCTATCTGAGAGCTGGCATGGGATAGTAGATAAAGTCCTGGACTATGAGTGGAGAGATGGGAGATAGATTTAGCCTTCTCTTAGGCACAGAAATCATTTGGGTGGTTGTCTCTTAGCCCTAGGCTGGGAAGAAGAAGAAAAAAATCTGTCCCTAACAATACACCCTGGAGGCTTTCGTCTTGCAGTTGATTGATTCATGATAATGATCATCATCATCATTGTCAAAAGAAGAACAACACTTACAGTTACCATAATTTAAACAGAAATACAGGATACCTCAGAGTATATCTATTTCAATCACAGTAATTTAGTAATTTGGGAACTGCAGCTAGTTGCTCTGCGTGCCTGTTCATTTAGCTATCCAGGTGTTGCAAAGCTTCTGATCTTTCTCCATTTAGGTGTGCCCTATTTAAAACTGATTTAATCAAAAACAACATTTTTAAATAGAGATTTTCATTTAACAACTCTTTGAATAGAGGATTGTCCTCTGTAAAAATAAGGTATGTAATCAACCTAAATTACAGGTAGTCTTCAATTTGGGGGTGGGTTCTAACTTACCTCACTGCCAGTTCGCTTCCTCCCACGCCACGTGGCCGCGTGTGCGCTTTGCGCGTGCGCGCATGCACAGTGCCGAAAAATCCCAAAAAATCCCCCCCCAAAAAAGCCAAAAGCAAGATGGCGATGCATGCGCAGTGCTGGAAACTCGGGTTCTGCGCATGCGCAGAAGAAAAAAAAACCGGGGGAAAAATAAAAATAAGATTAATTTTTTTAAAAAAATTTTTTTTAAAAAAAGATGGTGTTTCCCACGGACCGGCACTGACCGAACTGGATCCGTAACGTCACTATGACGTCACCAGCGGGTCGCTACCGGTTCAGGCGAACCGGTCCAAACTGGGAGGAACCCACCTCTGATTTACAACCATTTGTAAGTTGAGGACCCAGATTGTTGGGGGAAATATGCTGACTCTGTAAACCGCTTAGAGAAGGCTGTAAAGCACTGTGAAGCGGTATATAAGTCAAAGGGCTATTGCTATTTGATTAATGACTGGTGCTGAAAAAACCTCAGTCTTTGCATTTATGAAAGGTCCTTCCACTTATGACTATTGTACCACCACCACTAAGGTCACATAATTGCAATTTGGGTGCTTGGCAACTGACTCACATTTATGGTTGCAATGTCCTGTGGTTAAATTTGTGACCTTTTTTTACAAGTTGTCAGAAAAAAAAAAAAAAAAGGCCATTCAGAAGAATGGGCTCACATTTACAACTACGGTATTCACTTGACAACTGCAGTGATTCACTTAATGACCATCATAAATATCATTGTAAAATGTGATCTGCCTTGACTTATGACCATAATGACATGATGGACATTCCAATCCCAATCTTCATAAATTGAGAACTACACACACACACACACACACACACACACACACACACACACACACACACACAGTAGTTGAACAGTAGAATGTCTATGATTCTAGTTGTGTACTGCACTTCTTTATCTGAACTGTTTCAATCATACAGAGATAAAAGAATACAGGTACTAACTGGGAGATGTTGATTTTAACATAAGTATATTACACTTGATTGTTAAAATTGATACAATGATGAAATATACAAAGATCAAGAGAAAATTAATAGCAAAACTCAATATTCATATGCCTTCAGCATATACATATCTCAGAATTTTGTAGTGCTATCCTAAACAGAACGAATAAAAAGGATTACATCTAATCTGTGCTCTGAAGAGGACACCAAAAATTATTTGGTTTTTAACCTTGCCCCATACATCTACTTATGAATTCCCACCTGCTTCTAAAGAACAGGTTTGGGGGACATATATGGGGGAGACTAAAGGAGATAAAGGAAAACCCATATCGTGCAAACAGAAATGCATTTTTGTAATGTTTGGTGAACTGCAAGCATGTCTATTAGGGAAAAGAAGTATAAAAATGCAGATAATAGTCAAAAATATACAACATATAATTGAATAAGGAATAATAATTTACAAAGATGATTAGATCAAAATGCAAGTAATATATGCATGAGAGAAATAATGTATCTGAAAAAACAGGGGTTTTCTTATAGGTTTTTTTTAAAGTCACCAACTAATGTGAAAGATTGGGAAAAAACAGAATCTGAAAGATATAAAAGCTCAAAACTTGTCCATCTGCATTTTAGGTCTGCTCTTTTTTTATCCCTACCCCCTCTGAGTGCAGAACTGTTTATGCACCAAATTGTTACACAACAGCTTTTTTGATAGCAATTATAACTGGCCTTTGAATAGTACACATTACCTGGCTTTGAGAAGTGAACATGGCAGCTTGCTTGCTTGACTTGTGGAGGTGAAATGGGTTCGCCTGGAGGGAAAAATTATGAGACAGCATGCTTAATACATTGGGGTGGACCATGGATAACATTTATCCAGCAACTAATTAGTTTCGTAGCAATTCCAGCCTTATATAGTCATGAAACCACTGGAGAGAGAAACAGAGCAGTACTGGATCAATCCCGACAACACTGCAAGGCATACATTCAAAACCAATGTCAATCTCTGTGTTCTGTCTTGCTGTGTATCTCCCAGACTGACTGGGAATTGAAGCAGAATTTGCTGAGATTAATTTGAAACACATACCTCCTTGTCAATGGTGGATTGGAAAGAAAACTGAAAATTAAGAAGGAAAAAGCTGTTTATGAACTTTAAAGAGGATTGACAATTCCCTTCTAGCTTCCATGCAGTACAGAAGGTTGAAATGTCAGTGGGAGGAAGAGGAAGGAATGTTAGCTGGCCTTGTGATTTGGAGGATTGCTGTAAGAAAATGTTGAATGTAGAGATTAAAACCATTTTTGTCCAAGTGGGAGCAAGTCTGGGGATTTCACTGCAACTTAATCAAAGGCAGGAAGGAAATCTGCAGGCTGTTACTCCAAATTGTTACTGCTCTTACTTTAAACATATTACCAAATGAGATGATTATACAGAAATCAGAAAGGGCCAAAAAAAAAATGCCTCTGCTCTTCAGAAACATACAAAATAAGAGATCTTTTTGCCATTTTTAAAGATAATACAATGAAACTTCTGTCCACCCTCAAGTCTAATCAATTGTTTGTTTGTTTGTTTGTTTTAAAAATAATTTAAAATCTGAATGAAATTTGGATAGATTGGAACTCTGTCCCCAAAATGGGCAGAGTGAACCCTACTGTTGTCTTGTGATACCTAACTGACCAGCCTAACTCTAATTAATAGAACTTCTGTTTGAAGACATTCTTTATTTGCAGGGCTGTCTAGTCCAAATTCATTTTCAAACTTATATACCTAGAATAGACAGCAGAGCCTTTTAAATTATCTGTCAAGAGTTAGAACAGCAGTCATTTCACTGACACGAACAAAGCCTGCTCTACTGTAATAATGTGCATTATATTTCAAATCAAACTGTAATTTGAATTTATAGATTAATTCAAATGTGCATTCTAATGGAAATCTTTGCCACTGTTGTTTTCCTTTGATAATGTGCAAATGACAATTTTGGAAATGACTTTTGGGAGATTGAAAAACCATCCTTCCTGCATTCTGCCTCTTAGTTTTCTTTTCCTCTGCTTGCTCTGCCTCCCTATTGAAAGGGACAGTTATAGAACTCCCTTACTTTACCCACAACAAGAGCTCTATGAAACTGAGTGTTGGATCCTGGCACAGAAGACGCTTGAGACAGGCTTGGTAGAACAGCTCTTTATTGTGAGTGTCTCCAGACTCCAGCAACTCAGCAATCTGACAGCCGGCTTTATATACCGAGCTGTCAGTGAAACCAACCAATCAGGGCTCTCCATTCTCCTGCCAGAATGGAGGACCTGACAGTAAACTATTTACAGTCTTAATATACAACACTGAGAGGTGATGATTTGCCCACACTTGTTCTAGGGCTTTTTCATGGTGAGGTTGGAATGAAATATGAGTCTTCCAAGATTTTAGCCACTACAGCACACTGTATTCTTCTATCCTACCTGTGTCTTCCTTCCTATCTAACAACTCTATTGCCAGCTTTTTGTGCAAGAACAGAAAAAAGCATGGATCCATGTCAGACATCAATTCCTATCCCACATCATAGAACAGTGAAGTCAAAATCTAAATTTTTCAGAGAGGTGGAAAATGGAATTGTTCACTGAAGTCAAAACTAAGCAAGACTCCATTCATAACTTCTTAAAGTCTACTGTACTATAGCCACAGAGAGTTCAGTGTGGCTTCAAGCAGGCCATTTCAAATGCAAGAATTGACAATGGAGAAGGTTGCATGCTGAAGAAAAATGTATAAATATGGTATATTGGGAAAATTATGTTAGGGTTAGGGTGCAAATGGTCATTACATATTAAAATATGCAGAAATGTAATAGAATTAACAGTTTCAACATGAGAAAACATACAAATTGGAAATAGACAGATCTGTCCATGTGTATACATGGTAGCTGATGACCAGCACAATCCCAAAACTCCAGGTTTTCTGCTCCAGCAGAAATTTGATGTGATATAAAACCAGGCTAATTCTTACACTATCCTATATATTACTTTAGCTATAATAGGGAAAGAACCCAAATTCCCTTCCTTGCCTTTTGAAAATTTACTTGCACAGACTATATAATAAATCTACTTCTCTAGCTGAGATTTCATTTCCATTTGAAAGATGAAAAAAATCAAGTCCATATCTTGTGAAGAGATCATTGTTCTACAGTTGTTGAGAGAGAACTGTTTCTCTTTCTCCCTTTCGGCTTTCAGTATATTCAGTTGGATGTGGCTTGACTAGAACCTTTTGGAAAAGAGCTTCTGTTAATTATTGAATTCCTCCTGATGGATTAGCTGGCTTTTTTCCTACATAGTGTACTCTCACCTTTCTAAACTTCTGGAGAACATGATGAGTGTGTCACTATTGTGTCTACAAAAAGCAATACTGTTTGAAATGATACCTATGCACCTGAGAAGTCTTTATTTCACTATCTGACTCTGTGGTCTCTTCCCCAAACCCAAAAAACTTCAACCTTAGACTGTCTACTGTTGACCTCACCCCATTCCTAAGAGGTCTGTAAGGGGCGTGCATAAGTGCACCATCGTGCCTACCGTCCCTGTCCTAATGTCCCCATTTATTTGTATCCATTTCATGTATTCATAAACATGGTTATAATTATATCTATTATCTTATACATGCTTGACAAAAATAAATAAATTAATTAATTTTAAAAAAAACATGCCTGTCCACTTTCTGAGAACATGATTGTAAGAGCTATTTAGAGTACAGGTTTCTTTTTGTAATATTTCATGGTATAATCCTAAAAGCATTAACTTGAATTTAAAGTTAATATATCAAACTCAGTGGGAACTACCACAAAGTAAGTATATGTAGAATTAACTCAAGAGTCCCCCCCAAAAGTAAATAATTTGTTGTTTTAATTATGAAATTTAAGAGTAAAGAATTTCCCCAAAAACGTATTTATTGATAAGAGCAATTTGGCAATGAATCGGTTATGTAGAAGATTCTTATTGTCCCTAGTGAAGGTTTTCAAAAGTTTCTGCTCTGGATTGTTTGTACCAGATTTTGATTATTTATTTTAAGATCACATAGCTTTCAAAGGCAGGCACATTCCTATAATTCTGTGATCTATGGGTGGAGATAATTCAGTAGTCCTCAAAGTATTAATTTTAAAACTATCACAGTCCACATTCACCACTCTGTCAATGAAATTCTAAAGGAAATAAGACATGAAATAAAACTTCATGTCCACAATGAAGTTCCTCATTTTAGTAGATAAGTTTGCTTAAAGAGAAATTAATTCATTAGTCTACAATTGCTCATTCTTCTTTAAAAGTAGGAAGAGGAGGGGATTATTCTAGGTCAGGGGTGTCAAACTCATGGACCGTGGACCGGATGCGTCATGTGCTGGCCCCGCCCCCGCCCGGTTTAGCGAAGGGGGGAAAAGTCCCGATACGTCACGTGACGCCGCGAGTTTGACATCACTGTTCTAGGTCATTCTCTTCATTGACATGGAACACTAGAAACCCAGATTTTTCTCAGAATTCCTTGTACTGCACTGACATTGTGTGGTTCCTCCTGAGGTAAGAAGCCATATATTTTTCAAAAGATAGAATATTTTTTTAAACAAATATTACTATAGCCCTATATTTTGGGTTTATATTAAAGCCTAGTTTAAGCATTAAGTTTTCAGGACTACTTACCATAGGAGTGCTCTAGATAGTCCTCACTCCTGCCAATTTCACTCAAATGACATTGGCTTCCTTAAGTCAGGAATTAAGTATGATTATCTGCAGAGGCGGATTTTAACATTTAACACAGCATTTAGCTATGAAGTCACTAGGAGCCAAGCCCAATATGATGGCACCTAACCATCTGGAGGAAGAAAAAAACGTTACATCTGCAGAGCGATGTCAGTAAGGGACGGGTTTACAATGAAAAGCACAATAGGCAAAGGTGGATCATAGATTTAAGAATGAAGAACCCTCAAAGCAGCTTCTGGCTACTACTGGACAATTGTTTCTTTCTGTGTCTATCCCAAATCCTAGGATCAGTGAATAAATTAAGCTGTAGATTCTATTCTATTTCTATTAATTGAAACACTGTTTTTCAGGCATTCCTTTAAGAGCCTACTCCAGAGGTGGGTTCTTACCGGTTCTATCCGGTTCTTTAGAACCGTTAGTAACTCGGTGATGATGTCACGGAGCCGGTTCTGTCGGTGTCTCCGTGAGTGCCGCCATCTTGGATTTTGCTTCTGCGCATGAGCAGAAGCTGTTTTTTTATTGCTGCGCGCACGCAGCGCGACCCTGAGCGACCCGGCAGCAAAAGGATCCAGAACCCACCCCTGTCCTACTCGTGCTGCTTCTGTTTTTAATCAACTCTTAGATTGTTTTGGTGCTATTAATCTGCTCTTGATTAATTGTAATTTTCTCTGAAACCATTCTTAAAAAGAAATCCATTTTACAAAAAAGAAAGAAAGAAAGTAATTAAAAACAAATTGCCTCTGGAGATTTGGGGAATAAAGACTTATTTATCCAAATATTTACTGTTATGTGTTATACGAAAATTAGCCCTGCTGAATTCAATTAAGTGTTAAATGTTTTCTTTTTTTTCATTTAAAACTTGTGTATGGCACCCCCAAAAACAAAGTATTCTGAACAACTTACAACATAAAAGCAATTCAACTATAAAATAAAACAATAAGGATTTAAAATCAATGTGAACCTTGGTAGAACCTACATTATAACAAGTTTCACACTGATTATATATGAGTATATGGGGAAGAAGTGTAGTCTCTACAAAATATATGCACAACGATTCAAATTCTTGGTTCCAACATTTCTTTTGTAATAATTTATCTAGAAGCATTAAGAAAAATTATTATCATCTATTGTAGTCTCTCTAAATTATACATTTACAATATGGTCAGGTAATACAGGCTTGCCTTAAAAAGATTTGACTAAGTAAGTATTTTGGAGCTCTTTAAACAATATAATGTATGAGGGTGGAGGTTCATTCTCCGAGCTTGTGGGTTGGTTTATACACCTGAGCTACAGATATTTGCCACTATCACAAATATAATGTATTAAAGTAGTTATGTATGTATGTTAACATTCATACTATCTGTTTAAATTGCACTCATTGTCATGTTTTTCCTCTCCCTCCAGGTTCTTTCAATATGTCCCAAGGACATGAGAGCGGATATTTGTGTGCATCTCAATCGGAAGGTTTTTAACGAACATCCAGCTTTTCGGCTAGCTAGCGATGGCTGCCTGAGAGCACTTGCAGTGGAATTCCAGACAATCCATTGTGCTCCCGGAGACCTTATCTATCACGCTGGTGAAAGCGTAGATGCCCTCTGCTTTGTTGTCTCAGGATCATTAGAAGTCATACAGGATGAGGAGGTGGTGGCCATCTTAGGTAGGATGATGAAGTGGTGGCCATCTTGTACGGCCACTATTACTCTGATACCAATGGGGCATTTTCGTACACTTTAATGTGATAAGTTAATTGCTTAAAATGTCAAGGTACTATCACCCAGTTCTTGTTGTTTAGCAATTTCTATTTAGAAATGTAATTATAGGAAAAATCCATTGATGAGTTTATTTTTTGACAAAATTATAGACTACAAAAGTTTAGACGGTGTTTGAATCTATTTCTCCCATTTAGTTATTGTGCTTAATTCTTATTTATTTCTTTATATAAAATAAATATTCATATCTTCCCTTTCCCCCGAAGGCTCATGAAGGTGTACACTGAATTTTCTTCCTTGGTTTTTAACCACAAGAATGCTGTAAGGGCTTGGGCTGAAACAGCAATTAGTCACCTAGGAACAAAAATTGATCAGCCTACTTCCCCTGCCCCACCCATCATGGGCTGAAACAGCAATTAGTCACCTAGGAACAAAAATTGATCAGCCTACTTCCCCTGCCCCACCCATCATGGGGACATGGTAGCAGTGTTCCAATATCTAAGGGGTTGCCACAAAGAAGAGGGAGTCAGCCTATTCTCCAAAGCACCTGAAGGCAGGACAAGAATGGATGAAAAATGAATGGATGGAAACTAATCAAAGAGAGAAGCAAGCTAGAACTAAGGAAAAATTTCCTGATAGAACAATTAATCAGTGGAACAACTTACTTCTAGACGTTGTGAATGCTCCAACTCTGGACATGTTTAAGAAGAGATTGGACAACCATTTGTCTGAAATGGTATAGGCTTTCCTGCCTGAGCATAGGGTTGGACTAGAAGACCTCCAAGGTCCCTTCCAACTCTGTTATTCTGTTCTGTTCACCCCAAATTTGTTTACTCTATTAGTAAAAGTCATTTTTTTTAAAAAAAATCCTTTTTTGTGCCCTCATACATTTTGAGAGTAGATTGCGAGAGCATAATTATTTCAAGCTAGCAAATAATGGGCACAAGTTTACCTAGATGCAAACATTAATTGCTGACTGTTAGGAGCTGCACATAATTTTCTGTTCCTGTTTATATTATGCACAATATTAAATACAATTAAGAAAATAAATGAATACATGTTATTTTTCTTCTGCTCATGACTTGCTTTAATATAGTAATTAGCTAGAAATGTAACATGCTTGGCTATTGTATGAGCTTGCTAATGCTGTGGTAATGAAGTGTGTGTAATATAATAACAGCCTCCCCAAGGAAACATTACCAAGTATGCTGCTCATCCCATCAAAATGAGAGACATCATTCTAAAACTACATCCATCAGAACAGAAATAATTCATTCATAAAAACTGTGAATTGTTTGCTTGGCATAATATTGATTTTCAAAGGGAAAAATAAACACACCCACCTCATTTAGATTTAACAATGGGTAAAATGAGCTAGTCTTTACTTGGGGAGAAGCCACAAGTAGCCATATTTAAGCCGTACAGACTGTTGATGGGGAATGAAACTTTAGAGCATAACTTTCTTTGGGCCAAGGCCACATTTGATTACCTGTTTCCCAAAGTAAAGAGCCAAGAATAAATATTAAGATTGGTTTAATTCAGTTTAACTATAAGCTTAATTAAAAGTAGATGGATCAGTTAAATACAGTCATTATGCTTAAAACCTACAGTATGCATTAAATAACCCTATATATTAAATAAATATCCCCTTTCCTCATTTCAAAACTTACAATTTGATGAGCAATTTGGAAAAACTTTGATGGCTGCATTCAATACTTCAGAGGCCATGTGATCCTGGGATCTAACATTATGCAGAATCATCCTAATGTTAACTGCCCTGGTAAAACATTTTTCAAAACGGGGCACCAAAAGAATTACTTAAGGATGTATTTCTCTCAAATGGTACTGTTTCTCCCTCATGAGGCTGATTTCAGGTGGGATTTAGGAATCATCCTTATCTGATCTTCTCATTTTTAAAATTAGTTGTGCGGGCAAAGTCAGTCTCTGTCCTGAGGTGATTTGGCTTCTCTTTTAGTAAACTTGGTGGCCCTCAAACTACTTTTAACAATCTGCAAGGAATCAATCAATCTTCCCTCAAGGAGGATCCTTCTCTTTTTTCTGTCATCCTGATAACAACAAAGAAGAGGTGGAACAGATGAGAGGGAAGGGAGAAATGATGAGAAAATGAAAGAGATTGAAAAGAGGATGGAAGGAAGAAAAAAAGTAGAAAGAAAGCATGGCTGTAAACACTTTAGTGCCTGGTTTTACAAGAGTGTTCTTCCCTCATGTTTCTCAGATAATGTGGCTCTTAATAGAAACCAGTTCTTAGAACTGTTTTAGCCCTATTATTTCCCAAGAGTCCATTGATGGATTACACCCTGTTCCTTATAGTTACTTTCATTTACCTTGCTGTAGTTACTGTACGTGAAACTCATCTAAAAAAACAAAAAAGAATGGGTATAAGAGATGTGTACAAGGACAAGCAGAGCTGGACTGTTTAGATACATTTTCTGCTATATATAATGTCACATTCTTATTTGGGGGGGGAGAATACTCCATCCTATTAGAAAATATATGAACTAAGATGGTTGTAGAATAAAATGCTTTGGATAGAATGTGGAGATCTAAAGCTTTCAAGTACACATCCTTCTTTCTAATATGGCATCAGAATGGTGTCACGTCCTTCTTAGAGTCCCATTTATCTACAAGCAATTGGCAAAGAATGAATGGAATTAGTCTGCAGAAGCAGAAATTCCTACAAAAAATGTGCCTAATAGGGCAAATTGTGTTAAAATGTGCACAAAAAGGGAAACTTAACAACAGAAAGGAATAAATTTGAGTGTGTATGTTAAATCACAGATCGATGTGAAAATTGGATGGAGTAGAGTTGGAGTGAAACCAATGAAGATCAAAATTAGACAAAATTGTCCACTACTGGTTCATATTGATTTGATATATTAGATGCAGTTGCTTTCTGGGGATAACAGCCAACTAATGCCTATACTTTTAGGGGGAATGATTTACTATCAACCAGCTAAAGGTCTTTGGCCAATTAAATGCTGACTTTTAACCAATTACTATTAATTCCTTTGCTACAGTTTGCTATGGGAACATATTAAGACTAGTAAATTTTAGAGAATATTGAATAAAGGTGTCTGCTTCTTTTGATATATGGAATAACTTAACATTCAGCAAGCATTAACAATGTACATCCTTCAAAGACAGAGAAAGCATCATAGAGTACAGCGTTGGGACTTTGTTAGAGACCAGATTATTATTTTTCAACATCACTAGGTAACCTCTTACCAATTAATTGCTGTTAAAGGAAAAAGTCAATAGTTCCACAATTGTCTTGATTAAATAGTGTTCAGTTATGCTTCCTAGCCTTCCCAAACATGCCTTAAACCAATTTAAGAAGTCTTCCACCAAATTGCCTTTGGCTGCAATTCACGTTCTTCTGTTATGAAATGAAGCTAGGAGGCCAAGTATCACATTTTCCTATTGCAAAGTAAAGGATTGGAGACACACATACACTTGTAACACTTTCCTTCTGTTGCAGAGGCATGTGGAAGAAAAAGAAAATGATTTTAGTTTCAGTGATTCCACAGCAGCCTGTTATTAGCTACCACCTAATTGCATTTAAGTTAGTGGTCCTTGCTAAAGACATCTAAGCTACTGGCCATTCTTTTATCTTACGAAAGCAAAATCCATAAATTCATTTTCTCCAGAACATGCATGATTGTCATACCTTTAGCATGTCCACATTCACCTTTGTTTCCATATTGATTATGTCCTCAAAATTCCAGTGCTAAGCTAGCCTGGGTCTTCCATAACACTTTTGCGACTTATTCTTGGATGGCCCAGACCTTCTGTGGTACCAGATCTATTGAGACAAAAAAAGCCCTTTAGTGATAATGAAGCAAAACAGCCAGTGACTTCTAAAGCATAGTCAAAGAGAGAACTGTTAAACCAGGGGTGTCAAACTCAAGCCCGCGGGCCGAATCCAGCTCGTGGGTTGCTTAGATCTGGCCCACAGGGCCACCATGGAAACAGCAAAGGATTGGCCCGTGGTGCCTCTGCCAGCGAAAACGGAGCTTGCGAGGGCCGCGTGCAGCCCTCCCGAGCTCTGTTTTTGCTGGGCGGGGGTTGCAGGGGGCCGTCACAGCCGAAAACGGAGCTCAGGAGCCCGTTTTTGCTGGCAGAGCACTCGGGCCACCACAGGCGCCCCCAACCCGAGTGACATCAAACTGGCCATGCCCCCCTGCCCCCCCCCCCGAGGTCAAACACAACCCTGATGTGGCCCTCAATGAAATCGAGTTTGATACCCCTGTGTTAGACTAAAGCAGGGGTGTCAAACTGGCGGCCCACGGGCCAGATGTGTCACGTGCAGGCCACACCCATCCCAGCTCCGCAAAGGAGAAAAAACATCATGATACATCACGTGACGGCAACGTGACGCCGCGAGTTTGACACCCGTGGACTAAAGATTCAGATGTAACATTTTTATGTAGCACTATGGCTTCCTGCTCTCCCAAGCCTAGCAAGAGTTCAATTTAACACCTGTAAGGACAAACCATTTTTTAAAGATACAGTAGACCATTTTGGTTTGGCACCTTGATATCCTTGCAGAAAGAATATGGCATGATTTATTCAGTTATATTAAGTGAAACAAATTGAAGAGCAAATAGTGTATATTGATGTTTAACAGTAGTAATTTTACTTTTCTCCCATGTATTTCAACATTTCAGCCTTTATTTGATCAGTGACTGGTAAGAATTTCAGTCCATCCTAGCTTCAATAGGAGCAGCTTTAATTATCTTTCACTCTTTTCATCATCCTGAGTAAACTATCCTGTGAATTACTTATTATGTCACCAAGAATTCTGATAGAAAATATAAATTGATCTCAAAGGGAATTGCGCAATAGTTTGACTAGGCCTTTTCCTATCGTACTTTGTCAAATTGCTTAGCTGCAGTGATTCATGAAGCTGATTTGTCTTTCAAACAACAGGGAAAAAAAAGTGGTTGGCAGTGGAGCCGCTGCAGAGATGGAAGAATCTGTGCCAGATGGATGAGGAAAACCTCCTCCCATCCTTGAGTTACGCTGCATGAAATGGTAGAGAAGAGATCAAATAATGGCACCATCTATTCCTGAAGTTATCTTATACTAAGTGTTACTTCTCAGAGGCAAAAAAAAAAATGGCATTTGTCAGTGGTAAAGTTGATTTTGAGATACAGGTAGTCCTCGACTTACAACCACAATTGAGTTCAAAATTTCTGTTGTTAAGTGAGATATTTGTTAAGTGAGTTTTGACCCATTTTATGAACTTTCTTGTCGCATTTGTTAAGTGAATCACTGCAATTGTTAAGTTAGTAACAAGGTTGTTAAGTGAACCTGGCTTCCCCATTGACCTTGCTTGTCAGAAGGTCACAAAAGGGGATCATGTGACCCCAGGAACACTGCAACCATCCTAAATATGAACCAGCTGCCAAGCATCTGAAGTTTGATCATGTGACATAGGGATACTGTAATAGTCGTAAGTGTGAAAACTGGTCATAAGCCATATTTTTCAGCGCCATTGTAACTTGAATGGTCACTAAACAAACTGTTTTGAGGACTCCCTGTACTTTGCTTAGTATCTGTCTATGGAGATTCTTTTTTTAAAAAAGTTTTTTATTTTTTATAAAAATGTCAAATCAACGTGTGAACAGTGTGGCAACTGAGCGCCATACATTCCAATACATATAAAACTGATCAGATTTAACGTTATTATTGCATTCAA
The DNA here is from genome assembly GCA_003457575.1 of Thermophis baileyi. Classification (NCBI taxonomy): domain Eukaryota; kingdom Metazoa; phylum Chordata; class Lepidosauria; order Squamata; family Dipsadidae; genus Thermophis; species Thermophis baileyi. The sequence continues at coordinate 5,078,994 of QLTV01004082.1, read as the reverse complement.
TCAACTTATATATTTCTAATAACAATACACATCTATATTAAATTACAGTCTATCATTATTCAATTATTCCATCTATTTCTCATTATTACTTTCATTTTATCCAATAAAAGTGTATACATTAATATTCTCTTTATTTCTATCACTTATTCTAGCTTTTAATCATGTCACCCTTTATTAAGAAACTTTTTCTTTCTTTCCTGTCTATCTTCTAATCCTGTCATCTGCCTAAAAAAAGAGGAAAAAAAAGAAGAGAGAGAGAGAAAGGGAAAAGCAACTCAGAGCACCAACAAAACAAAAAAAAGGAATCATCCACCCATCATCTCTTTCCCGCTTCTACTTTGATTGCTATGCTTTAAAATAAAGAGAGGAAAACGGAAAGGCGAATCAGAACAACAATAAAAATAAAGATCCTCTACCCATCGTCTCTTGCCCGCTTTAGTACTTTAATTGCTATGCTTTTTTTTTTACTTGCCTCCCACATTCCTCTCTTAAGTTTCCATCTATATCTATTTCTTGGATGTCCAATCTAAGTATTCCTCCCACCTCTACCTTCTTCCACTGCCTAGTTTCTAAGATTTCTACTGAGGCACCTGCCTCCATTTCAAACATATCTTCCAACACTCTTAATATGTTTTCCCCCTGGTTTAGTTCATCAATCACTATTATTTCCATTGTTTTCTCCTCTTTGTCTTCTTCCTTCTTCATTTCTTTCTTTTTTTTGACTCCTCCCTTTCCTGGGTGTTTTGGTCTGTGCTCATCATCCCTTGTATGGTGTTTTCCATTTTTTCCATAATGTCCTTAAATCCTTTGTCCATAATGTCTTTTATATTATGAAAGAGTAAATCCATCTCCTGTACAATTCCACTCATTTCTCCTTCTTAAGTATCTTATTTTGTATTTAAAAGAAAGTTAATTTTTATCCAACAGTCCAAGAACTATTTATTTGGTTTTTGAATTATCCTTCAAGGAATACACTAGTCCCAGTTCTTTTTTGTCCCATAGGTTAACACTCAGTTTCATTTGGGTAGTCCCAGAGGTTATCAAAAGCCCCTTCATGTCCTCTTTGCAAATTCAGTCCTCTAGTAAAATATAATGTCTTTTTGGTTAAATCACTTCCTTGTAGTTTCCCTTTTTGTCAGCAGGTGGCACTCTCCCCTTAGATTTCATTTTATCAGTCCATCACCAGTTAAATTATACACCGGATGTAAAAGCAGAAAAAGTTTTGTATATAGATAATTCCAATATTTAAAAATGCCTTCCCAGTACCGCTTCTTCCCAGTTTGGGAGTCAATTTTCAGTTTATTTCAAAATCTATTATTTATTCTCCTATACCTTTCATTTCCGGTTAGGTATTTCTTCAGGATGCCCCAAAATGCTTAGGCACCACTTTAATGCATAGTTCTGGGCAAATAGTTCTACATTATTTCTTGGGGTTGGATTTAAAACAAAAGAAAAATCCTCTCCCCCAGTTCCACCATGGCTCACCTTCTTCTCTCCAGCACCAGTCTTAGCTGTTATTCTTCGGTTGTCCCAGCTTTGCAGCGGCCATCTTTAGCCTGCTGCTTCTTCTTGCTGTGGCTGAGAGGGAAAAAAAAACCCGGGTCAGACAGGAGAACTGCAACTCTCCCCGATCTCACAGGGTGCCCCTCTTTGCTTCACTGACCCTTCAGGTCGGCTTAGGCTCCCTCCGGAGCCCACAAACAGGAATAATTCAGCACAGGGAACGCGGAGACCCATTCCTCTGTGTCTGTATCACCGCGCCATCAACCGGAAGTCCCTGTCTATGGGGATTCTCAATGATCCAAATCATGGTTGTCCCAAAGGTGCTTTTCAAAAGGCAGCTGGGCTTTCTTGGTTTTTTTTCTTTGAAGAAGTTTCGCTTCTCATTCAGGACACGTCTTCAGTTCTGGCTAAGTTCCGTCTCAGTTTGCTTAGTATCTTAAATACACTAAACATTCCTGTGGTGGAATTGCCTTTCTCACAAGGTACTAGCTGCTAACTATTGCATAGTTAGCATAGTGAGTATATTGTAAATATACTCATCTATTAAAAGTCATGGCTGAACCCTTCCTGACTGGGTTCAAGCCTGAGCATGAGACAGAAACTGCACTGGTTCTTCTTATGGATGAACTGCAATAGAACTGGATGGAGGAGCCATATCTTGTACTCAGAAGAAATGGCTCCCCCATACTCCCCTAAGTATTGAGACTTTGTTGTCTCAGCAGCATTCAACATTATCAATCAATTTGGACTGTGTATGAGGTTTGGGAACAGAGGCACCATTCCACAGTAGAATTGGCTCTCAGCCTTTCTTATGGTCCAACTTTCACAGCCATATATTGCAACTGGGAAAACGATGGGAAAAACATAGACTTGAATATACGCACTTTTGTTGTAAGGGTGATGTCTCTGCTTTTTAGTCTGCTGTCTAGATTTGTCATAGCTTTCCTCCCCAGCTTTCCTCCCCTCCTCTACGTGCATATATGTTAATGCTATCCTCCCCTCCTCTACATGCATATATGTTAATGCTATCCTCCCCTCCTCTACATGTATATATGTTAATGCTATACCTAACTCATATAAATAACCCATCGACAAAGTAAAAAAATGACTGTTGGGAAGCACCCAGCCTAACATGAAGGATAAAAGATAAAGTGCAGAGGTAATCTAGAGTCACTGCACAACTCTAAAAGGGCTAGAACCAGCCTTCCCTGAATTCCTTGGAGCCTTATCTAATTGTCACAAATTAAAGCAAATATGCATGTCCCAGGATTATTATTATTTATTAAATTTGTGTGCCACCCAACTCCCAAGGGACTCTTGGATAATGTTGCAGGATCCAATCTGGGTCAGTCACAGGGACTAGAGCTTTCAGACTCATGCTGGAGCCCATCCTCAGGGAACTTCTCTCCACTGGGATGTGAGCTATTCTATGCGTAGTATTTATGTGGTTTCTGGTTGGGTGTGATTTCTTATTGGTTGATTGGGATGTTGATGGCTATTAAGTCTAATTGTTTCAAAGGGACAGCTGCCAGACTGGGAAGATTCCTTTATTATAGGCAGAACATAATAAAGTAGTTAGCTTGAATTCTGCGTGTGTAGATCTGAATGTTCCTACCTTGTTATAGGACAATAACAGTCCTAGAATACTGTATGTTAGCATATTCACAAATTTTCTATTCACAGTTTCCTTTCTTTGCTTCTGTGTTTTGCTGACTGATCAGATGTGTAATCCAAACCAGTCAGAGACCTGTGGTGAATAAAATCAAGGATTTGTGAACTTTTGTCCCACAAAAATCCCTGAAAATTATTGAAAGGAATTGTAATCCTCTAAAAATATTCATTAAAGTGTCTCTTCCAGGTCTCATCTTGTTTATGTTTGTAATGTCATGAAACCTAGAAAATCTGTTTGACCAGAAACAGTTGCAAATGTGTATGTGTGTTTGTGTTTGAAGAGCAATTACTTTCAGCTCTTTAAAAACTGATGTTGATCAACCAGACCGTCTGTTTCGCTTTCTAATAGTTATTAAATCCCAGTAGTGACCTCCAAATACTCAATCTTCATTCAGTTTCCTTATGCTTCAAAACCTAATAATTTGTTAGATTGGGCATGTGGCTATGTAGGTTATTATGATGGATCAAACCAGGGGTGGGCTTCAAAAATTTCAGCAATGGGTTCTCTGCCCGGTTGCTGGGTGGCCATGGCTATGGTAGGCGTGGCCTAATCGGCCTCCTGCAACATGGCAGGGGGGGCATTTTCGCCTTCCCCAGGCTCCGGAGGCTTTCCTCGAGCCTCTGGGAGGGTGAAAACTGCCTCCCCTGGGCTCCGGAGGTCCTCCGGAGGTCAGAAATGGGCCCTTTTCTGGCCTTCCAGAACTTCTGGGAGGCCCGTTTCCCCCCCCTCCCCAAGCCTCCACGTGGGCCTTGCACTTACCTCGCATCCAAAATGGCCCGGGTGGAGACTCCTGGGAGGGTCAGGGTGGGGTGGGCAGGGCAGG
>QLTV01004082.1:5032220-5048511 GCA_003457575.1 Thermophis baileyi | reverse complement strand
GCTTCTCCCCGGGGGAGGTCGGGGGAGGGGAGGGCTGCTGGGGGGGGGGGAAACCGGAGCCTCAGGCGACCGGCTGAAAAGCTCCTCTCCACCGGAGGAGCAGCTGAGAGACAGAGGTGGGGAAGAGCGCCGGGGGCTGTTCCCCACGTGGCGTTGATGCTGAGCCACTGAACCGCCAAACCGATCGGGGGCTATAAAATGAACCAGGAGCCCAGAAGGGCTGAGCTTCACCCAGAGAGCGAGCGCTGCCTTCCTGGAGGAGGAGACTTTGCATCCCGTTTCAAATCACTGCGCGCAGTTGGAAACTGCTGCGCAGAGTTTTCTTTTCACGTGCGCGGCCGCGCAGCCGCGCAGCTTAGAGGGAACATTGACCAGCATCCCAGCAAAATAAATATAGCCCCTCTTTATATATTTTATGATCTTGCAATTTACTATATACCAAACAAAGACACAAGAAAAATATTTTTTTGGAAGAATTCTTAATGTGAAGCAAGAAATAATCTGGTAAGTGATTAATAACCATTTTCTCAACTTTCTTTCATTTCTGCTTCCTTCTTAAGGGAAAATTATAGTGAGGGTACCTGTCTTGGATGGATATGATCTTCAGCATTTATAGGGACTTTCTCACAGGATTCATTCTTGCAGTTGTTAAAGGAAGTCAACTGTTATAAGCAATTGTTTGACTGTTTGACAAGGTCAGACCTACCATGTGTAGGTGATTTATGGATGGGAAATTCTGGAAAAAGTTACTGGGGCACCACTACTGATATTAGGATTGCACTGGAAATTCCTTTCTCATACTCAGAGGCTGCAAACTCTTGGTCATTATACTACATCATATACTAAACAAGCTGTATGGGGAGGAGTTATTAGAAGCTTTAAAAGATTCCAAATTGCCATGATATGCTCTTTTTCTCCTCTTATTTTCTCCATTAATTTTCTCCACCCCAGAATGTGTCTTTTTCAGGGAAGTAATAAACTGTTGATGCTATCTAGCTAAATTATAAAGATGTTATACATGACAAAAATCAGTATTGTTTCGGTTTTTTTCACCTATCAACAGCCCTTGCAGCATTCTTTATAAACACCCACTGTCTTTATTATACATTCCTTTTTGGGTTTTCTTTTGGGGTATTTTGGTTATTTGTAAATATCTTCTCTGCTATACAGTGGCGGGCTCCTGCCAGTTCGCACCGGTTCAGGAGAACTGTATGTTAATTTTCTGAGCAGTTCAGAGAATGTTGGAATAAATCTTTTCCCACTTTACAGGGCTAATCCTGCAAGGAACGCAGGAAGGAAAGATTCTAGTGTGCCTGTATTTCTAGCCTAATCCTTATCTTAATTGCCGCCCCTGCTGCTTTAAGCATTTTCAGAAACTGCCTCTAACAGCCTTAATGGTTCTTGGCAGTAGCCCAGACTTTCTGTCTGTAGCTGAGCTTCTCTGGAGTCCCCCCCCCCCCGAGTTGTATTTTAACTATTTTAATTCCTCAGTGTGCTCTGGCAACCTGCCTGATTTGTATCTCTGGGTTGCAGGTATTGCTGAGGAAAAGGAAGGTATTCAGACAGAATGGTTTAGCTTTCCATGACAGCTGTGACTCATCATTGATCTTCAGTGTGTATTCCCCCATTTCTAATCTAATGATTGGTATTTAGGGCAGCTTTTTGCAAGCTTTTTGTATTTTTGTTCAGGTAATCCTTTACTTACAACAGTTCATTTAGTGACCATTCAAAGTTACAAGGGCACTGAAAAAAGTGACTTATGGCCCCTACAGGTAGTCCTCAGCTTACAGTTCATTCAGTGACTGTTCGAACAGCGCCGGAAAACGTGACTTATGACCGTTTTTCACACTTACGACCGTTGCAGCATTCCCACGGTCATGAGAGGGAGGGCGAGGCGAAGCGCCCCTCGATGTAAGTGATATCGAGTTGACCATGCCCACCCAGCCAGTCATTAGGGCAGGGAACCAGTTGTTAAAAAATTTGCAGCCCACCATTGCTGCTATATAATTTGGCCCTCACAATTAACCTTTGCAAAGCAAAGGAGGAAAAAGAGCATTTGCTACTAAAATAATCAGGTTGGGAATTGTTATATATTTATTGAGCTGATTTGATGTTTTTTTCATGCTGCCCAACTTCAACCAAATTATTCACAGAGAAACTTTTCAGGGCATACTGCTAAAAGAGGTCTTTTGTATGAGGAAAAAACTTTTTCTATATCAACACTATATAATTTAGAGCTTCTGAGATTTGAAGATGTAGTTGAAGACCCAATGTTTTCCACTGATTAATAAGAGGAAGCTAATTTTATTACAGAAAGTATATTTTGGAGGGGGAAGGTTATGGAATTGACATTTGACATTATTTTGTTACTCAAGTTACAGTGATAAGGAACATGGGAGTGCCAGAGAAAAAGTCCTCTATGGAACCCTTTTATTCCAGAGGAACAACTAGGTATAAATGGTTGATAGAGAATATGTTCCATTAGAAAGATAACTATACTGATTATGTGCAAATATGTATGTATGTATGTATGTATGTATGTATGTACGGTATGAATGTATGTGTGTATGTATGCATGTATGTATGTACACAAATACACACACATATATATATATAATGCACAAAAATGTATACAATACCTGATCGGAAAACATACCATTCATAGCATTAAGTATATTGCAAAAAAATGCAAATGCTTAAGCCATTACACTATGCTTGCACACTATGAAAACATGCATATAAAATGTATATATTAGGGAAAGTATACAGGAAAAAGTAATACATAAGCAGTAAAAAGTAAAAAGTAAGACCACACCTAGAATACTGTATCCAGTTTTGGTCACCACACTATAAAAAAAAGTTGTTGAGACTCTAGAAAAAGTGCAGAGAAAAGCAACCAGGATGATTAGGGGACTGGACTGGAGACTATAACATATGAAGAATGGTTACAGGAACTGGGAATGGCTAGTCTAGTGAAGAGAAGGACCAGGGGAGACATGATATCAATGTTCCAATATTTGAGGGGCTGCCACAGAGAGGAAGGGGTCAAGCTATTTTCCAGGCACCCGAAGGCCAGACAAGGAATAATGGATGGAAACTGATCAGGGAGAGATTCAACCTAGAAATAAAGAGAAAATTTCTGACAGTGAGAGCGATCAACCAGTGGAACAGCTTGCCTTCGGAAGTTGTGGGAGCTTCATCACTGGAGGCTTTCAAGAAGAGATTGGACTGCCATTTGTCGGGGATGGTGTAGGTAGGGTCTCCTGCTTGGGCAGAGGGTTGGACCAGATGACCTACAAGGTCTCTTCCAACTCTGTTAATCTGTTAATCTGTTAATCATTTCTTTTTGCCCACCATGTAAATGATAAGATCCTACAGAACTGCTTGTCAGCCTAGTAAAACAAAGCAACTAAATTAGAATTGGCCTTTTGTACAGTAATGTTAACTTTCAGTTGGACTGACTGTAATGGGAAAACATGGGTAGCAAAGCGGAAAGGGGTTGCCATTCCTTTGCTCCAGCAGCAAGTCTAACCATTTTTAATCAAACTCTTAAAGAAGAAGGGGTGAAGAATCCTATCTGGGAGCCAAACGTGTCCTCTATCAAGTTTTTCTTCCTATATTTTGCTGCAATTTTTCCTATTTGTTCCATCTTACTGCTACACACAAAACTAATACCATACAGAAAACAAAATTACATTTTTCTATCCCTTCTTATTCAATTTGATGCAGGAGAATTTACATCATATTTCTTAGGTCATTACCTTCTTGTATTACACAGTCCTCTCTCCTTTTCATTATTTCACAGGCACATTGACTTCTATTCATCTTCAAAGTAGGACTCCTCCCATTTGACTACTTTATGTTCAGAACAGTGAAGGCCAGAATATTTCTAGTGGAACTACCTCAAGGTGATGGAAATATATCTTTCAGAAATTTAACAACCCTAGCAGTAACATTGTTCCTCATTAATAATTAAATAAGTTGAACAAAAACACCAAGAGAAAGTAAACAAGAAATTTGCAAGTTCCGTGAGAATACAATTTATTAAAATGTTTTTTTAACCAGGAATAAAACTCATTTCAGAAATTGGGAGGCAGCTTTTTTATTTATTTTTATTTTTATTTATTTATTTTGTCAAGTACGTGTTTGATAATATACATAAGTATAACATTATTTGAATACATAAGATGGGTACAAATAAAAGGGAACATTTGGACAGGGAAGGTAGGCACGCTGGTGCGCTTCTGCACGCGCCTTACTGACCTCTTAGGAATGGGGTGAGGTCAACAGTAGACAGTCTAAGGGTAAAGTTTTGAGGATTTGGGGATGAAACCACAGAGTCAGGTAGTGAGTTCCAGACATTAACCACTCTGTTGCTGAAGTCGTATTTCCTGCAATCGAGTTTGGAGCGGTTCACTTTGAGTTTGTATCTGTTGTGTGCTCGTGTATTGTTGTGGTTGAAGCTGAAGTAGTCGTTGACAGGTAGGACATTGTAGCAGATAATTTTATGAACTATGCTTAGGTCATGCCGAAGGCGACGTAGTTCTAAGTCCAGAATTTCAAGTCTGGTGGCGTAAGGTATCCTGTTGCGAGCAGTGGAGGACTCTTCTCGTAAAATATCTCTGGACACGCTCTATTGTAGTAATGTCTGATATGCAGTGTGGGTTCCAGACAGATGAGCTGTATTCAAGGATTGGTCTGGCAAATGTTTTGTATGCTCTGGTTAATAGTGTAATATTACCAGAGAAGAAGCTACGTAAGATTAGGTTTACAACTCTTAATGCCTTTTTGGCGATGTTGTTACAGTGGGCTTTGGCACTTAGATCATTAGATATGAGTACTCCAAGGTCTTTGACAGAATGAGGGTCGTATGCAAGGTCGTGTCAGGAGTTTTAAAAATGTAACAGGAGTTTTAAAAATGCAGTGCTCAGCTCCTCTTCTCAGAGCATCCTTGATATAAAAAGCAAGATTATTTGTCAGATGCTTCTCTTCATTCTCATTTTAGCACAGTTGCAGAGAAAGAGATGCTGGAGGAAGGATTTCAAGGATCTGATCAAGATGCCCAGTGATCCTTAAGTTTCTTTTTGAGTATTCTTTGCATTCTTAGATGGACAGAAAGCTGACCAGGTGACATTATTGGCTGATCAGATGGCTATTGCAAACTTATCTCACAGAGATCCCATCCACATGGAACTGACCCAGATTTGGAAATAACATTTCAAGAACAATTGCCTTTCACCAGTGTGGTGAAATTTCCACAGATAACCCTTCTAAGCAGATACAGATATAGTAAAGCAATTCTGGCACTTTTACTGGCGTTTGAAAAAAGACTCATTAATTATTCACAATTCTTCCTTCAATTGAGGTTATTTATGATTTTTCTGAAATGTTTTCAGAATTGATTCATACAAGATAACATAAGAGCCATCTCTTAGACACTGCCTCTAGCCTTAACCAACTTCTTTGTGAGACATTTCCAATGTAAACTCCACACTGAAGAAACTAGTCATTCCCGGTGCTGAGTAAAGGAATAGAATTAATTTCAATAATTGATACCAACTTAAATATAAAGCATTAAGCTAAAACAAATCAGTAAAACTCAGCTCTTGATTTACTAAAAGGCTTCCATTTGATTAAAATTTGTGCTTATAGACTCTCTTTACAGGGACCATTAAGATGAAGCAATAAATCAAAGAAAAAAAATTATCTACTAGACAATAATAATTGTGTTCAGGCAGCTGAATTCTGTAATATATGTAGGGGAAGCTCAGGGTCAGATTATGATATAAGAGCAACTAATGAAGGAACTTGGCTAAAGACAGTAATTTGGTTTTTGCTAAACTTTAAAGGGGTTCTTTGCTTTGATGCTGCTTGAACTGAAACAGGTCTTTGATCCTGCTTCGTGAAGCAATACCTCACCCACCCTCTTCTAAAGAGCAAAGTCTGCACTGCTTAACTTCATGTTGCTCCAACTATGTCCTTCAGAACTTTTAGAGACCTGAATAGGCTTCTGAAGTCAATGGAAGGGCCAAGGAGGCTCCCAAACGACACAATGTGCTTTCAATAGGTGAAACTCATAACCAATTGTCTCAAGCATCCTTGTGAAGTTGTAAGTCATCATAATAATTGTACAGTGATAAAAGAAGCTGAGATATACTAGGTGCCTTTTTTGGTTAAAAAAAAAGATATAATCATCCATTTTCACCAATAATAACAGAATTGCATGATAAAAAAAAGGAAGTTGAACTAAATAAAATTTAAAAAAGAGAGTTGACTAGATTCATTGTGGTGATTTCTCTAACAAATTGTGATTAGGATAATGCAAGATTTTAGGGGCATCCTATCCAGGGGTGGGTTCTAACTTACCTCGCTGCTGGTTTGCTTCCTCCCGCGTCACGTGGCCACGCCTCGTGGGCGTGCATGCCTCGTGGGCACGTGCGCATGTGCAGTCCCCAAAAAATTTAAAAAATTAAAAAACGCCAAAAACAAGATGGCGACGCATGCGCAGTGCTGGAAACTCAGCTTCTGCGCCTGCGCAGAAGGAAAAAAATTTTTTTTTCAAAAAAATAAAAAAAAATTCAAAAAAAAGATGGCGGCGCCCATGGACTGGCACTGACCGAACCGGATCGGTGATGTCATCGTGACATCATCAGCGGGTCGCTACCAGTTCGGGAGAACCAGTCCGAACCGGGAGGAACCCACCTCTGATCCTATCAATTAAAAGCATGGAATGAGTATTTCTAGAATTGACCGTAAAAGTTAAAGCTGAATAGCTACTGGCCTGGGGCACCATAGCTTAAGAGTATTCTTCCAAATCATTCTAACAATGCAAATATTTACATTGGTGGGAGGTTTCACCATCAGTCTCTGTGGCCTAGGGATGCCACGTGCCTTTCAACCAGCACTGGTAGTGGTTATTTATTTATTTATTTTTATTAATCACATAAATATAGTCACCCATCTCACCAAAGGCAAAGGCAAAATTATGGATGTGCATAGTAACCTGACTGGTATAGGTATAGACTGCTATTACTGCTAACTCTGTTAGCAGCACTGAAATAAATCTGGAATAGATTCATTGAAAATAATAATATAAAAACATTGCCATCTTGCCTCTCTAAAATTTTACATTTTTGTTACCTCCTTCCCCATAAAAAAGTATTTTCCCTTTTTTCATCCAACTCACAATCATAGAACAATTTCAGATGAAAGGATCATAACTACTAGTTTTCTATTCCAATTTAGAGAAGAAATTTCAGGGCCCAATAATCAGGTTGCATTTGGGATAAACAAAACAAACTGGCACCATGTGTATTGCCAAAGCTAGTGAATAAAAGACTCAGTAACATTATGACCTTAGTAGCAAGAAAGGCTAAACCCTTACATTGGGAACAAATTTCAAACAATAGGCTTCTTAAAATGTGAACATTCATCAGAGATATTGTTGAATATAATCCAAATGTCAGCTGCAAAAAACTCTAAGAAACAATGGCTTTGAAAAACAATGTGGTTTTTTTTACCACAGTATAATTGGATCCTAAGGGAAACATTTTGTGCATCAACTTTACTGGGAAAAATAGATGGGGAAAGAAAAGGAAGAATTTTGAGTATAATAAGTTAAAACTCATCTTCAAAAATTGGCTAGTTTCCAAGGCAAGAAGCAGTAATACTGTGACAAAAGGCATAGAAAAGAAGACTTCACACTCTGTGAAAAGTCAAATTTTTCCCCCTATTGTACATTTGTGTTTCTCTACCTTATAGGATGGGTATGAAATTAACCATGGTGTTAATCCATCAAGACGCTTTCATGCCTTGAAAATTAGGTCTTGAAAACTCATTCCTCTTGTCCAGCGAGTCTGGGTATGGCTGCTTCTTGATTCATGTTTCCAAGGGGTCCAGATCAGGGGTATAAATACTAACATTGTATTACAGAAGTAAAAAAAAAAAACCTTTGGTGGCTGAGGTTATGTTTGGAACTTTGAGAACAAATGGTGAGAAAGCAAAGCTGCTTGGAGCCACTGAAAGCCTTGAAACCAATTCTGGAGAACTTCAGAAATAATTTTCAAACAGAAGGATGAAATGACTTCGGATCAGTTGAATTTGCACCCTTCTGGATGGTAGCGAAGTCTACGGAAGTCTATCTTACGATGATGAACACAGATAGCTGGCCTTCTTCTCTTTAATTGAGCAGGACAGTGCCATCTTATTGTGTTCTGGTGTATACAAATGCACAGTTGAGGCATGACCAAACAAGGGGTGGAATAAGCAAGTTTATTACAACTCTAGAGAAAAAATGTCCCAGATTTTCTCCTTTTAGCGGCCCATGGAGGAATAGTTTGCAAGAATCATTTTTTGTCTACAAAAATGGTAACATGAAAGACTGAACATTAATAAAATGTTCAGATTTGGAAGATTGCCTGATTGTGCTGTCATCCATTTTCATTGTATAACCAAGAGCAAGTATCTTATCTACCCAAGTTGCTGTATAATTTAATACGGCTTATCTAATGGCAAAAATATGGTGTATCAAACAAGGAGGAGTGCCCTCAATTTATCTGAGGGGACAATTGGAACATATAATGGAATAGTTTGCTTTAAAGACCAAATTGAAAAGCAAAGCAATTTGAAACGGAGTGTAATAGGAACAAAAATGTAACACTTTAGTTCTTCCATTATAGTTTTTTACTTAATGGGATGAGAAATAGGTAAAACAAAGCAGAAGGAACTTAGACTATAGCATGCCAGAGGCCTTTTAATTATTTGCATCTCCTCATTCTGGCCGCCAAATAATTTCCATTTAGTGATTTTAGAAAAAAGTGGCTGGCAATACCATATAGACATAGGGCCAAATGTTGTAACTGGAAGATAAAATATGGTCAGAGGAGAAGGACATTCTCTCTTGGGAGATGGTTGGGGGAGGGACTGCTGTGATTGGCATTGTTGTTATGGTTTTAATGCACGGAACCTTCCCACTGAAGTGGTACCTATTTATCTACTCGCATTTGCATGCTTTTGAACTGCTAGGCCATCAGCTTTCCAGCTTAGCGTCTTTACTGAGCTATCACACCCCTATCTTCCATTTCTATGGTTTTATAATTCTACATCTGTGAAGATAAAAGCAAAAAGGAAGCTCTCTCACTTTAGCAAGAAGTTCACAAAGAAATTGGAAGAGGGAGAGATATAGAATGAAACCCTAACTCTCCATCCCTTAGAGTCAGTAAATTATCAGGTGCTGAAGAATGCAACTTCCAGGCACACTTCCAACTGAACTCAGGTACCGATAGAAAATAATATTTGTAGCTCAGGGCTGAACTTGGTGTCATTGTGGTCTCTGAGCTTGGTGCTTTTCTTGCAGATGTTTCATTACCAAATTAGGTAACATCATCAGTGCATCAACTCAAGTAATTGTGTGATCATTTTGTGAGGAAATTAGAGGAAAAGAGCCTTAAATACTAGCACATGTTTATTATCTAAACCTTTTCTCACCTAATAATCTATTATTGTGAGCCTACAGTAGCCTCTAAGAAGCTCACAAGCAAAACAGGAATGCAGTATCAATCTCTTGGACAAGTTTCCTAGCAGCTGGTGTTCAGATAATATTGCCTCTAATACAGGAGATAATATTTAATTATCATTAGTCTTTGATAGCCAATCTCATTAATCTAATTCCATGCAAATTATTCCCTTTTAAAAAATCTGCCATTGGATCTTTATGTGATTATTTTGTTGAGCTAGTAGACTTTCTTCTCCATTGTTGGAATAACCTCACACCATTTTTATGATCCCTCAGCCAATTTGCTGGTGAAAATGCAATTATACTATAGCTGAAAATAGGAAGTTCAGAAAGTGCAAATTTTGCCATGAATGCATTATGTATATGATTTGCATATCAGCGAACCAGCTTCCATTTCCTAGCTCTCATCTGCAAAACAGAAGCCTACAGTACAATGTTAAAATAATTTCTGATTAACATAAAGTGATGTACATCCGAAATGAAAAACAAAATATTGAGACAAAGGAAATATACTTCTAGAAAATCCAGTTAAATCCAGTTAAACACAGCAGCTGTAAATTTATTCATACATCCCTGAAATAAACTGTACTGAATATTATAGGACTTATTTTCATAGAATTGCATGGTACTAGGTTTTGCTAGAGAATTTGATTAAACAAGCTGAGATAATTCTTAGTTCTTATAGTGGCATGCAGATTATAGTATTCCTACATCAGTTCCTACATCCAATATATCAGTTTATATATTCTGTGAATTTGTTGATTGAGTTCTTCCCAGGTCAAATATTTCATAAGAAAATGCAGGCATTCCAGAATGCTGATTAAAAATATGAACATGTATATATGTAAGCATATGAGAGTAAAGTTAAGGACGAGCTTAGAGAGACTAGTTGTGATTCTCTTTCTTGATTATGGCTGACAGTTTGTTGTCTGCTGGATTTCTTCTGGCAGGTAAACTGTTGATCTTCACATCTTTTGCCTTCAACTCATAGCATCCCAACTGTGCCTTCTGCATTGGTGTGTGAATGCTCCACAGTATTCTTCTTCCTCTTTTGTTCTTTATCAGGCTTTGGATAGTGCCAAACAATTCTCTTCAATCCAATTTAGCTTTGCCAGCCCTGTTATTCTTTACTAACTCTAACAACACATCAGCAGCAGCCATTTGCTATCTACATCCACTTAATTGCTAGGCAACTTCCAAAAATCCATCCAGTTCTTTTCCTTCCCAGAATTCTGCCTCTCTCCAGTGGGCATCTAACACCAAGATTTGTCATTTGCAGTCTCCCCTTTCTTAAGAAAGCAAGTAAACCTTTGATCTTCACATCTTTTGCCCTCAACTCATAGCATCCCAACTGTGCCTTCTGTATTGGTGTGTGAATGTTCTGTAGTATCCTTCTTCCTCTTTTGTTCTTTAGCAAGCTTCTTTGGCTACTGCCACTTGATCTATGAGAATCTCAACTATTACCAACTGTCAGCAAAGCAAACTCAAACTGTTTAGGTTTTTTTTAAAAAAATGCCATCATTCAGTTTCATTTAAGAGTCCCTAACTTCTTGTATTTTAAACAATGGATAAATTGAACCAATAGTAGGGGTATAGGGATAAGTAAGCAAGAAGCCACGATTAAAGGCAGGTTTGTCATAATATGTGTTACAATATTACTGAAAGACCTTTTCTTACAGTTATTATTGTTCCATGGATGATAAATCCTGGTTCAAAAGTGGAATGACTCCCTTGAGTTGAGATCAACTCCTGATAGTTATATTCATGGACCAAACTGGATAGTTTCTTGCTGGCACTACATAACTGGTTTGTTCTTGCCTTTTTCTAGGATGTCCTACTGATTTCCCAGCATGGAATGCTGTCCTGGTGTTTCATGGTTCTCTTTCATACAAATATTCCCTAGATTCATCCTTGCTTAGCTTTTGCAACCTGACAAGGTTGACTAAGTATTGTCCTCTTTCTGGGCAAATCCTAGCTATTTGGAAAACATTTCTTTCATGTCAGTCTGTGTACAGCAGCAGACAATGAGACCCTGGCATAATTAACCAAATTTCCTCTCACCGTTCCTAGCCATTTCTAACGCCAGCGGCTCTATGTAAAATTGCTTTTTTTATTCAGCCTCTTCAGCATCTCCCAATAGCATTTTATAATGTTCTCCATTTTTTACAGAAGCATAATGAAACAAAATATAACAAAAAAAATCCAAACCAGTCCACCAAGCCCTTCATTATTGACTCACTTAATGGCATCATTAGACTTGTTTACTTACTTCTCGTATTATTTTTGTTGTTGTTGTTGAGCTGCTTTATAGCTCTGGGCATACTCATCCCACACACAGTTATCTTTGATTGCATAAAAGGAATTAGATTGCTGATAGGCAAGGCAAAATATGCCGGACCAGTTTTCTGTCAAATAAAGATGAGAATATTTTTCAGCCACAATGCACACAGATTTAAGGTTTAAAATTGCACACATATAATCTGTATGGACAGAAGATGTCTGAATTAATTGGTAATTTTTTTTCATTAACCACATAGAAATTCTCCTTTTCACCTCTGACAGGCATGATAAAAAAAAAATCAAGATGACAGCCATGACAATACAATCAATCCACCAATTTTTTTATGCACATAAAAAACATTCAACACTTCGATTGCACCATTGTTGTAAGCTGCCCAGAGTTGCTTTGAAATGAGATGGGCGGCAAATAAATTTCATTATAAATAAATTGTGATCACCATTTTTCTTTTTCTTTTTATCATCTCCTGTAGACACACCAAGGTTATGGTGTGGCACATGCATGGCTTGTAATGATGTGGGTAGAACAGCGAAAGTTGTAGGAGCCAAGAGTGAAAGTTTGCTATACAATCTGGCACTGACCATTTTAGTTTGACTCTGAAATAGAGGACTGGAAAATAAGAAGAAACTTTTCTCTTGCTTCTGTGTATGACATGTGTCAACAACTTTTCCAATTTGGCCTCAGTAAAAATGCTCAAAATGGGGATGTGATAAAATTGAACTTTAGCTTATGCAAATCTGATTTCAATCTTATATACATTTTTTAAAAATTGTATTTATATCATTTTTGGCAATTTTGACATGATATTTTGAAATCCCCTTATCTTTATTTAAACCAGTATCTAGCAGTTCTGTGCCTACATTTGTAAATAATTTTATATAACATATTATGTTTAAGCATAACATTTTGTAAAACTGAAATGCCCAGACCTTTTAAACAGTCCTGCGTGCTAACTGTTGATTGGTGCTGTACATCAATAGTCTGTGTTACATAATGGGGATTACTTATTTTTGTCCAGGAAAGTTAGCATTTCATTTGCAAAAACAAAACCATGCTCAGTTCACTGTTTGAATAATGCATTACAAATGAGGTTTTCTCTCACAACTTGCATTTGCACAGTTTCTTAGCTGGAAACTTCTCAACCGAAGTTTATTTTCAATCAATTTAATTGGTTGAAAATGGAATTGTACAAATACTGTTTGGGGGAACAGTATATGTTAAACCATCACCTATATAACCCTACATGAGATCCAGAAGACCTTGTAAAATTATGGGCATTAAAAATGTCACTTCCTTGCTTTCCTGTACATTCCCCAAGATCACACAGTTGTCCGACTGCATGAAAATGTATTGACCCTTTATGTAAACATTATAAAACTGATGTATATTTCTAATGCAATCATGGTGGTAGAGTGGATAGTGCATGTCATCTTGCCCTACATAGACCCCATGACACTTAGTTGAAATAAAACTTACAAAGATTTAAACTGAACAAAACATATTTAGTTAGAACCACCAATATATGAAATGATGGAATCAATGATAGGTCTTTGACAGGTTAGGACAGGTCTTATTCTGTCACTATACTAGCTAACACAGTATTCAAAACATACTGTAGTATATACTTGAGCCTTTATTCTATTTTCCATCCACAAAATCTCTTTCTTATGTCTCTTATTATTTTGATGGCATTTCTTTCAGAAACCATGGCTTCTACGTGCTGCTGGCACAATGGGGTTCAAGTTGAGTTTCTGGTGATATTGATGTCACCTATTGGTAAGGCAGAGATGGACAATTTTTACAGAATCAGGCAATGATGCTTATTCCCCTAAACATCATCCAAGAGATTTGTGAGCAGGAGTGAACTGACTTTTTGTAAAAAAAATTTAAAGCATCAAATGAATAGGAACAAAAGATGGATGACTCAAATGTGTGTTCATTTGCAGACAGAAAATTAAACTAAACCAATATATCTAGCAGCAACTAAAATCATGTGGCCTTTTAAGCAATTTTTTTTTCCTCCCACAGCTATGGAGTTGTGGGTCTCAAGATCACATTATCAACACAGCAGAAATGGCAATATAATGCTTGTCAGTTGTCTACTGAACAACAATTGCATTTTGGAAATCAATCATGACCATAATGTTTTAATTGCAAAACCATCTTGATTATAGATCAATTTGGGGATTCCTGTTTGCATGGAATTAAATTTTTGTAAGACGTAATGTTTGCCATGTAAACCCTTATAAACTGCATAATAAAAAAGATGTACTTCAAAGGTTCTCTAGAAATATGGGTTGTAGCTAAAAAGGGGTGTGTGCTAAATGTTAAGTAAGGCCATGTAAGAACTTATAAATTTGGAAAGGAGGACAATCTGCTTTGTGTTGTCCTCTTGGGAAGCTTGTTCAAGCCAAGTTTTTTTAAAATTAATTTATTTAGAAAAATTATATGACTGCCCAGCTTACTCATGATGACTCTAGGTGGCTTACAGAAGTAATATCTCAAATACAAAACCCGATGAACCCCATCCCCTGGCAACAACAAGTATGGTGGGCTTCATACCGCCCTGGGGTCCTGAGGCCCGTTGGCAAAACCATGTCTTCAGGGCCTTTTGAAAGAGTACCAAGATGGGTTCCAATCTTATTTCCTTGGGGATGATGTTCTACAGCCAAGGAGCCACCACAGAGAAGGCTCTTCTTCTTGGTCTTACTAGATAGATTTCCTTAACATACTCCACTTCACTGCTCTGGTGGGACAAGTAGATTAACTAGAACAAGTTCGAATTCTGAAGCATGAATCAAAGTATGAGGCTACACTATCCTCAAAGACAACCACACAAGGACTCATGTAACTAACTAATCTACCCATCAGGTCTGGCCTAACAACAGGACCCAAAAAGTTAGTAGACTAAGGCAACTTAAGATCAAGTAAGAATTTTGGAAACAGTGATATGGAAAAGATTATTCGGGGATCAGAGAAGTCCCTATGCACATTAAATGGCAAAGGAACTGACACAGTAAATGATGTATCAGGATCCCACCCACTTAATCATCTCAACTGTTGAAGTCTGCTTGTTCACAAAGTTCTCACAGGATATCCAACTTTTGCTTGAAATGAGACTGGTGCCAGGATGGATTTAAAGTTTAGGTTGAATTAGATTTCATTTATCTAAAATATGTGAGGAAGACATGGCCAGGTACTGATTGTAGAACAGATCATGAACTGCTCATATGCAAGAAGAAAGAAGAAAGTCAATCAGTTTCTACAATATTTTATTTATTTATTTATTTATTTATTTACTAGCTGATACCCGTGCTTCGCTACGAAACTATGTGATGGGGCTTGATAAATTGACACTTAAAGCTTGAAAATTAATGAGTAGTTTAAAAAGGGACTGTATTATTTTGTTAGAGATGGTAAGCTAAGTTTCTGTTCCAGATGAAGACATTATTTGCATAGCATAGACTTTAAATTCATCCCTCAGATGAATTGCTGAGGACCTCCCTGTAAACAACATTCCTGGTTTTGTTTCTGAACTGAGGAGGAAAATAAGGGGGGGGGAAATCTGTCTCTGCCTTCCAGCATCCATCGATATTCATCTGGCTAGTGTGGCTTAGCTCAACTGTTCTGTAGTAAAGCTGCTTGCTGCTGTGAAAGCAAAAGCGAAACTGAAACTCCTCTGCTTGTGTTTTGCATTTAGATCAGATTTCTTTTCAGGTGGGGAATGGGGAGTAGAACTCCTTAGAATCAGAGCTTGTTAATATTAATATAAGAAATACTCATGCTGCGATGGTCATTTTGAAAAATCCTTTCTTAGTGAGCACCTAGAAGCCAAGAGGAACATACGTGGCAAATTTCAAGTTTGTAGGCTTTACGGTTCTGGAGATTTCGTGATTAATGTGTGAGTGGTTTTCACTTTTATATATATAGATTTATTTGTCAAATGTGTATATGATTACAGATAAAGTATAAACATGATTGTGGAAAAAAAATAAGAAGTACAAGCATGGTTATGAGTATATGATACTTTACGAGTATGATGTTAGGACAGGGACAGTAGGCACGCTGGTGCGCTTATGCACGCCCCTTACAGACCTCTTAGGAATGGGGTGAGGTCAACAGTAGACAGTCTAAGCTTAAAGTTTTGGGGGTTTCGGGAAGAAACTATAGTCAGGTAATGTATTCCAGGCATTGACCACTCTGTTGCTGAAGTCGAATTTTTTGCAATCAAGTTTGGAGCGGTTTACATTAAGTTTGTATCTATTGTGAGCTCGTGTATTGTTGCGGTTGAAGCTTAAGTAGTCATTGACAGGTAGGACATTGTAGCAGATAATTTTGTGTGCTACACTTAGGTCAGATCGAAGGCGGCGTAGTTCTAAATTTTCTAGGCCCAAAATTTCAAGTCTGGTGGCATATGGTATTCTATTGCGAACAGAGGAGTGTAGTACTCTTCTCGTGAAATATCTCTGGACATTCTC
>QLTV01004082.1:5000833-5022496 GCA_003457575.1 Thermophis baileyi | reverse complement strand
AAGGAAAGGAACGAAAGAAGGAAGGAAGGAAGGCAGGAAGGAAGAAAGAAACATTATAATGAGAGGGAGGGAGGGTCTGAGGGGTCCTGCCTTAGCATGTGGCCACCACAAGTGCCCTCGACACAAGTGACATCAAGCTGGCCATGGCCACCCCAGCCATGGCCACAACAGTCACGCCCACCCCGGGCCCCCCGAGGTCAAACACAACCCTAATGCAGCCCTCAAATTAAATTAAGTTTGACACCCCTGTTCTAAGCTGTCATAACAGTGGTTTACAGTGCACTGCTGTTGTATACTATCCACCCTGCTCATCTTGCAATGTGGAAATGAAAAAAAAATGGCTTTGGGACCACGGGCAAAAGGCTCTTTGTTTTTCTTTGCAGTTGTGGTGCATCCTCGAATGTAAATAGAATTAAACAAATTGAATTTTTACAAGGTGCTTTTAAAAATGCCTTCAAATTATTTTTGATTGCTTGGACAAATTCCTGTTGTTTTCCTGGCAAGGTTTTTTTTTTTTTTGGAAGAAAGTGATTTGCCATTGCCTTTTTCTTCCTTGGGCTGAGAGTGAGTGACTGGCCCAAAGTCACTCATACCCAAAGTTCATACCTAAAGTGGAATTAGAACTCATGGTCTCCTGGTGATTGGCCCAAAGTCACCCAGCTGGCTTTGTGCCTAAGGTGTGACTAGAACTCACAGTCTCTTAATTTCCAGCCTGGTGCCTTAACCAGAGGTGGGTTCCTACCAGTTCTAACCAGTTCTTTAAAACCGTTAGTAACTCGGCGATGACATCACAGAGCCGGTTCCATCGGTGTCTCCGTGGGTGCCGCCATCTTGGATTTTGCTTCTGCGCATGCGCAGAAGCTATTTTTTTGATTGCTGCGCACGCGCATGGCGCAACCTTGAGTGAATTGGCAGCAAAAGGATCCAGAACCCACCCCTGGCCTTAACCATTACACCAGACTCTTTACAAGATGCATGCTTTTTCCAAAATGATTTAGGAATCATTTTTCCCCTTAAATTCAACCATTCCAATTATAGTTCAGGTGACTGAATGAGAAAGACATCCTGGCTAAAAGATGGGCATTCTTCCAAAAGAAGATTTTCTGAAATGAAGGCATTTGACACTTGGACCAGTGCCTCGTTGATGACAGCATGGTTCTTCTATTTTTGGCATGGAGAAGTTTCGACTTGCAACATCAATCTGCTTAATTTTCACATCGATCTCTAAACCTCTGCAACTGAAACCATGTAGAGATTGTGATTTAGGAAGATTATTATAAATAAAATTGGGGAATATAAGTCTTTGCTCAACCCAGGAGTTTGTTTTCTAGACCAGATTTAGAATATGCCCACACCTTTCCATTTTCACCCTGATGATTTCTTTATTTCTGAAATAAAGGTGAAGGTGAAAAAGAGGATTTACTGTTAAATTAATCAGAATCCTTGTCGATCTATTGCTGGTCAAAAGTGAAATTCTTTTTAATACGAATGAGCCGGGATAGTGCTCATTATCACGAAGATATTTTGCTGGGTTGTGGGATTTCATTTTGCTCCAGTGTTCTGATACGCAGGTAGCCAAGATTTGGAATGAAAACTGAAGAATTTTAGAACTTACAGCTATTTTTCTATATATTATAACCATTTCTTTGTTGGGTGAAGCTCTAGGTATGATTATAGTGGATTTAGTTCTAAGCAGACTTACATAAGATTGATTTAGTTCCTATTATATGCCCTGAATTTTCCACGTGTCAAACTTTGTAAGAAGTTTGTAGCCTGCATTGCGCTTACTTTTTAAAACAAAGGAAGGAATACATGCTGAGCATGGCTTTTTGATTTTTTTTTTCTAATTCCTTTACCAGTAGCATCCATAGGAGGTGTTTGTATTTTCTTCTGCCTGAGAAAGTAACATGTTTCATCTCCCTGTGTATTTTTGAGCTCTCCTTCATGTTGTATCTTTGTGGTGTGTGTACACACACATACACACACACACACTGAGAAGCAGAGGATAGGCCACTGATGCTCTTTCCTAGACACAAACTGGAAGAAGAGGGCTTGAAGTGAAAGTCTGCTCAACTGTCTACCTCAACTTGAGGAAAATTTTCTAGAATACTTTTTAATCTTCAACCCTGACCTGATCAAGCCTATTTTCAGTTTCAGTTTTTCTTTTACCAGCTTCTCTCTCCATCCACTGACACAAGTACCAAATTGGTCTGAATTGAAAAGAATTTTAAAAATAAAAAAATATTGAGGGAAGCAAACCCAGAATGCTCAGCTCTGTGGAGAAGGTGTGGTGCTCCCCAACTCTTCTCTTCTGAAGCTGCTAGTGCCTCTAAAAAGGAAGGTTAGCTGATGCCAGCAATGCAATTAATTTTGTTTCTTGTCTGATGCTACATTAATTCCAAGAAATAGGACCAGTTCAGGAAAGGCAGGAGAATGGAAGATGTTACGTTTGTTGCTTCTGTTTTTTTTTTTTAAAGATATTTATTATGTTTTATCAACAAGAATAAAATACAAAACAAAGGAAACAGAAACACATATATCCAACAGTAACAAAAACAATGTGTATAAAAAAAAACCCCAAACATCAAACAAATCTAACATTGAGCATACAAAAAATAAAATAAAAAAATAAATTAAAAAAATCCTTCCCGGCTAAATGGGCCTATAGAACCCAATAGATTCTCCTCCCCTTACATAATGGGCCTACAAATAATTATAAACTTTCTCATCCTTATTTAACGTGTGTGTGTGTGTGTGTGTGTGTGTGTACACAAATATTTCAGATGAGGAAATTATTTAATAATCTAATCAACCCAATATCTAATATATATATATATATATGATCCTGTCATACACTAACCCAGGTCATTGGTCTGTTTGGCCCACCATTGTCAGTTTTTATTGGCAGGAGCTCTGCTTTCAAAATACAAGCACTGTTGCTGACCTATGAAT
The DNA here is from genome assembly GCA_003457575.1 of Thermophis baileyi. Lineage (NCBI taxonomy): Eukaryota > Metazoa > Chordata > Lepidosauria > Squamata > Dipsadidae > Thermophis > Thermophis baileyi. Next base: position 5,019,544 of record QLTV01004082.1, on the reverse strand, counting down.
ATGTCTCAAAATGCAGAGAATACAATATAAGAGCATTGGTTATTTAGCTGAAGGCTATTTAATGGAATTGGCTATGGCTTAGTCAGATCTTTCTGACTTTCATAACAGTCTGACAGTTAGAACAATTAATCAGTGGAATAACTTGCCTCCAGAAGTTGTGAATGCTCCAACACTGGAGGTTTTTAAGAAGAAATTGGACAACCATTTGTCTGAAATGGTATATGATTTGTTTGAAGTGGTGTAGGGTTTCCTGCCTAAGCAGGGGGTTGGACTTGAAGACCTCCAAGGTCCCTTCCAACTCTGTTGTTCTGTTCTGTTCTGTTCTGTTCTGTTCTGTTCTGTTCTGTTCTGTTCTTTGGCATGGCAATCTACTAAACATGCTAGTTTGGATTATTTTATCTCCTCATTATGCAGCAATTAGAAGAAAATGGTGGAGGAGGGTATAAGGTTAGTGTAATTGTAGGATAGACTATTTTGGAACACAAACACAGAATGTTACTTCCAATTAAAACTACATAGAATTAGAATGTAACATGACAGGGAGAGCTCCATGATGGCAGTAGAGGGAATTCATTTGCTAGCCTCTCATTGCGGATTCATTCCTAATATTACTGGATCAATTCCGTTGCATGTTTTCATTAAATGTTAGATTATTCCTTTTCCTTTTCTTTAAATAGATATAATGCCACAATACTACTAAGAATAAATAATTATGGTTATATAATAAATAGAAAATGGGAACTGTTTCATAGATGATTCTCTCCAAAGGTTTCATAGCATGTCATATGATAAGCCAAGGAATCTGATGCTACTTTGGCACCAGGGAGCTGATCTGTATCACAAAGTTGCTTATAGAAAATTGGCAACTTCTGTAACAATAGCATATAAATAAATTAGTGAGCACTGGCTTAAGGAACAACTTGAAGCAAGCCAGATATCAAAGCAAAGTAAGTGCCAAAAGGTGAATACAAGGCTTATATAAATTGCCTTTGTATTTTACAAATATTAATATTTTTCAAGTTAGGATAATATTCTTTGTGATTCTAGCAAAATGTGCAGAGAAATAAACTTTGCTTTGTTGAACATATAAAATAAGGATTTCTTCATCCCAATTAAATTAGTGTGTCTCTCCACTGAAAGGGAAGTCTTGAGAATCTTGATGTTTTTACTTCGGCTGCCTCAGATTCCAATGTTCTTGAGAATCTGCAAAATATAATGGTAAAACTGGTTATCTTAAACCGATATTTCTGAACTTGGTACTTTTTTTATAGAATACTTAAAAAATAGCAGTGTTGGAATGGAACTTGGAGGCCTTCTAGTCCAATCCTCTGCTCAAGCAGAAGATCCTACACCATTTCAGACAAATGGTTGTCCAATCTATTCTTAAAAACCTCCAGTGATGGAGCACCAACAACTTTGGAGATAAGCCATTCCACTGATTAATTGTTGTCACTGACAGGAAAATTCTTCTTAATTCAAGGTTGTTAAGGCAAAACATTATTATATTTGATAAGCTTCTATCCATTACTTCCTCTCCTACCCTCAGTTGCTTTGGATAATAGGTTGACCCCTTCATCTCTGTGACAGCCCCTCAAATATTGGAAGACTGACTACTATGATGTCACTCCTAGACCTTCTCTTTGTTAGGCTAGACATATCTATGTTTTAGCCAGCCTCCAGTTCCCTTATCATCTTTGTTACTCTTCTCTGTAATATTTCTAGACTCTCAACTTCTTTATAACATAGCAACCAAAACTAAATGCAGTATTCCAAGTGTGATGTTACTAGTGCAGTATAAAGTGGTACTAACCCTTTGTGTGACCTTGATACTATCCCTCTGTTGATGGGGCCTAGGACTGCATTGGCTTTTTTGGAAGCTGCCCCACTTAATCTCTGTGACCATGTTAGCTAGGAATTATACAAATTTGATTCTTACATAGCAGTGTAAGTTGACACTGATATACTACAGGAAAGATGTTGGTTATGATCTCATAACATTTGTGCTGTCTAGTGGTTTCTGCTAATAATGATCAGGTATTTAAGATCAAACATATTAAGAGAGTGCCACCACAATTTGCACCAGCTGTAACTTCCAAATACTTTTCAAGGCCAGCCCCCATGCAGAGTATGTTACCCTAACCTAAATGAGGTAAAGTAGGATATCAGTGATTGTGAGTTGGGATTCCCAATTCAGGAATGGCTGCAATTGATGCAGAAGATGTGACTGTTCTATCCATATTCCCCATCCACAGCTGCCAACTGCAGACCAGTTCTGAGTGTGGTAGAGCAAACCTATAGAAAACCAAAGGTAATGCTAACCTGGAATCATTTAGCCCATGAACCCAAAATACCTCCAGTGGAGTGTTTTGGTGTGAAACCAAAACCAAACCCAGGTTTCTGTTTGCATACAGAAACCTGAGAGCCTCCAGTGGCTTTTTGTTTTTTTAGATCGGAAAGGATGGTCAGTCAGAAAAGATCCAGAATGAGGGGAGATGTGTCACAGAAGACAATGCCAGCAGTACACTTTCTCCACCCCCAGTTATAACATAAGCTTGAAATACCCCCAAAAGAAATTTAAGACATTTTCAAACATTATGAGAAAAAAAATTAAAACAAACATTTTATTTGCAAGAAGTTTTCTAAAATGTGTGAAATTTCAAGTTAGACTTTAGCAGAGCACTAAAATATAACTTACTAAAATGATAGCTCTCCCTAGAGCAGTGATGGCAAACCTTTTTTGGTTCACGTGCCAAAAAGGGGGAGGCACGGGGGAGGGGCGCGCACGCGCGTGCCCACCCATAATTCCATGCGGAGCCCCCCGCGTATGCATGCGTGACACCCTCCCACTCCCGGCACATGATGGCACACCCGTTTTTTTCGCTCACCAGGCTTCAGAGCCTTTCTAGGAGCCTGGGGAGGGTGAAAACGACCTTCCTTCCCCCCCCGGAGGCCCTCCAGAGGCAGAAAATGGCCTGTTTGCCAACTTCCGGTTGGACCAGAAGTCGTGTTTTTTTGCTCTCCCCAGGCTTCAGAGCCTTTCTAGGAGCCTAGGGAGGGCAAAAACGGCCTTCCCACCCCCACAGAGGCCCTCCGGAGGCAGAAAATGGCCCGTTTGCCAACTTCCGGTTGGACCGGAAGTCCCGTTTTTTTTTCTTTACAGACTTCTCCTGGGGCCTGGGGGAGGGGGAAAACGGCCTCCCCCCCCCGGAGGTCCTCCGGAGGCCAGAACCGTTCCATTTGCTGACTTCCGGTTGGACCGGAAGTCCCATTTTTTTGCTCTCCCCAGGCTTCAGAGCCTCTCTAGGAGCCTGGGGATGGCGAAAACGGCCTTCCCCACCCTCCCGGAGGCCCTCCAGAGGCCAGAAATGGCCCATTTCAAGTTGGGAAAGGGTAGAAAGGCTCTGGAGCTTGGGGAGAGCAAAAAACGGGCCCTCCCCACCCCCTCTGGAGGCTGGAAACAGCCTGTTTCCCAACTCCCAGTGGGCCCAGAAGGCCTGAAAATCAGCCAGCTGGCGTGCACATGCGCGCTGGATCTGAGCTCGCATGCCCACTGATATGGCTCCGCGTGCCACTTGTGGCACGCGTGCCATAGGTTCGCCATCATGGCCCTAGAATATCACTTCTATTTTTTTCCTCTCATTTTTCCTTTTTAGATAAGGGTATGTGTGTGTTCGTGCATGAACTCATACATGTGGTACTGTTGTTCACACATAATTCTGTTGCTTTCCAGAATCCCTGGTTGTTCACTCATCTTGTTTTTTTTAAAAAAAAAAACATGGAAAGAGCACCTAAATTGCATCTTCCCTTGCCTTTGTTTAATGGCAATAGCAATAGCACTTCAACTTATATACCGCTTTACAGTGCTTTACAGCTCTCTCTAAGTGGTTTACAGAGTCAGCATATTGCCCCCAACAATCTGGGTCCTCATTTTACCCACCTCAGAAGGATGGTCACCCTTGAGCCTGGTGAGATTCGAACTGCCAAATTGCCGGCAGCCGGCAGTCAGCAGAAGTAGTCTGCAGTACTGCACTCTAACCACTGCGCCACCAAGGCACAGTTTAAAGTCTGAAAAGCTAAGAAAGTTAAATATCACAAAGGGATGATAGTACCACAAACGTTAAGCAATTTAGACAGATGCTTTGGCTTCTTTGTGACTAGGAAAATAGCATGCGCCCCATCACACATTAGGAAATTTTCTTCTTCTTTGAACATTAATTAAACATATACTGTATTTTTCTGCCAATTTAATACAAAGGTTAGTGGAAGGGAAGGAAGAACTTATTTGCAAATCGATAATACAAATTCTTACTTCCTTCTAGAATTTAACTTACAGTATATGAATTTGGCTAGAATCTTCCTACATGGGGAGGCTTAAATCATTAACTTCCTAACGGTGCCCTCTTTATAGCCTCTAAGCAGCTCCTCAGAGATTAAAATCTAGGAAAAGCTTTTTTAGATTGACAGAAGGCTTTGATAAATTTAAAAGTAGAGTGGAATTATGGAAAGCTCCAAAAAAAAATCAACATTGGATGCAGTGGTGGGATTCAATTTTTTTTACTACCGGTTCTGTGGGCGTGGCTTGGTGGGCATGGCTTGGCTTGGTGGGCGTGGCAGGGGAAGGATACTGTAAAATCTCCATTCCCACCCCACTCCAGGGGAAGGTTACTGCAAAATCCCCATTTCCTCCCGATCAGCTGGGACTCGGGAGGCAGAGAATAGATGGGGGTAGAGCCAGTCAGAGGTGGTATTTACCGGTTCTCCGAACTACTCAAAATTTCCACTACCGGTTCTCCAGAACTGGTCAGAACCTGCTGAAACCCACCTCTGATTGAATGGCTTTTGTAGAGGAGATGGCACCTGGCCACAAAGAAAAGTGGGAAGTTTGGAAATTGCTAAATAAACTGCGCAGGGGTACAGCAAGATCAAGAAATACCTTGAATAAATGGGGATACTTGGTGACTTCTGTCTAAGAGCCGAGGTGGCGCAGTGGTTAGAGTGCAGTACTGCAGGCTACTTCAGCTGACTGCTAGCTGCAGTTCGGTGGTTCAAATCTCACCGGCTCAAGGTTGACTCAGCCTTCCATCCTTCCGAGGTAGGTAAAATGAGGACCCAGATTGTTGGGGGCAATATGCTGACTCTGTGAACTGCTTAGAGAGGGCTGTAAAGCACTGTAAAGCGGTATATAAGTCTAAGTGCTATTGCTATTGCTATTGTGAATGTGGCGATCTGCAAACTACCACACACACATGTACACTTGCCCCCAATGTACTCTTGAGGACCTTATGACTGTGCAACAGAATGCAATCGATGTTGCACACTTCTGGGCAATTCTAAGTTAGTCTTTTATATATTTTAAATGTTATGTTCTTATTTTATACCTATGCACAAAATTTTAATAATGATGCTTCTGACATAAATAAATAAGCCAGAGAAAATTAAATTAATATTTGCATGTGAATTTATCCACATGTAAGATGAAATGCATTAGGTTTTGTACTATGCTCACTTTGGTGTTCCAGTTTAAAAAGTTATAAAAATCTTTACAGTAGGGAAACATAAGCTAAAATTGCTGGCATTTGTTAAATACATGCAGGCATTCTATTGCTTTAAAATGTATATAAAAATGCACACATAAAGCAAAATTTGTGGGAATGCCTTTCCTTGAAGGCATCTGCCATTTAGGGGGCACACTCTGGGTGCTTAGCAGCCTTTTTCCATAGTAGCTCCTGCCCTGTGGAACATCGTGCCCCCAATATTATCCAGTAGGTCCCCACCCTTTTAGCAACTTTCTGAAAAGCCACAAAAAGTTGGCTCTTCCCTCAGGAATGGAGATAGGATAAAGTTGGAACCTAACAATATTCTTCCAAAGTTCATCTGTAGTCTTCACAAACATTAAACACAGATATACCATAAGCAAATCATATTCATATTTTCACATTTCTTCCAGCTTCACTCTATATACTTGCAGCCATATCTTTTAATACTTCTTTCCCCTTGGATATTAGTATTTGTAGCATTTGTATCAATTCCACTCTTTGATAAATCTTTATTATCCCTACACAAAGCTCTAAAATATTCCTTCCAGTATGTCCTTATTATGATATGGAAATGGGATGCATAGCACCACAGCTGCTGTGGCCTAGAGGTGGAGCTCTTGCCTCACAATCAGGAGGTTGTGAGTTCGATCCTAGGTAGAGGCAGATGTAGGGTCTCCTGCTTGGGCAGGGGGTTGGACTAAATGACCTGCAAGGTCCCTTCCAACTCTATTAATCTGTTAAATTTAAGATTTAAAAATAATAGAGAGACATTAAATGGATAGATTCAACCATTTTCCCACAAATGCCCTTCCTGTCTATTCCACACACACATAAAGTTAAGTTTAACTCTTGGAATGATTGATTGCAATGTTTATCAAGCATCATTTCCAAATTGCTGGAAATGACAGAGGACTTTTGGTGCATGATCACATTGGCAATGGAGAAGTTTTTTCAGATTCACCAATCCAAACCTATGTATGCTTTTATGTGTAACAACCAGCATTTTGAATAATATCCAGCAATGAATAACAAGCCAATACAAATGGCTGCAATATGTTCTGAATTTGTACAATATGTTCTGGCTAAAGCAAAGCAAAAACAAATCTGCCTGGAAGCTACTTTTTGCAACAACTGGAGTTTCTGAAGTTTTCTAGGACAACCACATACTGTACTAGTCTAATCTGAATGATCAATGACAGTAGCTAGATCTATATGATCCATGTAAGAACACATAGGATAAGTTCAATCCCGAAGCACTACTTTTCTGTATCTCTTTGCTGTTATCTAATGGTCATCAAGAATTTTGCAGTACATATTTGATACTTCTTCCTAGCATATTCCCGCAGGTGCAGGGCCTGCTTTTCGGATCATTGAATGCCATTTTGCATGGTCAGCTGCGTCTCCAGGGCTCAGGCCCGTGGCTTGCATATCTTTGTTGATGGTGTCTTGCCATCTCTGTTTTGGACGCCCGCGAGGTCACCGGCCATTGATTACAGATTACAGAGATTATAGATTAACAGAGTTGGAAGGGACCTTGTAGGTCATCTAGTCCAACCCCCCTCACCCAAGCAGGAGACCCTACACCATTTCTGACAAATGGCAGTCCAGTCTCTTCTTGAAAGCTTCCAGTGATGAAGCTCCCATAACTTCCGAAGGCAAGCTGTTCCATTGGTTGATTGTTCTCACTGTCAGAAAATTTCTCCTTATTTCTAGGTTGAATTGACTTCTAGTTGGTAGGCAGTCTTGGCCACAGTGGAAGGTGCTGCTCTCTAGACTTGTCCATACCAGCAAGAGTCAGCCTTCTCTCATCTTCTCTATAATTGGTGCCACACTAAAATGTTGTCGAATGGTGTCATTTGTGATGTGGTCAAGAAGGGAGATGCCCGATATTCAACAGAGCATTCACATTTCCATGGCATGGAGAGAGCTTTCGGTCGCTGTTGTTGCTGCCCAGCATTCAGTGCAGTACATATTTGATACCCTTAACTTATATTGACAACGGGTCTCTAAAGCACGAGATCTACCACTGAGCATCATCATCTTTCCTAATGCTGTCTTCATCCATTGAGTTTTGCTTTCAAACAAACATCCATTTTCTTTCCACTTTGTCACGGCATCTGCATATCCATTCAAGAAGGATCTTGCATTTGCCATTCATCAGAACTATTACAAAAGGGAAGATGATCAAGAGGAAAGATAGTGATCAGACATGAGTCTTCAAGGCTGTCAATTTTATTTTTAAGAAGCAGCCGAAAGGAGAAAATACTTTGCCATAGTTAGAAGTATATTCACGATAGTGCTTGCTGATAGATGGTGTTCTTCTTTTGCCCTCCCCCCTGTGATAATCGGTATCAAGATTTTCTGCAGCTTTTCAATGGAATAGGGAAGAGTGTTCATCTTGCACAACCACTTTTGCATTTTAGTATTAAGTTTCCAGTTTCACAGTAATCAATAAATGTAGTTTAACAGCCTTGTCAAGGATGTTGATCTACAGACATTTGTTTATTGTCTTACTGGTAGTGAGCCAAAACTCTCAGCAAGTGGATATTTTTAACAACTAAAAGCCCTTCTGATAACCAACCACTGCACTGCCCCATTCAATAAATTGAATGTACTGCTCAATGGCATTATGCAGTCCACGTCTCCAAGAGCAGCCATTGATTTAAGCAACAGTTAAACAGTTATTATTGGGAAGCATTTTAGAAAACAGAATTCTTAGGCATGCAACTTGAGCTGTCTCTGAATTTTGATTTGCAAGTCAGTTATAGAATTTTAGTGAATTGAAATATATATTTTCTGATATAGTTAGACATGCTGACCTTTCAAGATGCTATAAAGAGAAATCTATAAAGTGGTTGTTATAGTCCTATATGAAGAAACAATTCCTGTTTTTTGTTCTTGGACTGCTGGGTCTTTTGGTTTACTTAGGATGTTTTGGACGGCTTTGGTTGGTTTGTGTGCCTCAGTGATGCCATATGGTTGTAATAGTCTGTTGGTGGGTTTCTGAGATGTTTTTTTTAATGTATGGCAGCCAATAAACAATAGCCTAATCAAGAACCACCCAGACCACACTGAAAGGGCGAGCCATTAGAATATAAATATAAGAGCAAACTCCACACCCTTCTACCATGTTTCCCCGAAAATAAGACCCTGTCTTACATTTTTTTTAACCCCGAAATAAGCGCTTGGCCTTATTTTTGGGGAGGTCTTGTTATTTTGGGGCGCGTGGAGCAAGATGGGGCTCCTCTTGCCATCTTACCTGATTTCCAGCTCTGTCTCCCTAACCCTAACCAGAGGAAATGGCGGGGACCAGCTGCGCATGCGTTTAAATATTTTCGGGGAGGGCTTATTTTTGGGAGAGGGCTTATTTTTGGGGAAGGGTTTATTTTCAGGGGAGGGCTTATTTTGGGGGGGATGTCTTATTTTTGGGGAAACACGGTAGTACTGATGATGTTACCTACTTTGGTAATGAAACATCTACTAAAAAATCACCAATCTCAGAGAGCACTAAAGAGCCGAGGTGGCGCAGTGGTTAGAGTGCAGTACTGCAGGCTACTTCAGCTGACTGCTAGCTGCAGTTCAGCGGTTCAAATCTCACCGGCTCAAGGTTGACTCAGCCTTCCATCCTTCTGAGGTGGGTAAAATGAGGACCCAGATTGTTGGGGGCAATATGCTAACTCTGTGAACCGCTTAGAGAGGGCTGTAAAGCACTATGAAGCGGTATATAAGTCTAAGTGCTATTGCTATTGCTATCCCACAGTTCAACCCTGAGCTACAAATATTCTCTTCTATTGGTGTTATTTTTATTACTTTGAGGAAAGTCTTCTATAAGTGTTGTTGCACAAGGGGCTATGGAACTGGTTGCTTCTCTTCTGAAACATTGAACAAAATCAATGAAAGCAGTCTTGCTCTCTCCCAAGCCACTCCCAAGCACAGAATAGCAGCAGCCGTGCTATTCTCTGCACCTTACTTACACTGAGACTGCAAACTCTTTTGAAACCAAATCAAAGTGTAATAACTACAAATTGTAAGAAATAGAAAAGAGACAGGAGGAGCAGATCTTAGGCTGTCCAAAACGAGTCTGTAGGTTCAGTGCCAGACCCAGTAAGGTGTCCCTCAGAAAGTGCCTTGAAAATTGAACAAGTGTGTGGACATCCTTGTGACTCAAGGCAGATGGAGGCTACTACGAAGTAAGGATTGTTCTAAACAGCGGTCCCAATGGTGCTAAATGGCGGTCCCAAGTCTAGCCCTCATCATTGTCTGTGGGAGTGTCCATTGGGGGGGGGCATCAAAACAGCCACAATTGCATGAGCAAAGACCAGCCCATGGAAAAAGGAGCAGGGCTTCAATCACATAGTTGTGAGGACATTTTAACCTAGGCCACATTCTCCTCAAAATCAACCTATTTCCATTTTTGTTGATTTTACATTTACCCTCTTAAATCCATTTCATCCCTTTTACCCTCAGCCTATGAATATTTTTAGAAAGCTGAACAAAACCACCACCATTTTCATTAATATTTCTCCCACACGTTTGTCCTGTGGGAAGGAAACCGTGTCCTCCTGCCATACAGTCTCCCCACTGTAATCAGAACAAAAGGTTAAAAATCACAATTAGAATGGGTTCAGCACAAAGATTAAAATGCATCAGGAAACACCAATTTAATTGGGCAAATATTCCTTCCAGGCTAAGCTTAGCTTCGATTAAATAAGAAAAGATCCTTTCTCTGAAGAGATTACTGTTTCAAATCAGCAATGCTACTAAATAAGCAGAAACTGCGACTCAGGAGGGTGCCTGACAGCAGAGCGCCCCCTCTCGGAGCACTGGCTAAGTGCACTTTCCTGCAAATCCTCAAGGGTTCACTTTCATGGAACAAAAGCAAGGTTTCCCTATACATAAAGCACGTTCAAGGAGGATTTGGTGCGTCTACCTCTGAAAGCTGACTCTGTACACTACGCTCTCAAACATAAACCCCACTTCTGATTCATATGCATCTGCCTGAGTAATTTATTCCCAGCTCAGAAATGATCCTGGTAAGATTTCTTTCGAACAGCCTGATTCAGACATATACAGGTAGTCCTCGACTTACAACAATTCATTTAGTGGCCATTCGAAGTTACAACATCACTGAAAAAAATGACTTATCACCGTTTTTCACACTTAGGACCATTGCAGCATTCCCTTGGCAACTGACTCCTATTTATGACGATTGCAGTGTCCCGGAGTCCCATGATCCCCTTTTACGACCTTCTGACAAGCAAAATCAATGGAGAAGCCACATTCACTTAACAACCATGTGACTAACTTAACGACTGCAGTGATTCACTTAGCAACTGTGGCACGAAAGGTTGTAAAATGGGGCAAAACTCACTTAATAAATGTCTCATTTAGCAACCGCAATTCTGGGCTCAATTGTGGCCATAAGTCGAGGACTACCCATCAATTGTCTTTCCCCAGACAATCCGTATATGAATTCATCCTGGTCTATGGAAAGAAAATCTGTCAGGCCCCAATTTTCCCTTTCTTTCTCTTCTGCATCTTGAGGTTATTTGTTCTTATCTGCAGGTACATCTGCAGCTCACCAAAAGGCAGATTGTGAAATTTCTGAAAATCCTGTATCTTCTTCACACAGTGGTCTGAGGCTTTCCATTAGTCAGCAATGACAGTGTATTTAGAATACTTAATGGTTGTTCATTTTACCAGTGGATGGGCTCACCCCCAAACGTTAGTTCTTTCTGAATATTTCCTTGCCATATTAGGCATCGTCTCTTCCTTTTTGTTAAACACTGATTAGGATTATATTTCACTACAGATCCCAGTTCAGTTTTGGTTATTTCATAAAGTATCCAGTTTTGCTTCATGGGGTCAAAAACCTGATCCAAAGAGATCCAGTTCAATTTTACATTTGATATTCAGCTGCATCTGATGCATATTATTTTTTACAGACATACAGTTCCATAAAACCAATAATCAGCAATAGTAAATGCAGTGCATCAATGAGATCAATATAAAGGAAATGAAACAACCAGATCAATTTAAAGTTGCATCTTTACAGATGCTAAAGGAGTTTAATCAGTGGTGGGCTGCTACCGGTTCGGACGAACCGGTAGTTCCGACGATCAGCTGGCCCCGGCCACCTGCTCCTGTGCTATCCTGTCCTATATTTCCTTCTTTCTGGCTGAGCTGATTCACACGGCACAGCTGATTTCCGTGCCTCCGCTGTTCTACTTACCAGGGCTGCCTTAGAAGGTAAGCAGCTGAGCTTCAAATTGCTGTTGTTTGAACGCTGCGTTCAAGTGCGTTAGGCGCGCATGCAAAGCGCATGATCACCGAACCGGTTGTTAAACCGGTTGCAGCCCACCACTGAGTTTAATGGTAGCCAAAGAGGAGGAGGTTGTCTCTAAATTCAACAGTAAGGAAATGCTGAGAATTCCTACCAAGAGGAATTTGGAAAAAAAACCATTCTCAAGCAGGGTGCCTGTTGGGTGAACGAGGGAGGGCATTTAAAAAAAAAAATCAAGTTGGCAGCTGTATGATGAAAACCCAAATCACAGCTATCATCTTGACTTTATTGAACCCCTTTACAGATGATCCTGTACAATTTCAAGCCTTGAGAAAACACAGGAAAAAATAGAATCCTCTTTTGTGGGGCAAGAGAGTCTTTGAGAAACCAAAATGTAAATTTGGGCCAGGATTAGTTTATGGCCAGATGGCCACGGAGCCAGGTATTATATAAATACTCTGTGACAGGAACGAATGACCAGTGAAGACTCAACAGCCACCATTACCGTCCTTCTTTAGACTGCCTTGGCCTAAAAACTTGCCTTTTTCAGAGCTGAATGACAAATTCAGAGCTGCATAACAAAGAATGATGATTGCTTATGAAAGGTCCTGCAGAGTGCCCACCGCTGCCTTCCTGAATGGTGAAAGGCTGCTGTTAGGCCAACAAAAGGCCAGGGACAAGAAGAGACCTGTCCCCAGCCACCCCACCACCCTTATTTTTCTGAGCCGAAAATGAATGCCTTTCTTGACAAAATCTGTTGGAAGCTACCCTCTCCTTTGTGCTCAATTCTGGCATGTTGTTGACCCAGCTGTGCGAATATCAGTGACGGAGGGATGGGAAAGGGAATACATGCACACTTCCCCAGTGAAAAAGAGCTAAAGTTAATATCTCTCTAGTCTTTTTTTTTTTATGCTATAAGAGGGGCTTTGCGCTATACAATAAGCTCTACTGCCTAGTGAGGGCAAATTTGTCAAGATAATGTTGAATTGTCTATGGAGATTCTCAGTCATCCAGGTTATGGTTGTCCCAAAGGTGCTTTTTTTTAAGAGGCAACTGGACTTTCTGGTTTTTCTTTGAAGATGTTTAGCTTCTCATCCAAGAAATGAAACATCTTCAGAGAAAAACAGAGCTGAAGAAGCTTCTTGGATGAGAAGCAAAACGTCTTTAAAGAAAAACCAGGAAGTCCAGTTGCCTCTTGCAAAAACACCTTTGGGACATAATGTTGAATTCTTTTATTTATTTATTGTTTAGAATAGAATAGAATAGAATACCCTTGGTGGTTCATGGAATAGAATAGAATAATGGAATGGAATGGAATGGAATGGAATGGAATGGGAATGGGAATAGAATAGAATAGAATAGAATAGAATAGAATAGAATAGAATAGAATAGAATAGAATAGAATAGAATAGAATAGAATAGAATAGAATAGAATAGGAATTCTGGGAGCTTACAATAACTCCTTCAAATTCATCTAGGTGCCCTGGATAGCTGATACTAGAGGGACCAAGGGTTTCTCCCTGTGGGCTGGGGGAGCAGGATAACATCTGTACTGGTACCATTGAAATCCCCCCTCCCAGTCTGAACTAAACAAAACAGCACTCCAGCATACCTTTTTTATATTTCTCTCTTTCTGTCTATCTATCATCTATTGTATTAACAATAGCATTCTGCTGGTTATGTAATTAAAAGTAAACAGGTCATTTACCTGGAAAATGCTGGAGATTATTAAATAATTATGGTTTCCCTTGAAAAAGGTCAGTCCTGAACTAAACAGTTTTGTTTGCCTCTTTGTCCTTCTGCTTCAGCTGAATAAATCACTTAGAATTACAACACAACTGCCCTGGTATGCCAGAAGAGAGGTGTTTTAAATCATTTGACCTCCTTGAAGTAAATGGACTGCCAATTACGGGCAGATTGTGTCTGCAAAGAGAGCAGAAATGAACAACTTTATTGCATCTGAGCAAAGTAAAATGAAATCATAAAATGGAAAATAGCAATAGCAATAGCAGTTAGACTTATATACCGCTTCATAGTGCTTTACAGCCCTCTCTAAGCGGTTTACAGAATTAGCATATTGCCCCCAACAATCTGGGTCCTCATTTTACCCACCTCGGAAGGATGGAAGGCTGAGTCAACCTTGAGCCGGTGAGATTTGAACCGCTGAACTGCAGCTAGCAGTCAGCTGAAGTAGCCTGCAGTGCTGCACTCTAACCACTGCGCCACCTCGGCTCTGTCAATTTCTATCAAACCTATCAATAATGAAGATGAGGTAGAGTGGTTCCATGCTTAATAAAATATTCCAGCTGTACATGGATGTGTTGGTTGGACTAAGAGAAACTGGATCTGAACTATCTTCTGGCAAATCTCTCTCTCTCTCTCTCTCTCTCTCTCTCTCTCTCTCTCTCTCTCTCTCTCTCTGTGTGTGTGTGTGTGTGTGTGTGTGTGTGTGTGTGTGTGTGTGCGTGTGTGTGTGTTGGGGAACAGATTGGGGAAAGGGAAATGTTGCTATATTAGAGGATCCAAGACTCAACTTCATTTTCTTCTTATGAGAAATTTTTTTTTTTGGAAGATTCTCTTCAACACAGTCAAAATACCATAGAATAATTAAACTTTAAAGACTTGAGTATCTACCATGCATCTATTTATCTAGAAAGCAATGTGTTATTTTATATATCTATATCTATATCATGGATGGAGAGAGAGAGAGAGAGAGAGAGAGAGAGAGAAATGTATATTTATCTATATCATCTATTATCTATTTTCATGTAAAGATCTGAATTATTATTAAACAGCCCTTCTCTAGACCATCTGGGAAATCAGAATGCTTATTCTGGGAGCTGCTATTTTAATTACCCAGAATGCACTAAAACAATGATCTGTTTATGAATCTTGTGAAAAATTTAAATGGTGGCACTGATAGAATGAAGAAAGGGGCCATATATATTGGATCTGTCTCATTAGACCAAAAGGAGGACCCACTCCAATTTATCATTTTACCACCACCTCCTCCTCCTCCTCCTCCTCCTCCTCCTCCTCCTCCTCCTCCTCCTCCTCCTCCTCCTCCAAAGGGTATTCCAATTTGAGAACTCTTCTGTAGGTCTATAACTTTTCTATAGATCTGCCATAACTGGAATAATAGTTGGAGGAAAAGGGTTAAATAACTTCTCTTGTCTGCATAATTAGAACTTTATACAAATAGCTTTTGACTTTCAGAAGAATTTCATAATAAGAGACCAATCCTCTACAACATGCAAATGGAGACTTAGAATGAAGACAGATGGAGAGTATATGAGTATAATTTTGTGTTTATGGAATAGTGCTTCATATTGTCATAATAATCTTCACTGTGTCTGCAAATAGATTTGGGCTCCTTCTGTAGAATGCCATTATTTTCCCCAACGAGTTATTGGGACCTATAATTTCTTTTGGGATTTTATAACCATGACAACTGCTCCTAAGGACCTTCTTTTCCTCCTTCCCGAGATCTGAAATCAGAAACTGCTTTACTTTAAAGGGGTTTAGGAAACACTGTATGTGTACAGGTGAGCTGCCATTTAACTAATGTTCTCTTTTACTTTCCTAGTGCTATTAATAGGAGAGAGAGAGGGGGAGGGAGGGAGAGAGAGAGAGAGAGAGAGAGAGAGAGAGAGAGAGAAGCCAAAAAAAGATTGTGTGAAAGAAAATGCCTCTCCTCTAGGAAGTTGAGGGAAGGGGGGGGAGGGCTACTTTTTATCATTAATTTTAAACAGTGCTGAAATGAAATCATCCTTGCCTGAATCAAAAATCCTCTAAAACATCATAAATGCTAATGATGACATTTTATACAGCTGACATCTTTGAAGCTACCTCTTTTATATATCTTTGAATGCTAGGTAGGCTTTACAGAGAGAGTTGAAAGAGATTCAATAATGCTAAAAATACTCCAGGAGTTAGTGATAAGGTAGGCTAGTTAAGACCTGGTTCTTTTTATCTCATGAAAATCTCATTAAAGAGCTGAAAGGCCCGTTACTTTTTCTAGTGTCCCTTTCCTAATAGGGTTTAAAAATAAAATGCCAGGCATCAAGAGTCCACATGGCTTTGTTTCCATTTGTGACTCTACTCACCTTTAACCAAAATGAAGCTGTTGTTGCAGAGTTACTATGGGGACATCATGCATGCATCTTATGAAGCGAAGAGGAAGGTTGAATGGTGAGGAACTGATATTGGGATCACCATAAATACCCATTTACATTATTCACTGCCTGTGCTTATAGCTGCAGCACAATACACTATCTCCTATAACTATAGCAATGTTTCTCAACATATAGCAATGTTTCTCAAACTGGGCAACTTTAAGATCTGTAGCAGTGGCTACAGAATTTTGGGAGTTGAAGTTCACACATCTTAAAGTTGCCCAGTTTAAGAAACACACACACACATATATATATAGCATCATACATTTGGCCTCTAAAATAGGAATAGGTAGTTTGAGGCTTTAGGGTCCAATGTGGCCCCTGGCTTCATTTAATGTTGCTCTAGTTTCAGAATTCAGGTAAAACAGCTCTGATCCTTCCATGGCTTAATTAGAAAGAAACAGATATATATAAATATATATACATATTAATGACTATACACTCCACGGAAGATGGCCTCATTAGAACTTGCTTCAACTGGACCCACTGGGCGCTAACATAACTGTCCCGGTTTCATCCCTAGTATCTAGGTCTAATTCCTCTCTATTCTTGTTCCTATGGATATCATAAATTCTTGGAGATGGGGAGAGAGAATGACTTCTTTTTGGCTCTTGCACTACTCCCTATTCATTTCAACTGCATGTGGACTAACAATTTGCTTAGAAGGAATGTAGCCCTGTCAGCCATTATTGGCATATGCATTTGTTGTTGAACCTAATACAGAAGGTTCATCATACCATAAAAACAGAATCAATGTCCTACAGCTGATGGAGTAGGAATGTGGAAAGCTGGAAACAAGCCCACATACTTTACATCACTATGGCAGATTCTCAGGTGATGGGATTTCCAACTGAGAATATTTGAGTTTGCTAACTGGAGAACTGTTCCTGATAGGAAAACAGCTCTGCTTGAAATGTAGCATCCCATTAGTGACTTATAACACCAAATCTCCTGGAGTCATTCAGCTTTTGTTACAATACTGCAGCAGTGATGAGGACAAGGCAAGCATTTTATTTCCTCAGTAATGGATTATGCTAGAAGATGCTGTACATCTACTATTGAGGGAATTAACAGACTTCTGAGGAAGAAATGGCAAACAAGAGAGCTTCACAAAAAGGGGATCTGACAACTATGGTCGAATGAAGAGCTGGCAATTAGACTGACTTTTCAAACTCCTCTCTGAAAAAGAGGAGGACTTGAGATTGCCCACAAGTGCTCCAGACTGCTGCTCATCATGAGGAGATGACAAGACAGCTGTTTCCAGTGGGTTTAGAGCTCTGGAATATGAAGAAATAGCCATATTGTTCAAATTATAGTCAGTACCTTTGAAAGTTTGTATTCTTTTAGAAATTGCTTGTTAACTGCTTTTGAGCTGTTAGTAACCTTTGGATCAACAAGTGTTGCTGCATGGGTGGTAAATGGTGCTGGATGTATACCACTATTGTGTGAGCTGCATTGGTTGCCTGTTTGCTTCCAAGTGCAATTTAAGGTTCTGATTGTCACCTTTAAATCCCTTCATGGCTTGGATTAGATTACCTGAGGAAGCTTTTTCTCCCAGTAATTGTACCCATCCAATTCAGTCTGGCAGGTTGGGCATGCTATGGGTCCTGTCAGCCACGCAATGTTGGGTGATTTGCTAGGAGATGTGCCTTCTCTGCTGTAGTCCTTGTCTTCTGGAACATTCTCCCTTCAGAGCTGATGGGAGCACTTAGCCTTGAAGACCTGGCTTTGTGCCCAGGCCCACCAGTGTATGAAGGGGCTCCATTTCCTGGTATATTGAAGGGGCTCCATTTCCTGGTATATGAGGACCCAGATTGTTGGGGGCAATATGCTAACTCTGTAAACCGCTTAGAGAGGGCTGTAAAGCACTGTAAAGCGGTATATAAGTCTAAGTGCTATTGCTATTGCTATTGCTATTGACATCTACGATGAAATTTTTTGTTGGCTGGCAAATACCTATTTAATTTTGTACTATATTGTAGCTGTTTTTAATTGTTTTATGATTGTTTGCTGGCAAAAGTCACTGGTTTGACATTTATATAAATTGAATAAATAAATATTTTTGAAGAATGGTTCTAGAAGTTCAGTTTCATAATATCTGTCGCTATAGATAAGACTGTGTCTAAAATATGTTATGGAAGAGGAACAAATTCTACCTGACTAGATGGAATTGAAAATAGATTTTAAAATGACACATTACAAGAATGACATAGAAAAAGATTTTATATTGATCATACAAAAGAAACTGGCTGATGTCACTGTAAATAAAAGGAATATACAAACAGCAAACGAAGAAAATTACCTGGATAATTTTCCCATATTGGATTTGCCAAAAGAGGTTTGTTAAAATTTTGAATAATTTTATGAAAAGAGGCAAAGAAAAAATAAAAAGACATCAAGTTCTACAACATTATTTAAAAGAACTAAAGATCAAGATTGTTTGAAGTAAAAGGAAGAAATATAAAGTTAATTACCGTAGATCAAGGTTAAAATAGATATATTGTTTTCTTTGATAACCTTTAATGGATTTTTGCTGAGATCAGGACTGAAATGACAAGGTTTTATGGAGTTATTTATAGATAAGAGATGGAATATGGGAAGAAGAGATCATTTGTTGTATTTGTTGTATTGAGTGACTGCCACAGAGAAGAGAGGGTCTACATCAGTGGTTCTCAACCTTTCTAATGCTGCGACCCCCCCGCGACCCCCCCTGCCG
>QLTV01004082.1:4978810-5000642 GCA_003457575.1 Thermophis baileyi | reverse complement strand
GATCTTAGCTCCACCCACTATGGAGAAAGGGTCATTCGACCCCCAAAGGGGTCGCGACCCACAGGTTGAGAACCGCTGGTCTACATATTCTCCAAAGCATTTGAGGCCAGGCCAAGAAGTCATAGATGAAAACTTATCAAACGGGAGATCCAACCTAGAGCTAAGGAGGAATTTCCTGACAGTGAGAACAATTAATTAGTCATTAATCAGCGGAGTTGGTTAATTGGCTTGCCTCCAGAAGTTGTGGGTGCTCCATCACTGGAGGTTTTAAGAAGAGACTGGAATGTTATATGGTGTCCTGCTTGAGCAGGGGTAGGACTAGAAGATCTCCAAGACCCCTTCTAACTCTGTTATTCTATTATTATATCTTTTAAGAGAATGTGATAAGTTACTAAAATTGCTTATACTTGTGAAGAAGGTGGGAGATCACTTGTTAACATATATTTCTTTACAATTTTCTTTTTACTTTTCTATTTTTACTTCTCTTTTTTCCTCTTCTGCACTTTTTACTTTTTATTGTTTTAGTTTTTCAAAAAATGTATTAATTTCCTTTGCTATAAATATAATTCTTAATAAAATTGCTATGTATGTCTGTTTATAGATAAATAAATAAAACTAGTGGGGGAAATTTCTTATTCAACTCTACCAGCTTTTCCCTTTAATAGTAACCACACATGACTACTCTTCTGGGTCAGCAAGGGCCCTTAATTGTATTTTTCTGGGTAAAAGAATATTCACATTGACTCAGTCAAATTGCTTGCATATGTTAAATGTTCTTTAATCCCCTCTTTTCCTCCTTGTTTCCTAATAGCGTTCTGCTCACTTTTCACCCCCTCCTTTTAATCTAACACGAGCCACTGAGCAATCTCAGCAGAATGGAATGGAATACAATCCCGACTGCTGGGATAACTGTTCCCTTTCTTACCTGAAGTGTTTTCAGCAAGGCACTCCTGGAGGGAAAAATGACAGAGGTTTTTGTTGGGCTTAATTATGAATCCAAAAATAGATCTTAGCAGGATGGACTGATCCTTCTTTGAACTGCTGAGATCAACGGAACTAAGCTCTCTCATTGTCAGAAATTATTTGGGCAAACAGGCCACTCTAAGGTCATCATACGTAATGAAGGGGAGCCTTTGAATTAGATGCATTCATAAATATCAAGGAATGTTAAGATTCATGTGGGCTTCAAACACCTTCAATAAAATCCACCATCCATTCCTCTCTCCCACCCAACCCTCAAAAGCGTCTTCAGTGCTGAAATAATAGTTATTTTATTTATTCTGTTTTTACATCACCATCTCATCTAAGTGACTCTGGGTGGTTTACAACAACATAATAAAACAATATAAATGCATGAGTAAAAAACAATACATTCTACAGTTTACAAAATTTGTAACATAATTAAAAAGTATTCTAATCCCTCTGTAGTCTGTTTGTACTTTGATAACCACCAGACAAAACACACACACACACACACACACATATAATTATATAAGATTACAAAAGTTGCAATAAAATAAAAGTTACAATTAATTTTGTTTTACTTAGTGCTCTAAAATGGTGACTTAAATGTAAAAAGAACTGGCTACCAAGTTCCTTCTACTGCTTAGTGCTCTAAAATGGTGACTTAAATGTAAAAAGAACTGGCTACCAAGTTCCTTCTACTGCTTTCACCTTAAATCTTCTGAAACCTAAGACAAAACAAGCCATCCAGTAACTTTTAAAAAGTGAGTGTTAAAACATACACCTAGCCCCTTGGCCATAGTCTTCTATGTTAAAATCCATTTTAGAGTAATATTGTATAGCAATAGCAATAGCAATAGCACTTAGACTTATATACCGCTTTACAGTGCTTTACAGCCTTCTCTAAGCAGTTTACAGAGTCAGCATATTGCCCCCAACAATCTGGGTCCTCATTTTACCGACCTCAGAAGGATGGAAGGCTGAGTCAACTTGAGCCTGGTGAGATTTGAACTGCCAAATTGCAGGCAGCAGGCAGTCAGCAGAAGTAGCCTGCAGTACTGCACTCTAACCACTGTGCCACCATGGCTCATCATGCATGAAGGTGATGCTGTTCCTCCTTCTCCTCATACACCAATATTAGAGAACCCAAAAATATCTCCACTTTTAGAAATCTGATCTTAGAGACCCCAAGAAATAGGGTACCAGGTATGTTTAGCTTAATGAAGAGAAAGCTCAGGGAAGACATGATAGCAGTCTTCCAATATTTGAAGGGCTGTCACAGGGAAGAGGGCGTCGATTTATTCTCCATTAGCACCTGAGGGCAGGACAAGAAGCAGTGGGTGAAAGCTCATGAGAGGGAGATTCAACCTGGAAATAAGTGGGAGTTTCCTGACAGTGAAAATGATTAATAGAACATTCATATATAACTTTATATATCATCATATTTCCAATTAAATAGAATTCAATTAATAGAACAAATGATTTGTTTTAGTGGACAATTGATTTTTTAATCTGGTTTCTCACCTTTGGGTGACATATCATAGCTCCTCCTTTTAGGCCAAGAATTAAATGCTAATTAGGAGGGAATATCGATTCTGATTTCAGTGCCTATATGTTTATTACATTTATATCTCACCTTTTGTGCAGGAACACAAGGCAACATACAAACTGTTCCTTTATCCTCTTTTTCCCCATAAAAATGACCGTGTGAGATAGGATGGGCTGAGAGATAGTGACCTAATAAACTTCCTCATGAAGTTTCCTGGATCTCTCACTCATTGTCAAGCACCTTAGTCATTACATGTCTATGGAGATTCTCAGTTGTCCAGGTCATGGTTGTCCTAAAAGGACAACAGCTGAAGCTTCTTGGATGAGAAGTGAAATGTCTTCAAAGAAAAACCAGAAAGTCCAGTTGCCTCTTGAAAAAAGCACCTTTGGGACTTAGTCATTACACTACGCTGGCTAGGGGAAAGCATCTTTCACTACTTTTCAAAAAGAGGGGAGTTTAGGGGGCACAGGTCTGTTTATGCAACTTAACAAGTTCACTCTCCAATGCCTCATTGCACATTGACTAATTGTTCTACCTGACACCGGTTCTCTCCCTATTCATACTAAAGCTGCACTCAGGGTGTTAAAGAATGCCACCGTGGATTCCAGTATCTTCACCTGCTCTACTGTGACACAAATGAATGAACTCCAGCTCACCATAGAACCACATTGCTTTTGCCAAAGGATATCATATTAATATTCTTGTAGTGCAGGTTTTTTTATACTTATGTGAATTACAGGGTGATAAACAGTGCGTGTAAATGTCCTCCTTCATTATTCAATCATCTCCCAGGAAGTCATCAGTCTCTCATGCCCTGAACTCTAGGAGGCTTTTCAGACCAGGAACAATAAGTTACCAAAGCTGAAGAAATAAGTAAGAGAGAGATACACATGGCCCACAGCGATCCCAGAAAGATAAAATCAGCTAAACCGAGGCCACCAAATAAGATGAAAATGTATTCTAAAGAATCCAGGGAATGAAGGAGAGAAATAGAAGGTGGTTCCATGGGTCAGGGATGGGTTGAAACCTGTGGAGGAAATAGGAAATATCTTTCTTATCTTCTGCCTTATTAATTTCTTTTGGAGTGGATTGGTGGTCTGGCTATGAGAAGATTTGGCTTATTCTCGTTAAAATTATTCCTTCTCATTCTTTAACATTTATTAGCTTCTCGAACATTTAGGGACATGAAGCACTCAGTTATACTGGCATATTCTAAAATGAAACAAGGCTACTTGTTAATTATTCAACAAAGCCTCAATCCTTTCAAGGAGTGTCATTAATTACAGTAAAGGTCTTCCTTTTATGTGCTTCGTGTGTGAGAAATGTAAAGCTTACCAAGGTAAATGATTTTTTAAAACTGCTTGAGATTTTCTTTTTTTTATTTTTCTTCGTATGCTTTTACATAGATCTAATTAAAATATTGACCTAGCTAAGAGCTCTTCACTTACAGTAACTGTATACTGCTGAGCCAGCAATGTGGGAGGCCAGTCTTTTACATTTCATTATTTTGCAGAAAAATAACAGTATTCTCAAAACTTTCAACTTTCAAACCTCTCCACTTTTTTTAAAATTGAAACCTCAATTTAGTTTCATACTAAAATGCTAGATAGTAGAGTGGTTTTGCTTCAATTTTTTTTTTTTTTGATGAATCAGTCCATTCTCTTTCACTACATTTCTCCAATGGCCAATCAAGTATAAGTTTGGTGTAGGGGTTAAGGCATCAAGATAGAAATCAGGAGACTGTGAGTTCTAGTCTTGGTGACTTTGAGCCACTCATAACCCCTCAACCCTAAGAAAGAAGCAATGGCAAACAATGTCTGAAATACCTTGCCAAGAAACCTGCAAGGACTTATTCAGGTAGTTGCCAGAATCAAAAACTGAATCAAAGGTGGATGTGCACATACACACATACATAAAGTCAATCAACTAGCTAGAATTGAGCAGGTTCATTTCTTTCTGGACAAACAGTTATATCTGCATTTGATTAAAAAAAAAACAGTAAAACCTTGGGTTTCTCCATGGGAGCAGTTCTTCCTTTCATCTCAGAAGATTTAGTAAAGTTTTTTGGTTTGCCTGAAAAAATGTCGCATCTAGCAACGAGGTAGTTTTCTGAAGAGTTTTATCTAAATCTGCCTCTTTAGTGATTGTCATTCAGTTCCTGTAGCAGCTTCACAGTCCATAATGTGAATTTTTTGAGATCTCAAACTATAATGGTACATGGGAATGACCTTGGAAATCAGGAAGAAGAGCCGTGGCCTAAACAACAGTCTGATAAACAAAATCTGAGCCCAAAGGAGGCATGGGATAGAGAAAGCATCTCAGAAGGAACTCTCTTAGTTTTGGGGAGAGTAAAAGTAAGGTGGGGGGAGAGGTACTTTCAAACTTGTAAAATTCTATTATTCTAACTTTTCATAAAGATAGTGCTAATATTTGGTGCTTCTTATCTGGATTACCTCAAAGTTCTGACATCAATCTGAAGTCTGAAAATCTCCTCACTTTTACTCTCCTAAAAACTAAGAAGGATGCTTTCTCCACTCCCATTCCACCTTTGGGCCCAAATTCAAACTCTAGGCTGTGGCTCTTCCTCCTGTCTCCCAGTCATCCCTCCATACCTTTCCTCAAACTTCCCTTCCAGATGCCCTCTGGCTCTACACACTGTAACTCTGACTTTTGCTCAGTGTGTAACTTGACTTACTGCTACCATCTGAGGGATGCCTCACTTGATGCTTCCCTCTAATCCTGGCAAGAGAGAGAACACCTGTCTCACATAGCTAAGATTGGAGTGAGACAACAGGTGAGGTATATCTGTATTTGACACAGATGCTGTTATTTTTCTGGCAAATCACAAGGGTAATATATATTAAAAAAATCTGTAGCACTACCTCCTGACCTGGTAAAAATTTTCTCTTTAATTTGAAGTGGCCACCTGCAAAACGAAAAAAAATCAATAGTAAAGGAGATAAAAACAGAGTTGTTAAAATTAGACAGCATGTTAATATAAATAAAAGTCCATAGGGAAATAGAAAGCTCTTGAGGACCATAAAATTATGATAGTCTGCTGCTATTTAGAGGCAATTATGCCTCTACAAAGATGGCCAGGAGACACAGCATTTACTAGAGTTGTGTAGGGACCATAAACAGCATAAACCACAAAGATGTCTCATTATATACATAACCAAAAGAAAAATAATCTTATCCAATATTTCTAGTTAAATTTGATACATATTTCCTAGATCCGTGATGGTGAACCTATGGCACGCGTGCCACAGGTGGCACGTGGAGCTGTATGTCAGCTCCAGTGTGCATGTGCGCACTGGCCAGCTGATTTTTGGCCTTCCAGAGGGCATGGGGGAGGCCGTTTTTGTCCTCCCCAGGCTTCAGGAAAGCCTCTGGAGCCTGTGGATGGTGAAAAATGGCCCAACGGGCCTACCGGAAGTTTGGAAACAAACTTCTGGTAGGCCCGTTGGGCTGTTTTTCACCCTCCCCAGGCTTCAGGAAAGCCTCCGGAGCCTGTGGATGGCGAAAAACAAGCCCAGCGGGACAACTGGAAGTCTGGAGGCTTCAGTGAGGTCTGCGCGCATGCACATGGGGGGGCAGTGGGGGGGGTTGTGCATGCATGCGCGGGGGGAAGGGCATTGCATTATGGTTGTGGGCATGTGCTTTTGGCACCCGAGCAAAAAAAGGTTCAACATCACTGTCCTAGATTGACGTAATACCAGGTGATAAAGCCCCTTCTCTCTACCATGGACTTTTTCCAGTCTCTTATAGTTTGCAGCTTTTTTTAAATCAGAGGTCCTCTTACTATTGCTTCCTAGCCCTGGGATTCAGCTTTCTGCTTCTCTTTTTTCTTGAAAAATTGCCTGAAATTTGGAAAATGTCTGCCTGGAGAGGAAGCAGTTGGGGGGAGGGAACCTCTCCTTTTGCTGTCCTCAAAAAGTTCCTAGTGAAGCCATGGGATTTGTAGTCCCAATCTGGGAAGCAGTTGTCACTCTAGGGTGGCTTTGCAACATCTCCCTATGAACAATGGTCCCGAACCTATGAGTCCAGATCTTCTGAGGATTTGAATAGAAGAAGATCCTGAGAACCTTAATTAGAATTCGTATGAAGAATATGTTTAGTGAATGCAGAGTTTAATAAACAATATTCCCTACTTTGGGTCTTTTTTTCACTAATCTGAGGATGAACTAACAATACCTTCTGGGGATTGATTTATTCAGATATGTCACTTTATTTGAATGTGAGTGGATCCAGTCACCGATATGAATCAATACTAGCTAAGTAACTGAAAGCTGGAAGTTTTTTTTTTTTAAAGAATATCTGGAACTTGTCTGTTGCACAAAAAAACGCTGCTGATAAAAATTGCAAGCACTAAGGGAAAATTTTACAAATTCAAATGTGCACAGCATGACATAACTAAATCATTGTAATTTAATTTTTGTTACTTCATTTTATACCCTGCTTAGTTAACCATAAGTATGATGAAAAAAATGATTGCCTTACTTATATAAAATATGGCCAAGTGACATATCTGCAGGAAGCATATGTAGATTTATCTAAGATTAATTTTCAGACTTTTGTAAGCATTATATACATTGCATCAGGCATCTTCCTCAGCCTGAAATTTCAGGCAGATTGAGTGATGGTTGTTGTTGTTGTTGTTGTTAGTTGCGAAGTCGTGTCCGACGCATCACGACCCCATGGACAACGTTCCTCCAGGCCTTCCTGTCCTCTACCATCCCCCGGAGTCCATTTAAGCTCACACCGACTGCTTCAGTGACTCCATCCAGCCACCTCATTCTCTGTCGTCCCCTTCTTCTTTTGCCCTCAGTCGTTCCCAGCATTAGGCTATTCTCCAGTGAATCCTTCCTTCTCATTAGCTGGCCAAAGTATTTGAGTGATGGTAGACAATGGCAAATATTTTATTTATTTATTTATTTATTTATTTATTTATTTATTTATTTATTTGTCAAACATGTACAAGATAACAAGTATAGGTATGAACATAAACATGAACAAAGGAAGTAAAAATAGATAAATGGGGACAGTAAGACAGGGACGGTAGGTACGCTGGTGCGCTTATGCATGCCCCCTTTACGGACCTCTTAGGAATGGGGTGAGGTCCATGGTAGACAGTTTGAGGTTTAAGCTGTGAGGGTTTGAGGCTGTAACAACAGAGTGAGGTAGAGCATTCCAGGCATTGACCACTCTGTTGCTGAAGTCGTATTTTCTGCAATCGAGTTTGGAGCGGTTTACCTTGAGTTTGTATCAATTGTTTGCCTGTGTAAGAAGTCATTGACAGGTAAGATGTAGCAGACAATTTTGTGTACTATGCTTAGATCGGACCGCAGGCGGCACAGTTCCAGATTGTCTAAGCCCAGAATTTCAAGCCTGGTGGCATAAGGGATTCTATTGTGAGTAGAGGAGTGGAGTACTCGTGAAATACCTCTGGACCCGCTCAATCGTGTTAATGTCCGATATACAGTGTGGATTCCAGGCGGACGAGCTGTATTCAAGAATTGGTCTGGCAATAGCTTTTAATTAAATAGCTGCCTATTTGATTAAAAGAAGACCTGGAGGCTGCAAATGGACCCACCTTCAGCTCCTTCAAATCAGGAGAAACCCCTGCTGTTACAGTGAGCTCTGGGGCTTAGATCGTTTGAGATGAGTACTCCTGGGTCCTTGACAAAGTGAGGGTTGTCTACGATATCATTTCCGCCTAACTTGTATTTGGTGTTCTGAATTTTTTTGCCAATGTGTAGGACAGAGCATTTATTAGTTGAGATTTGGAGTTGATTGGGCCCTCCCTATTTTGACTATTTGTTGCCTGTTGGACAGGAACACAGCTATCCACTTGTGCAGGGATCCAGAGATGCCGTAAGAACTATATTCTCTAGGAGAATTCCATAAACTATCTTTTCTCACTCAAATTTCCTTATGCTATCCAACCTTACATCCAGCCTTATATTTATATCCTTATAAATCCAACCTTATATCAGTAGAGGTGGCATAATTCCTTCTAAACATATGAGATTCTTGAAAATGAGGCATCTTTATTAGGCTCACATGATACTACAAGCTCTTGCTAGATGCAGAAGACACATTTCCATGAGGAAAAAGTGCTCTTTGTCACCTACGCAGAGAATCAGATACCACAAGTCCATTCCCTTGCTGGGGTAAAATTTGATCTTCTTGAAACTAGGAGCAGAACTCATGTAGTACAGCTTCCAATGAAAGCCTGGAATTTTAAGAAGTTGGGAATTTTAGAAAATTGAAACATGGGAACAGATGATACAGGCAGCTGCTTTTTCTGGAAAAATAAAATGAAAGAAAACTCAATTTTTGAATTTCTATTTTTAGTATGGTATTAAGTCTCAAACTCTCATTGTCTTGTATATTTTTATTTCTCTGTTATACTTGTGATGAAAAGTCACTTTCCTATATAAAGATTTATTGCAAGCTTAAGGTCTCTACAACAATCTAACAGTCAAGGGAAATGAGCTGGAATTAAGAAGGCATTCAAGGTGGGCTCCACTTAGATCTCTTGTGGGCACGCAGGGACTCATGACTTATAATGCCTTTGACCCCTCCCTTGGGCTCAGCCTGGTCATTTCCTACAGTTTGGAATGTTTGTATGAGTTTTGTTTGCAAATTAATCTCAAAATATCCCAATTCAAGCCCTGAACCCTTGTGAGGATTCTTGGATCCCCTTTCTCAAGATACTTCTCCTGGATCTACCTAAGAAAATATAATCATATTTTCTGTCTTTTCAAATATACATATACGTACTTAAACATGTGCATGATTATTACTGAAGGCTATTGAAAATAACTCTTGCTAAATGGAAAAAAATCTTGCTCCATTTATTTCTCTTTGGATCATCATCTCTACTAATATTCTTGACATTACAGCCCTACCTTCTCCTGCTGGTGTGAAAAGCAGTGGAATAAACACTGGCCAAAAAGCAGTGTGGCGAGGCAAATATCTCACCTTATATGTCCTTTAGACAAGACCACTTTGAGTCCTTCCTTGGTGCCCAATCAGAGCTTCCCTCACAATTAGGCTGTGTTGAGAGCATGACTTGAGAACTTATAAAACGCCAGTTTGCAAGCTTGCAAAGGCACAAAGAGCGCTAATGAGACAGCCTTGTCCAAATTCATTAGCAAGTTTCATGTCAGATTAAATCTATATTTTTGGCATAAAAGCTAAAAAAGGCAGGGAAAGTCTTTACTAATAGGCTTTCAGGTTTGCATGAAGAGCAAAATAAAATGAGGGGGGGGGGTGTTGGTCTTTTTCTCTCTGAAAGACGCAAGGCCAAAAAAAGGCAACATTTTTCAAAGCTGGTCTTGAATAGCTAGCAGAAGCCGATCTTTAAAATGCTGATTGCAAAGTTCTAAAAAGTTAGTTATGTAGGGTAATTGGTCATACAACTAGCAGCAACTTCATAAAGTTGTTTTTTAATTGCAGTATAGAGGTCCCTATCCTCATTTTAAATATCCTGGTACATCTCAAAATTAATTTGATGCCTTCTTGTACCAATTCCTCCCAAGATTTAGCATATTAGGGATTATCATCCCTAATCCCACCATTTATCTGATATAATGAAAAAGCCTGTAAGTAGGGGATTATAAATTATCACAGATGATCGCTGGTGATAGACCATGCCTGGCAAGTTTGAAGAGGCAGTAGTTAAAAAAATAGGAATAAAATGGAGTGATGGAATCAAAGAAATATTGAGTTTTAATATTGAGTCCACCTTTTGACCACATGCATGTTGGATGTTATAAATTGATTGATTTTAAAAACAACAACATTAAAAGTGAGTTTGACAAAAATTATTCAATTTTAATTGGGGGGGGGAATCCACTATGGCACAGAACTCATATCTGATCTAAATCTATTGAGTCAACAAGAGCTTCTCTTTCATAACAAATACAAGAGTATATTAAAGCAAAACAAAACTGAATTCATTTTGACCAGTTGGAATACTCCTTGCAAAAATATGCTCTTATTCATTTTCACTATCCTCACTTGCCCTCTTTCTTAACTGTCCCAAGGAAGATTGCATGCAGCCCCCCCAAAAGTTTCTATGCTTCTTTCTGAGATTTCCAACAGCTTTTACCAAACCTTCATTTATAATACAAGGGAACATGAACATTATTCAATATATGATCAAGCACCAATAATACTACTGAAGTACAAATATAATGGAAATTAATAATTTAAAAAACAGAAATTTAATAATAGGAAATAAATATAAGAGGAACACATTTAAAGAAATACATACATACATACATACATACATACATACATACATACATATATATATATATATATATATATATATATAGAGAGAGAGAGAGAGAGAGAGAGAGAGAGAGAGAGAGAGAGAGAGAGAGAGAGAGTTAAAAGATGACACCAGTAAGAAATTATAGTCCATAGCATGAGAGCATTCAGTGCCTTTTGTATATGCAATATACAACTTTATAATATAGGTAGTCCTTGATTTAACAGCTGTTCATTTAGTGTTTGAAGTTACAACCACTTAGAGTGAACCGCTTAGAGAGGGCTGTAAAGCACTATGAAGCGGTATATAAGTCTAAGTGCTATTGCTATTGCTATTGCTACAATGGCACTGAAAAAAGTGACATAACCATTTTTCACACTTACGACCACTGCAGCATCCTCATGGTCATGTGATCAAAATTCAGACACTTGGCAACTGACTCATATTTAAGAGGGTTGCAGTGTCTCGGGGTTCATGCGATCACCTTTTATAACCTTCTGACAAGCAAAGTCAATGGGAAAGCCAGATTCACTTAACAACTGTGTTACTAACTTAACAACCACAGGGATTCACTTATCAACTGTGGCAAGGAAGGCCATAAAATGGGCTAAAACTCACTTAACAAATGTTTCCCTTAGCAATGGAAAATTTTGAGCTCAATTGTGGTCATAAGTCGAGAACTACCTGTATTAGCCCTTTTTTGTAGTAACAATCTTATGTCTTCTCTGGTTGTGTCTACCTTTTATAGAAGAAGCTATGTCAGGGATTATTCTCCATATATTTAATAATTCTCTTTCTGGCAAAAGAAGCAACTATGGTGGCCATAACCAACACTCCTAAGAATCACATTTTGCACAGGGTGCTTGGATTACATAACTCTGATGGGAAAATATCCACTTCTGCATTGCCAAATGGAGAAAATGTACATACAGCATGCATGTGCTTACTTATAAGCATTGATTGAAATCAGCAGCGTGTGACCTATACACCTCAAGCAGCCTTAAGGCCCCATGAGCAGGGGTGGGTTCCACTTACCTTCCCCACCGGTTCGCATCGCGCATTCCCTCGCGCAATTTTCCTTCTGCACATGCTCAGTTGCTGCAATCAGCCTGAAACACAGCTGAGGAGCTGATCAGCTGTGCTTCGGGTGAAGAAATAAAGGTCAGTATAAACCCAGGGGCGGGTGGGAGGGCCTTTTTTCAAGCAGCAGAAGAGGAAAAACAGTAAAAAATTCACAAAAAATTCCCAAAAAAATATGGCGGCGCCCACGGACTGGCACCGACTGAACCGGATCCGTGACATCACCAGTGGGTCGCTAACGGTTCGGGCGATCCAGTCCGAACCGGGAGGAACCCACCCCTGCCCATGAGACCCCAGGCTCCACTGTTAAATTATAGTTTCTTATCATTTGGAAGCAGAAAATACATGAAAACTGTAGGTTGACTCTAAAACAGGATTAAGCACCATTTTAACTAACACCATCTCCCTTTGTTCCAAAACTCCTCAGGGAAAAATAAAAGCCCTTTACCTTATGAACTCACCCAAAATCATAAAATAGAACCCCAACTAGCAAATGTTTGCCAATTCCTAATACAGAAGCAGCTTTTTAATACACTAAAAAATAGTTTAAATAAAAACCATAGAAATGTAACAATGCCTTTAAAGTGTGATGAGCTGGGTTTTCACATTTCCTGCTCTCCCTTGCTACACATTTTAACTTCTTTGAAGTGAACATTGATTTTACAGTCTTTCAAGTCGAACAACTATTGACTGACCACAGGTGCGGTGGATAATTACCCCTTAAAAGCAAGACCATGATCATCATATGTTGCCTGGGTGTGCATATGAAGTTTATTTTCCTAACTCTGGGAAGAGTAAGAAACTGAAGTACATCAGCTCAGGAAGGATGTGCTTTTGGGGCCATGTGAGAGGAAGTACTCCAAACCAGCTGGTCATTGCATCCCTGCTTGATATAAACTCTTAAGATTACCATTTGTAAAGAATGGCATGCTATTTTCTTTGAAGCAATGCATAATAAATAAATAAATAAATAATTCATATGTTAGAATGGGAGTAGAATGACAGCTTTAAACAGCTGATGACAACAAATGTGACTTTTCCTCTGGTGGATAGTTGAGAATGTCACTGGGAGAATATTTTTAAAATGTTCATCCATTTAGACAGAGAGGGTGCAAAGCCTTCACTCTGAATTGGCTTCATATACCAAAAGCAACATATTCACAGAGACGTGCAGGTACATAGTATGATGACTTCGGTGTAATTGCAATAATGTGAATGGCTCAAAAAAATTGTAACAGATATCAATGAATTTGATACCAAAGTAGCAACAGGTATAGAAATCGATAAATAAGGAAATTAATATAAAGAATTTTGGGTTTTTGTGAAAAATTTTCCACCACTGCTGTATAGATCAAGCAAATAGTCCACATACTGTAGCTCTTATCGGTTTAAGTCTCTGCATATTAGCTAGTCATAAAAACAACCACTAAGAGAACAAATAACAGCCAGCATTAATCAAACTAGGTTTATTAAATTTATATTGCTCACTAAAAATTACTGGGGGAAATTTAAACTTAATTTTTGTTCTAATTAATTCTAGGCTTCACTTTTTCTTTTTCTTAAATTTATGGAAAAACAAGGTGTTAATGATCAATGAGATTGCCTGAAATAAGTCAAAAAAAGAAGTAACAAATGTACATTACTAATAATACTATTTTATCTATCTTGCTGTTAAAGATGGATATAGATTGAGATAAAATGGTTTCCTTAATAGTCAGATGCCCTAGAATGAAGAAAGGATAATTTCCATCACCGCAGGAATTTGCAACCTTTGTTACACTGATTTTGCATAAGCAAAGGCCAAAACAGCTTGAATTTCCCAAAGCGTCGGTCCAATTATATACCTACTAGATATCCTGCATATATGTGGATCCCCTGCCATGATATGTTTTTGCTTATAAAAATTAATGATGACTCTACAGGCATCTAACAGAAATTGTATACTTGGACTTGAAAAAGGTTTTTGACAGCTTCTCATCAAAATCTCCAAAAGAAATTTTGCAGTTCATGGGAAAGAAGATTATCTCTTATAAATCAGTAAATAGCTAATAACTAAGACACTAAGAATAGGAATAAATGGGCAATCCACATATTTATTATTTAACACATTTATCTATTCCACTTTCAAAGCAGTTTAAAAATCAGACAGTACTTACTTTGAGTTGGGACTAAAATGTCATAACATGAAAAGAAATCTGGAGAAAGGAAAAGTGAACTTGGATAAGAATGTAGAAATTAAAAAGAGTCAGCATGGGTTTGTCAGAAACAACTCATACCAATCTAACCTGATTTCTCTTTTGATAGAATTACTAGCTTAATAGATTGGGGAAACACTGTGGATGTAGTATACCTTGCTGTTAGCAAGGGATTCAATGATATCTCTTTCTTATGATATAACTGTTACATGTATTTATAAAAAGATGAGCAGTAATGCAGCAAAAACTGCTAACAATATCACATTATTCAGTATATTAGAGGTAAAAAGAGCTTCCATCTAGTTCAACAGTGAACAAAGTTAGCAAGAGGAAGATTCATCCAAAATTCCTTTCTGATTTGAATCCAATGGTTTTAAAAAGATGTCTGTTGGAAGAAACAAATTCCTAAAAAAAATTGTTCCAAATTCCAAATACCTTGTCCACTATGAAAAGACTCCTGCAAGATAGTCCACCATTTTGTTCCAACAAAAATTTTTGAGATACTTCCAAGCAGGACATGATAGAAATCACGTTCTCCCATTTGTGTTTCCCATGAAATACTTCCAGACATGATGCTTCATCAGTTGGAATTGCTTACCACATCCACTATTGTTCAGAAGTGTCAAGTCTGCAACTCCAAAAAAGAGAAAACAGAGAAGGGGAGGTTCAAAAAGTCAAAATGGCAGCCAGAACAGCACAATGAAGTTATACTTTACTAAAAATGAATTGTGACACACCGATATGGCTGCTATACCTAAGTACACTCTTTGGCCTATGAATCTCATATAGTCATAAAACATTTCATACAGTAATGAGTTTCACTTACCTTTGCTACCGGTTCGAAGATGTGTGTGCGCGCGCCACTTCTGCACATGTGCAGAGCATCCGTGATGACGTCCAGGCAGGTGGGCGGAGCCTGTTGCCGCCGCTACCAGTACGCCTGAACTGGGGTGAACTGGTAGAAACCCACCACTGATTTCATACCATTAGAAGCAAACACCTGAGTGCAATACAAAGGCAGACTTTTCTTCAAACAGAACCCTTTAGAAGCCAAATTTCCAGTGTCTGTCACTCCATCAAACTACTCATTAAGTGCAATGATGACACTGTGTAAAGATGTGTGCTGTGGCACAAGTTGATTTAAAAAAAAATAATCCAAAACCCAATCTTATAATAGTCGCATATCTTTTCCCATTTTAGAAGCAGCAGGCTTGAAGGAACAATTTATTTATTAAATATCTACTTGTTTTCTGAACTTGGCATTGGAGATGGTACAGATAATCAAGCTTGAAAGTTAAATTTCTGCAGCTTTTTCAGGAATAAGAAGTGTTAGATAGTCGCTTTGTTTGGCATTCGCGTGCCCTACAGATGTGTGGTATGTGCCCCGTGTCTCCTGAGATCCATAGTCATCCCTTTTCCGTCCCCTCTGTGTCCCGGACCGGTTTTGGGCTTGTCTGCCTGGTCCCATGGGTGGTCGGGGTGGGTTTGGGGTTGCCTGGTATAGAGCCGGTTGCGTGGCTCTGCAAGCCTCGGCTATGTGGCCACGCTTTTGGCAGCGGCGGCAAATGGCGTCCCTGAATTTGCAGGACGCCCTGGGATGGCCCCCTAGGCAGCTGGCACAACGGGGTTGCCTTTGGTTATAGTCTCTGGGGCTTACCCTCTTGTCTTGCTGCACCCTGTAAACGTGGTCATCATCGTCATCGTCATACTCGTCCTCTGCCTCTGGAACCTCTGTTCGCCAGTCCGGCTGCCTCTGTGTCTGGTGGACTCCGCCGGTCTTCCGCATGCTGGCTGCAGATGTATCCGAGGCCTCGGCTGCTCTGGCTTCCTCCACGGCATCCTTAAAATTCACGCCTCTCCGTATGAGAAGTTTCTTCTGTAGGCTGAGGTCCCGCATGCCTAGGATGATGCGATCCCTCATCATCTCCTCCGGGTTCACGAATTCGCATCTGGCGGCTATCTCTCGGAGGCTTGCGATGAATTCGTTGATCGTCTCCCCTTCGTTCTGGCGTCTGTGGTAGAATTCATTCCTGTGTACCCGTGGGGTGTCGGATGGTGCGAAGTGTCCCTTTAGCGCCGTTTGTAGGGTGGACCAGGATATAGACGCGATATCGGTGGGCGCCACCAGGGTCGCGGCTAGTTTGTATGTTTTGAGTCCGCAGTATGTGAGGAAAAGAGCTCTCTTCCTATTGTCCGGCAAGTCTTGAAAATGGGTCGCTTCCAAAAACATGCGAAATCTGGACATATATGTGCGCCATTCTTCTGTTTGTGGGTTGAAGAATGCTGGTGCTGGAGAGTGCTGTTGTGCCATCCTGTTGTTTGGCCGGTGCAGGTCGGAACTTGCTAAGATGGCCGATGGATGCCACGAGGTGCCTTTGTTCAGTCGTCTTCTCCCACTGCCTTCGTCGCCAGTGTTAGATAAGCGCGGGAATAACAGCCAAGACGAAGACCCGTTCAGCACTTTAATAACGGCTAGCACTAACTACAGCAGACTAACGGCTGGCGGCAGGGAAGCCGCCTTTATGGAGCTCCCCGCAGCCAGCTTGGCCAGTGACAACGCTTCAAACTCCCCGCCACTGATTTAACCCAATCAGCGGCGGGTATGCAAATACCTGCTTGTTAAGTCGGAACACAACAAGAAGAGTCACCACCACCCCTTTCTAGTGGCCAAAAATCAGTAAAACTCTTTCCTGGTCAATTATGACAGTCTAGGATTTGTGTCTGTATATGGTGATCAAAACCAAAGGAGTTATAATCCAGGGGGAAAAGAACCCCCAAATCCTCTTCCTCCTCAGAATAATGTTGGTAACAATCTGAAATTACACTTGTGCCAATAATGGATTAGTCCTTAGGGGATGCTCATTATATCTGCCAAACTCCAGCAAATCTTCAGACTAATGGCTCAGAACTGTCACAGGAAATTCATAAAAAGCTAAAATGTATTTCCCTTGGATATCTATTAAATGACCTAGGATTAATGTATGACAGATGAAAACATGGTCAGGGTGCTTTGTGATAGCTAATGGTATAAAGCCACCTTCTATTCAGGACCACTGTGATCTTAGGAAGGAGAGGTAGACCTGGTATCAAAAACAGAACAAAACAAAACAACTCTTGCAAAGCATGTTTTGGTTTCAAAGGTGCAGAACTGGCATGACTTTAAGCATAAAAAAAGAAAAGCAACCCATCAAGAAACCTGAGGTCAGACTTTTCAAATTTAGGATCCTTTTTGTAAAGGGAATACAGATAGCAATAGCATTTAGACTTATATACCGCTTCACAGTGCTTTTACAGCCCTCTCTAAGCGGTTTACAGAGTCAGCCTCTTTCCCCCAACAATCTGGGTCCTCATTTTACTGACCTCAGAAGGATGGAAGGCTGAGTCAACCTTGAGCCTTATGAGATTTGAACTGCCAAATTGCAGGCAGCCAGCAGGCAGCAGAAGTAGCCTGCAGTACTGCATTCTAACCACTGCGCCACCGCGGCTCTTCAGATATGCAATCTGAAATTATAACTGAGCAAAACTACTGTCATGTTTTCTTAATCTGAGCTGTCCACACTATGGGTGAGCATTTTGAACCAGTCCTGTTAGAAGTTTTGTCAAATCCTTTATCTGTAGTTTACACAGCAGTCTTCAAAGTTTCCAGACCTGAAATTCACCACTGATTGTGCTACCAGCAAAGTGACTGTGAAATATCCCCCTGGAAACCTGGTATTTATGGAACTCTACTGTTGTTGTTGTTGCTGTTGGTCAGTTGCTAAATCATGTCCAATTCTTCACAACCCCATGGAGCATAGCACACCAGGCTCCCCTATCCTCCACTATCTCCCGGAGTTTGACCAAATTCACATTTATTGTGTTGATGACACTATCTAACCATCTCATCCTCTCCTGTCCCCTTCTCCTTTTGCCTTCAATCTTTCCCAACATCAGAGTCTTTTCCAATGAGTCCTCTCTTCTCATTAGATGGCCAAATTATTTGAGCTTCAGCTTCAGTATCTGTCCTTCCAAAGAACAGCCAGGGTTGGGGTTTCTTTAGAATTGACTGATTTGATCTCCTTGTGGTCCAAGGGACTCTCAGGTCTTCTCCAGCACTGCAATATGGAACACTATAGTCAATTATAACACAGCTTGTTAAGGTGTGGTCAGAATCCATATGAAAAGCCTTCACAATAATGGTAGAATAAATAGTTAATAAGGGGGGGGGGGTTGTATTAAATTTAAGGAACTAATCAGCATTGTAGTGTGTCATATGAATCCAGAAACATAGTAAATTTTTGGTTCGCATGCCATTTTGAGGTAGAAAATACTCAAAAGCCAGAAGTTCTAGCCTTGTAGATATTATTTTACAATAATTCTACTAGTTTTTGTTGTACTTTGCCTATGCACAGAAGACTACTGTTTGGAACCTACAGGACACCACAGAACTCCACCCTCCTCTATAGGCTAGGAAACATCTGGAAGAGAACCTCTCAGGGCCTCTGATTCCCAGCTGTACTACTCTTTAGTATCTAACCCCAAGGAAGAAGTTGATTTTCTTGAGCAATGTCCAAATTCAATAAAGGGATGCATGGATAATTTCACCGAATAAGGTGAAATTAAATCTAGTCAAGACAAAGGGTGTTGAAATAAAACCCCAATGACATTACAAGATAGCCCCTTTGTCAACTTATGGGATTCTGCATGGTCAGTGAACATAAGTGATTTCATTCACAAAATGGTTATAAAAACATAGAAGATGGAGTTTTGTATTTATTTTGGAAATCCTATGAATTTCCATTGGCTCACAGATACAGAACAGACAGTTCCAAACCTCAGTAATGTCTCATGTCCCTTTACTATTTTCCAGAAGGTGTTTAAAATTAGCTTCATAATTAAATTTATTCAACAAGGAAAGGGAAAATTAAATGAAGCATGTCAGCCAGCTCTAGAGGCAGTTCATAGCTGATTGGAACAGAAGGCTGAACTGTCTTAATACAAAACTTTGCATGGCATTGACCTGTTATCCTTTGCAACACCTGATTTAGGAAAGAAAACAAAGGATTGCTTCTCCCAAATAGGAGTTGTGGCTGCAGTACTGAGGCTTAGATAGCTTTGGAAGGCATCCAGAAAGTGATTCTGCCACTTCTTCTCTCACAAAATACCTCATTTCATCCTTTGCAGGTCTCGCTTAACTTTATTGTTAGTCACACTGACAAAAATGTTTGCACTAAACTTTGCATATACTGTATTTGCCCATATATTTCTAAAGTGTCCATTTTTATTTGAACTATTTCTAATGTGCATATTCTTTTTCAATCAATTGTTCTCTAGAAAACCTTATGTGAAACTGGGAAACTGGATGAAAATTGTCCAGTAGGGTGGCTTCTGAAGGAAGGGGCAGACCACGGCCTCCTTAAAGGGTGTTGGGAACACTCCCTCCTGCAGTGCACCCACTCAGAAGTTACCATCCTGGAAGCTTTCAATAACAAGGAGGGACAGGGATCTAATAAGGAAGAAGTTCTGCGAACAGCCCCAAGCACCCTGTCCACTTCCTCAGGTCCAACAGGATCAAACTGCTCCCAGATAACAGATAAGTCCATTCCCTGGGCATCTCTAATGGGCCTTGCACCATACTTGGACTCCAACCGAAAGCGAACCTGAATGATTTTTTCTGTCAGGTGTTGCACAAACTTCTTCATGTAGCCCTGAATAGGATCATCTGAGCCCTTCTTCCCAAGAAGGGACAAGGTGATGTTGAACAGGGCCACTGAGTGACACTCTGCAGATGCAGTAAATGTGGAGAAATACTGGCATTTTGCTCTTACTACCATATGGTAGGCCATAATGGAAGCTTTAACCTGTATTCAGTTAAAGTTGTTAATTAATAAGGTACTGGTACTTTCAATCTCACAAGTAACCTGTCACTGCATTAACATGTTGCTTTGCCCTCCCTCGCCCCCCCCCAGCCTTACCCCAATTTAAATGCTATATCAGTGTAGCCACTCTTTGCATCTGAAGAAATGAGCTGCAGCTCAAGAAAACCGATACCTTTAAAAAATGTTGATGGAAAAGATGCTGCCAGATTTCTCCTGATTTGGGGAGGCAGATCCATCAAACTATTTTGGCAAAAAAACAATTTCCATTGTCTTCTTCTGAGATAGTTTTTAACTTCTCATTCCACTCTGCAGATCTCACATTTCTAGTTGTCTCCCAGTCAAGTACATGAGGTATAATGGTACTTAGTTTTCAAGACCAGCCAGGGTCAGTTAGATATTGTGAAATACCTTGTTAATAAAAGGTGCAATTACAAATATATAAAGGTGGTGTCTCGATAACCTGATATTAAGTTGTTCCAAGGTTCAGGAATCCAGAAAACCTTTTTTTTCCCCTGCACTGCAAAGAACATTTTGCCATTATATCTTTTCAGTCATAAACTGTACAACTCTGAGCTGTAATTTACAGCATAAAACTGTTATATAAGCAGTCATAGCCTCACCTTCTCTCTCAAATCATAGAGCAATTTCCAGACAGTGGCCATGAAATGCAGTCAGGCGTATCATGTTAGGAATTGTCAGAAGTAACTTTCTGAAAGTCCAAAAACTGGATTGTTGGAGATTCCCCCCCCCCCCGCTAAAACTGGTGCATGATTCAAGACAGGAAGAAGGGGGAAATAATAATGAACTCATAAAGTTCTGTGCCTCAGGTTATGGTGGTCTGTGCAAATCAATCTGATTCAATTCAAATGGGACAGTTGAAATTTGAAAAGGGTATGATTCAATTCAAATTTGTGCCTCAAGATTTGAGGGCAATTGATTTGATCTGAGCTGCTTTGAGATTCAAGATTTGATTCAGGAGAAAGAAAGATTCATCTATATGCTCTAATGAGGAAGCTTCTGAATGCCTGAATTTTCAGTTTTTACCTAATAGCAGAGATAGTAACCCTTTAAAGAACTATTCTCTCTTCTGAATCACATTTAGGAAAAGATATTGGCATGAGGAAAGGACAACACAATAACCTCCAAACTGTCTAGTAGACAGCCTCAAAGAAATAGGCTGAAGAAATGTTGAAAAGGTGTTCACTCAAAAAATATAAACTTTCTAAAACTGTTTCAAAAATAAGCTTGAATTCTTCTACAATTCTTCTAATTTTTAGGGTGCCGGGCTTGGAATGACCCTGCACAATGTCCATTGACTTTCCCTTGTGAGATGATATTGCTTGTTGCCGCTTATCAATGGGATTTCTAGGGTGCCAGGGGAATGGTATAGCTGGTTGGGGAACATGGCTTCTTCTGGGAAAGACCTCTTTATTGTCTGCAGGACTTGTTGTAGCAAGTTTGTGTCTTGCTGGCAATAATCTATATTAGTTAATTAGCTAATGGAGGTAGCAGCAGCAGGATAAGATACATCACAGAGATAGGAAAACCACAGAACAAAATGGCAATTGTAGCTATGTTACCTTTGAACCACTTGCCTCCAGAAGTTGTGAATTCTCCAACATTGAAAGTTTTAAAGAAGAGGTTGGACAACCATTTGTCTGAAATGGTATAGGGCCGTGATGGCGAACCTATGGCACACGTGCCACAGGTGGCACGCAGAGCCCTCTCTGCGGGCACATGAGCCGTCACCCCAGCTCAGCTCCACTGTGCATGTGCGCGCACCTCCCACCGGCCAGTTGGTTTTTGGGTCTCTGCTGCACATACACGGGGGTGGGGCACATGTGGGAGATGTGCACGCATGTGTGGGGGGCGGGGTGCACATGTGGGGGTCATATGTGCATGC
>QLTV01004082.1:4966029-4978780 GCA_003457575.1 Thermophis baileyi | reverse complement strand
CATGTGCGCATGTGTGGGGGGAGGGGGCATGCAGGGGGTCACATGCACATGTGTGGGGTGGGGCACATGGGGGGGCACACACACATTGCATTATGGGTGCGCTCACACACATGCTTTCAGCACATGGCGACAAAAAGGTTAGCCATCACTGGTATAGGGTTTCCTACCTTAGCAGGGGGTTGGACTAGAAGACCTCCAAGGTCCCTTCCAACTCTGTTATTCTGTTCTGTTCTGTTTTGTTTTGTTCTGTTCTTTAAAGCAGCAAAAGTTGGGCCAACATTAGTATTAAGCTGGCACTCATTCACTCAAAGTTGAAGGAGGTAAATTTATTCCAATTTTACAGAACATTTTGAATTCATATTCAGAGTACCCAAGACATAAACCAAACTCCCTGTTGTATTGGTAGGACGGCCATAGAAGTCTCACCTTTTATTATCGCAAGAGTAAGAGAGTAAAGTTAAGGCTTGTAGTTGCCACAGTAAAAAGTCGGAGAGCTGAGAAAGTGACAGCATCACCCCAACAGATGTTTGCATTGGGTATAGGCCATTACAAGAGAAGAGAAGTTGCAAATTGGTGGTGATCTCTATTTCCAATCTGATTGCCCCATCCTGAATTACTAGCACTCTTGGTCTGAAGATGTTGATGATTCACTCCAGATCACTCCCTGATAACACCACCTGCTTCCACAATTTGGCAGTGGGTGAAGCAGCAGTCTGGCATGTATCACTGAAACCTGCCTGATGATGTTACCCTCTCTGAAATCTGCCAGCATATTTTGGGTCATTCAGCATGCTTGATGTCAAAGTCAGAGACCAGGGATGGTTTTGATTGTGAAGAGCCTCATATGGCCAGGGATAATGTCCCTGAGATAACAGGGTGTGAGGAGGAGGAGGAGGAGGAGGAGGAGGAGTACACACAAGATATGGGAAGTTGTAGAACATGGCCATATGGGGGAGAGGAGGAGGAGGAGGAGGACTAGGACTTTGAGATATACACAGAAGAAGAAGAAGAAGAAGAAGAAGAAGAAGAAGAAGAAGAAGAAGAAGAAGAAGAAGAAGAAGAAGAAGAAGAAGAAGAAGAAGAAGAAGAAGAAGAAGAAGAAGAAGAAGAAGAAGAAGAAGAAGAAGAAGAAGAAGAAGAAGAAGAAGAAATGTTGGGTTGTGGGGGGAAAATTGGAATCTTGTTGGTATACCAAACACTTTACTGCCTGGCAGGATTCCCTTCCCAGACTTCTGTTGATTAACCCTCAAGTGGATAGTACAGAATTGCTGCCTGAAGTTTTAAAAGACTTCAACATTCATACCCTCCATGCTCTGTAAACACCTGAAGTTCATAACCTCCATGACGATCAAGGCATCTTATGGTAACCTTGGGTCTGATATAGGTAGGAGATGATACATTAGGTGTCTTAGAACAGATGTTGCGGTGCATCCTCTTTTGATGATGCCATCCCTGGAACCAGTAAACTTTGTTGTCCAGTCTCCAACTCTCCACTTTTGGGAAACCTTGTTGAGAGACAAGTGGAACACCACTTTTTCACCCTAAAAGAAATTAATTATTTGGACTCATTTCAATCAAGGTTCTATACCCTCAATGGGTATAGAACTGAGATTGCGTTAATTGTTCTGTTAAATGACCTGTGTCGAGACCTGGATGAGGGTAGTGCACCTTTCCTGAACTTCAGAAGTTGGACCACTTGTGAAGTTTGGAGATGGGAGGCACTGTATTACAGTGGCTCCTCTCCTTCCTTAGTGGGCCATTTCAGTCAGGGTTGGTGGGACATACAGTAAGAAGCAGTGGTGGGTTTCAAATTTTTTTACTACCGGTTCTGTGTGCATGGCTTGGTGGGCGTGGCTTGGTGGGCGTGTCAGGGGAAGGTTACTGCAAAATCCCCATTTCCTCCAGATCAGCTGGGACTCGAGAGGCAGGGCCAGTCAGAGGTGGTATTTACCGGTTCTCTGAACTACTCAAAATT
Source organism: Thermophis baileyi (assembly GCA_003457575.1). Taxonomy (NCBI): domain Eukaryota; kingdom Metazoa; phylum Chordata; class Lepidosauria; order Squamata; family Dipsadidae; genus Thermophis; species Thermophis baileyi. Next base: position 4,976,805 of record QLTV01004082.1, on the reverse strand, counting down.
TCCGCTACCGATTCTCCAGAACTGGTCAGAACCTGCTGAAACCCACCTCTGATAAGAAGTCAGTCTGCGCTCTCTGATATGTGGGCTGCTGTAGGAGTGGGTTCTCCCTCCCCTGCTTCTTGACATCTACAGTATATGAAACCATTGGGGAAGGTCATCTGACAGTTTGGACTGTTGGGAAAATGCTGTCAATGTCCTACCCCAATGTCTGAAGGCTTTAAAGGTCTGGATGAGATAGAACAAGCTGAAATTGAACTCAAGTAAGACTGACTTGCTGTTGGTACATTGGAGTTCTCCATAGAAATTAGTGTTATCTAGTGGTCAGGCAAGGATTATTTGGAAAGGACCAAGCCAACAATTCTGGGGTCCTTCTGGATTCATGACTGTTGCTCAAGCAATAGGTGAAACCTATAATTAGAGGCTTTTACCCATCTTTGGCTAGTATGGGATTGCAGGATCTGGCTATGGTAACTCACTCTCTCATTACTACCTGATTATACTACAGGTAATCCTCAACTTATGACGACCACAATTGAGCCCAAAATTTCTGTTGCTAAGTAAAACATTTGCTAAGTGAGTTTTGCCTCATTGTATGACTTTTCTTGCCACAGTTGTCAAGTGAATCACTGCAGTTGGTAAATTAGTAATGCTGTTGTTAAGTGAAACTGGTTTCCCCATTGAGCTTGCTTGTCAGAAGGTCGCAAAAGGTGATCACATGACCTTGGGACACAGCAACGGTCATAAGTATGAGTCAGTTGCCAAGCATCTGAATTTTGTTCATGTGACCTTGGGAATGCTGCAATGGTCCTAAGTGTGAAAAACGGTGATAAGTCACTTTTTTCAGTGATGTAACTTTGAACCAGGGGTGGGTTCGTCCCGGTTCGGACCGGTTCTCCCGAACCGGTAGTGGCCTGCTGGTGATGTCACGATGACATCACCGAACCAGATCGGTCGGTGCCGGTCCATGGGGGCCGCCATCTTTTTTTGAATTTTTTTCGATTTATTTTTTTTTTGAAATTTTTTTTTTCCTTCTGAGCATGCCGACTTCCGGCACTGTGCATGCAGTCGCCAACTTTTTTTTGGCTTTGTTTTTTTTTTCAGATTTTTTGTTACTGCGCATGCATGTGCGCGCGCCCACGAGGCGTGCCCACGTGGCACGGGAGGGAGCGAACCGGCAGCGAGGTAAGTTGGAACCCACCCCTGCTTTGAACAGTCATTAAATGAATTGTTGTAAGTCGAGGACGACCTGTATTGCAATGTGCTTTAGCTGGGGCTGCCTTTAAATACTACTTGGAAACTACAATTGATTCAGAATGGAGCAATTCCAGGGTTCAACAATGCCTGACACTGGGAACTTCATTGCAAGATATGGAAAAAACATGACACTGATTCTGAGGCCCTACACTGGGTGCTGATTAGATTCCAGATATAATTTAAAATGCTGATATTTTGATCTACAAATTCTTTCTAGCTTGGCACCAGGATATCTGCTGAGTCTACCTTCTCCAAAAGGAGTCAGCCTGACCTATTAGATTGCCTGGAGAAAAACTCTTTGTTGTTTGTTGTCCCATGATTCTGAATTGAGCTGAAGCCAGAAGGTTCTGCTTTTCTGCCAGTGCTCTGGAAATCTCCCCCTCCTTGGTTGGTTTTCAAGAAGATGTGAAAAACAGAATTATTTTTAGAGAGTGTTTGATCTGAGTGAATGTGTGCCATCTTTTATTTCAATCTATTTTCTTCTACTTTTCTGCAATTTTGTTTTGATATTTTGTGCCTTTCAGTTTGGGCTTTTACAAACACTACTGTATTAGTATATACTTAATCATACCATAATATGTTTTAATATTTTTTTCTATATTATGTATCATAAAAGCTACCAAGGCACATTGGATGATGGCAGGATATAAATGCAATGAATAAAACAAATGAATAGCTGCCTACAGTCTCCAGCCCAACCCAAGAGGGCCCTTTATCCTTTTTTAAGGAAATGTGCATGCCGCTATCAGTAGCTTATCAACCAGCTGAAACTGAGGCAACCTGAAGATGGCTTTAGGTTCTCCGCTATGGAAGTTATGCTTTCTCTCCTATGTAGGCAATGCTGGAAGGTTGATGTATGTTATGGAGGTGACTGAAATGATGGGCTCCAGATTGACATACTTGTGCTCCAATTGGTTTTTTGGGTTTCCAGTGGCACTGCCTCTTTCCATTGGTCCCTGCCCTGTTATCTAACCATTCTGTCCTCTTTTGGCTATGAGGGAGACCAAAAATTTGGCTTCCACAACTTTTTTTTTTCTTTCTTAAAGGATTGGCCAACTAGTCGACTGATTCATCTAGAGCAGCGGTTCTCAACCTGTGGGTCGCGACCCCTTTGGGGGTCGAACGACCATTTCACAGGGGTCGCCGCACGCATTAGCCCGCCATTTTGGTGCCACCGTCACTGCAGAGGTGAAAAGGTCCCGGTTCGGCCGTGCTGCGGGTCACCGGACAGCTGGTAGCCCGGACGCCGCCATTTGGGTTCTTCTACCCTCTGCGCATGCGCAGAATGCTTTGCGCATGCGCAGAGGGTAAAAGAACTCAAATGGCGGCGTCCGGGCGAAGTCTCCAGCTTCCACGCTATCAGCTATCCGGCGACCCACAGGCAAGCCCAAACCGGGAGCATTTCGCCCCTGGTGCCACGCCCCCTTTGTCACCTCATCCCGCGTGGGGAGGGGGCGGGGGGGGTCACGGCATTAGAAAGGTTGAGAACCACTGATCTAGAGAATAGAATGTCTGCAATTATTTATTTATTTATTTATTTCCTGCCTTTATTGTTTTTACAAATAACTCAAGAGAGCGAATATATCCAACACATCTTCCTCTTCCTATTTCCCCACAACAACAACCCTGTGAGGTGGGTTGGACTGAGAGAGAGCCATTCAGATGGCTTTCATGGTTAAGGTAGGATTTGAACTCACGGCCTCCCCTTTCTAGCCTGATGCTTTAACCACTAGACCAAACTAATCTATCCCTCAAAATTTTATTGAAAGGCCCCGTCTCTTGTCTAGTCTACCTGGCATGGAATTTCCTTTCCACTGCCCAGTTGTCCTCTGGCTGCTCACTTCCTCTCTTCATATAATATTCTTAAATCAGTTTATAGCTTCCACAGTTAGACCCCTTTTTCAGATTCCAGCTGTTCAACAGCACTTACCCAGCACCTGTATAAATCTAGAGAACCATTACAGGCTATCCAAGATATTGATTGATTGATTGATTGATTGATTGATTGATTGATTGATTGATTGATTTTGATTGATTATGTACCATCAAGTTGTCTTTGACTTTAAGCAACCACATAGATCTTCTCCATTATGATCTATCACTAACTTGTTCTTTAAATCTCCTAACAGTGCACTTATATTATAACTGAGTCCATCCACCTTCCTGCTGATTCTCCTTTTCTTCTCTTTCCTTCCACCTTTCCCAACATTAAAGCCTTTTCCAAAGACTTGGATCTTTGAATAATATGTCTGAAATAGGATACTTGGAGCCTGGTGATTTGCGCCTCAAGTGAGAACTCTGGGTTGCTTTATTCAATGATCCATCAGTTTGTTTTCTTGGCTGCCCTTGGTATTTTCAGGAGTCTTCTCCAGCACCAAAGTTAAAAAGCATCAATCATCCTGCTTCTTTAAAGTCCAACTTTTGCTTCCACAGAGTTTCACAGGGAATACCATGGCTTGCATGATTCTGAACTTTGTAGCTATAGAGACATCATGGCATCTGAATATCTCTTCCAAGGCTTTGACATTAAGAACTCATAAATGTTTGTTGTCACCAAGCAGTTGAGTGGCTGAATAGACAAACAGTCAATCTACTGTTTCAAAGAATAAAAAGAGACGTTCAGGACAAAGAGAAAGAAAAAGAATAAAATTGCAGTAACCAGAATGCTGCACACATGCAAATTGGAGGAGCTTTTTCATATGTTGGATGGTGATGGACAGGACTAGAATTTCAGCCAAGCTAACCACCAGTTTCAGATCTTAGGGTATTGCGAGCTAAAACTATATGGAAAGCATCATAGCATAGACTTCTGCCAGATGAATAGCAAGGAAGCACCTTGAAGGCAACAAGACTTAGGACAACATAATTTCCTCCTGGTTGCAATATTAGGGAGAATATGGCAAAGCAGGACTGTGAATGTGGTCCATAATGCTCACACGCGCATCATTCCCCACAGAGGGGACTGATGTTGCCACATTGTAGAGTGACTATCATAGCCCCAGATGCAGCAGAAAACCATTGCACCTCTGTAGTGTTTCCATAAGCATAAAGTTCTTCAAGGCCTCTTGATTGTTTTTGCTGCTTTGCTTCCTTTTACAAAGTGGCTTCAAAGAAGTGATTAAATGAATCACAGCAGTGTTTCAAAGCTTTGCATAGTGCTAATTGTGTCAACTAACACAGTTTTAACTGGAGATTAGACTAATTCATGGAGCATAAGGCTACTGATGATTACTCAACTTCATGACTAAAAGAATTGAAAACTTCCATGTTCAGAAGCATCATGTTATTAAATATCACTGGCAAAGGAGCAGTAGGACTGAAATTCAGATGAAATGGCTAGAATCTGCCAGCCTTTTCTTCATTATTAAAAAGTAGTAACTTACCACCAGAGGCATTCACAGTGGGTCCAAAAAGTTAAAAAAAAACATTGTGGTTACAATCCCTTTTTATATGCAAAATATATTTTTAAAAAGGCATAATTTCAGTGAAACAATTGTCACTGCCCTCTTGGCTTATTTAACCTCCCAGCCTGCAGACATCCTGCAGTCATACCATACATGTCCTTTTATTATTCTATATATATAAAAGCCAAATACCACTCACTCATCATGAAATCTCCAGAACTGTAAAGCCTACAAACTTGAAACTTGGCACATATGTTCCTCTTGGCTTCTAGGTGCTCGCTAAGAAGGGGTTTTTCGAAATGACCATCAGATCATTAGTATTTCTTATACAGTATTATATTAACACACTCTGATGCTAAGGAGTTACACATCCTACATAAATTTTCAAGCTTTAAGTGTCAATGTATCAAGCCCAGAGGTGGGTTCCTCCCGGTTTGGACCGGTTCGCCCGAACTGGTAGCGACCCGCTGGTGACGTCACAATGATGTCACGGATCTGGTTTGGTTGGTGCTGGTCTGTGGGTCATCTTTTTTAAAAAAAAAATTTGGGAATTTTTTTTTAAAAAAATTTCTTCTGCGCATGCGCAGAAGCCGAGTTCCCAGCACTGCGCATGTGTCGCCATCTTGTTTTTTGCTCCTTTTTTTTGAATTTTTTTTATTTTTTTGCACTGCACATGCGCGCGCACGTGAAGCGCGCGCGCAGCCACAAGGCACGGCCATCCGGTGCAGGAGGAAGCGAACCGGCAGCGATGTCAGTTAGAACGCACCCCTGATCAACCCTGATCACATAGTTTCATAGGGAAGCACGAGTATCCAGCTACTAGTTATTTATATTGTTTCCAAAGAAGCGGGTTTATGATTTCATTGTTTCACTAAGTTTTTAATATGTCTTCATTCTACAATGTCACAAGGCTACATTGTCTAAATTCCCATCACTTGTGAACCCAAACAATTAAGGGTTCTATATCCACACTTTGGCTTCTCAAGAGAAGCTGTTCTAATTAAGAGCAACAGCATCATTTGTCATTCTGAAGAAGATGTTTGCTACGGTTAAGTCAAAAGAGAAAATATTAGGTGCACTCATGGATAACCTGTATGGGTTTCATTAAAGGTGGAAAATCTGCTTTGTTCCTGGAGATGGGTTGGCTTGATGCCAACACAGACTATTTATACATTTCCCATTCAACGTTTTTAAAAAGTAAAAAAAAATGGCATCATATTTTGAACCCTGCAGGCTTCCATAGTTAGGAAGTCTAGGGAGTCTGAATGCCCTCTGTTATTGGTTGCTACATTTAAAGGAAATTTAGAAGTATTCAGTCATTAATGGCATATTTCCATTTCTGCAGAAATAGGAACATCTCAAGAGCACCCATATAAGGGAATGAAGGGAATAAAAGAAAATAACAACTCAGTTAAAACATCATGAAATCAGCCTAAAGGGAAATGATTTTCGGAAATTGTTCTTTTTTTGCTTTTCTTTCAGTTTCACTTCACTCATACTTCATCAGATTTACTCAGAAGTAACTCCCCGTGTGAACTGGAGACCATTTTATCCTCAGTTCTGTTGACAGTAACTGACAAGAGTTCTTTAGGGTTTCAGACTGCCTCAGATCTGCATCATTATCACATCTAATGCTGGAGATGAGACCTGGAACCATTGACATACAAACAGTCGGCCCCCCTCCCTCTCCCAGTCTGCGAAGGAGCCGCAAGCACAGTGGGAACTTTCTGCAGATACAGTGTAACCTCTGTCTAAAACACACATCCACGCCAGCAGAGATGCTGACCTGCTGTTCTTCTTCCTCTTTCCCCCAGCCATAATTGCAGCTTTGTTCTACAATGCGCCAAAAAGAATTGAAGGAAAAGGAAAGAAAAACTACTCTAGACTCGCAAAAGGGGAAGGGGAGCCGCACACAGAATTGTAGTCTGAACACTCCAAAGTCCATTTGGGAATCATAGCCTTTATCTCTAAGAAATCTAAGATTTCTATTTTAGGATTAAACCATTGGTGTTAGATTTCTTTCCTTAGCTGGCTCAAACTTGGCAGAACTCAGTACAAGCACAGCTAGATGGATAGCTATTGAATGCTAGACCGAAACCACAGCAGTTGGTTGCTCCCTGTTAAAATGAGAGCCATCTTATTCCTCGGCAATATAAATCTGGCGTGTCTTTTCCCTGTTTTTAACACACTTAATGGTCACAATATGCCTTACATATTGTTAGGTGGTAACTGAGCATACATACTCAGGAAGAGCCTGGCTTTCACTGTATTTCTCACAATTAAGGTCAAATTTTTACATTTTCCATTCAAGCCAAGTAAATTATTCAGCCTTAATGATAATCTCTTTTTGCACGTTGATAAAGTTAATCTCTGGAAATAATGAGAGATTACTTCATGAAACATTATTTAATTGAAGCTATTTATGAACTATTTAAGGAGGGAACCAGATGTTTGCTTTTAATGTGAGTTCTTTCACATTGATTTTAACAATATATACTCAAATTGTCACATTTAGGTCATTAATGCAAAAGCAATTAGTTGTTCTAAGTCAGTCTGTAATTTCATGCTGTCACAGAAGATTTTTGGCCAGCTTGCTTTGAAATGAAGCCTCTGATGAATTGATAAAATGTGTCCCTGTAAATGATCTCTTCCCTAGTGTAATAAACGATATAAAAGATACGTTCTCAAATTAACCATTGAACCTAGTAGAAACTGAGAATCAGGTAAGATGAATGAGAGACATACAGTGAATAAAATAAGATTTTAGGTAAGTTATAGTGACCAAATTTTTCATGGCATTGTTGGAAGAAAAATCCATCTGGTTCAGTTCCAAGCTTGGAGAAAGACACTGGAAACATGGAGGCTGATGGGAAAGATGGTTTATTGATGAAGCAGAACCACATGTGATTCTGGGCAGCTGACAAAATGGAGTTGAGAGTAGGTGGGTTTTTATACCTTCTTTGGGCTTACTATTTGAGCTTCCTGTTTCTGTGCAAGAACATGTCCTTTAATATTCTGTTGGCTGTTGTCAGATTCCTATGGGGTTATGTAGGGGTTATGTAGGGGTTGTAGCTGGCTCTATAGGCAAAAAAGGAAATGCAAATCCTAGATGTTTGTCTGAGCTAATTTTGTCAACCTTTTGTTTGTTGGTTATCTGAGTTTCTGTCTTGAACCAGTCTTTCTGAATGGATTACCAAATCTGCATTTCTAAAAGCTTGGCCTCCTCAGTTTCTGCTTGGGTCAGGGAAACTGGGGCGGGTTTCTGAACAGGCTGGCTCAATCTTTCTTAATGGGCACAAAATATCTGCTGGGGGCTATTAAGAAAGACTGAGTCTGCTTTCTGTCTTTAAAAAACATGTTTCTCCATTTCTCATTTAGGGAAATATAATATTCTGCCTTTTTAATATTTCCCAAAATATTTCATTCTTGGGGGGGGGGGCTTCCCACAGCATCTTCCATCTTACAATCAGGCATCTTCCAAACTAAATATTATTTTATGGATACTTTTTGGATTGTAGTATTCAAGAAAAAAACCACCTGTTTTTGCATTCTCTCCTGTCTTGAATTACTTGCAGACTAGCATTCTCCAGTTTGGTTCTGTACAGATTTTTTTTTTCATTACAACTCCATGATTTGTAGATGACAAAGATTTTCACCAAATATCTATCCCCTATGCTTTAAAGATAGATGAAATTATGGCAGGGGGAGATGGGGAACTCCATATATTTTCACAAATCTTTCATCATGAAATTGGTTGTCTCTGATAGTTAATACTTTGCTCCATATACAGAAATATAACAAACAGCTTTAGTTTAAAGGACCCTATGCAAGAAAAAGAAAATAAATTGCCACATAGAGTCCAAACAAAAATTTATGAATCAAAGTATAAATGGGGAGGAATAATGAAAGAAAAAATCCCAATACAATATAGCACTGTATACTATTTTTTTTTAACGGGGACAAAAATTAAAAAAAAAATTGTTGTTTATTTATTTTATTTGACTTGGGTACCAACCAGATCCAGTTGACTCTGGGTGGCTCACAGCAAAAACACAAAATAAATAGATCAAAAATAGTGTATAACAGTAGCAAAGTGGTGAATCTGTTTGTGTCACATACCAAACATGTCACATACCCATAAGGGGCTCCACCCACCTTAAACCAATGCCTGGAAAAGAGTCAGGTCTTTAAAGCCTTCCACCATCTGGGTGGTGAATCTCATGGAGAATCTTCTTCACAAAGTCTGATTGGATTTTGAATTGTTTTTCTTGGCTTTGATCTAAGAAGGAAGCGCTGATCTGTAAATTCAACTATCCTTTGGGAACTGGTTCTCGCATTGATAACAACTCCAGTATCTCTTTCTGAAACAACCAGTACAGTACAGTTTGCTCTTCTTTCACAAGCGAGATGACTTTCTTCCCCCAAAAAGGCAGGAAAAAATAAACCCAAACCTTGCTGCCATAATTTGCCTGTATGGGTAGTCCTCATTTAGCAACTGCCTTATTTAACAACCATTCGGCCTTAGGACAGTGAAGAAAAAATAACTTTATGACCAATCCTCACATTTACAACCTACACAGATTGGTATAGCAAAGGAAAGCTGATGTAAGATCTTAAGTACAGTGGCAATTTCACTTAGTATCTGCTGTGCTTAACAAGCAAGCTTCTGGTTGTAATTATGATCACTAAAATTATTCATTTACTCAATTTATATAGTTGCCCATCTCAATTTTATGTGATTCTAGGCAGCTTACAAAAATAAATAGATCACAAACTACATAATATAAAACAAAAGATAGAGACACAGGACAGCTTGACGTGATCTAACCTATCAACCTTACAGCCAGGAGACTGGTTCTAACCCACATCCAGGGCCCCAGATTTGAGCGCAAAGCCATGTTTTCAAGATTTTATGAAAGGCCAACAGGGATGGACAATAAATAAGGACTACCTGTATATCATTTCTCATCAGAAGGTAAAATACAGTACTTGCTAGATGAGAATATGGACTTTTGCTGCCTTTTCCTTCCACGTCCCTTTATGAAGGTAGATTTTCAGCTCTGGCTAAAATCAAAGCCAAATATCCAAATAAGATGGAAATTATACTGACCCTAAACCTTTTTAAAATAAATCTCACTCCAAACATCAGGGCAATATGCTGCCACATGCAAATATGTTTTTCAGGGAACAGATAAATATTCTTCATTAAAAGAAAATTGTCTGAAAAGTTTAAGAAATGCTGCTCTAGTACACTGGATGATGAGAAGAGAACTTCAAATAATGGCATTTTTCATGGTTGGAAATGCTGATGCTAAATTTGCATATCATTAAAGTTATATATTGGGCCTGAAGCTTTCACACTACTGCTGATTTAAACAGTAACTATCCTAAATGATATTGGAAGAGAAATACTAAGGGGTTTTTTTTGTTAGCTATTCTAAGAACTTTTCCTCTATCTAAACTATCCTATCAGGTTTAACCTTTATAGGGAGAGAGTTGAACTAAGGGGAGAAAAATAGGAGAGAATCCTGATTATGTTTACTTGAATATTTTTTACTTCCTGGTGAAAATGTTTGAATTAAAGAGCTGGATTTATTTCTGTTGTGAGAACCAACCTGTGTCTCAAAGAAAAACTGCCATCTATATCAGTGTTTCTCAATCTCAGCAACTTTAAGATATGTGGACTTATGCCCCAGAATTCCCCAACCAGCATGATCTATATAAACTTAAAGCAGATTTGCTTTTGTTTAATCAACTTTTGTTTATTGTCTTTATCCATACAGTTTTCTCCTTATAGGAATACCGAGTTGGAAGGGCTCCTTGGACCATCAGTTCCAAACCCTGCTTCTTACGGGAATCCAAATTAAAGCATCTGTAGCAGAAGACAGTTTAGCCCTGTTTGAACAATGCAACAAAGATCTGCTTACCACCTTTCTGAGTAATTGGTTTCACTGTTGAACAGTTCTTACTGTTAGGAAGGTTTTTCTAATGCTCAGTTGGAATCTGTTTTTCAGAAACATAAAGATTCTTCTTTCTTTTTTGGGTGCACTAGACTGTAACCAAGGATTCAGTTTTGTTGTAGTGAAAGTATTACAAAAACAGGAAAGATACTTTGAAA
>QLTV01004082.1:4944160-4961241 GCA_003457575.1 Thermophis baileyi | reverse complement strand
TTAGGTTTGTATCTATTGTGGGCGCGGGTATTGTTGTGGTTGAAGCTGAAGTAGTCATTGACAGGTAGGACATTGTGGCAGATAATTTTATGAACTACATTTAGATCGGTTCTAAGGCGACATAGTTCTAAGTTGTCTAAGCCCAAAATTTCAAGTCTTGTGGAATAAGGTATTCTGTTGCGAGTGGAGGAGTGGAGGACTCTTCTCGTGAAATATTTTTGGACTCTCTCAATTGTATTAATGTCCGATATGCAGTGCGGGTTCCAGACAGGTGAGCTGTATTCAAGAATTGGTCTAGCGAACGTTTTGTATGCTCTAGTTAGCAGTGTAATGTTGCCAGAGAATATGGCAGACATTTTATTGATGGCTCGTGTTGATCCACCAACCTTCCCCAAGCTTCTTCCAAAAAGTTCAATCTTTGCAGTCTCAGCTAGTTCAGGTATTTAAAGTCCAGTATCTCAGAAGGGAATCAACTAAGAACCATTTTACAGTTCTTTGAATGTTTAATAACATATGCACACTTCTGTATTGCAAATTTTTCCTCTAAGTGTTCATTTAACTGGAGGAGAAAATATAAACATGGGGAATGGGTGGAAAATTGGGTCTAGTAGAAGAGGTATGTTGTGGATCGATCTGCTAAGGAGCTACACCCAGCAGGACCCAGGAGACAGACCTTTTCTATTGTGGCACCTGCCCTGTGGAACATCATTCCTGCCCCTTCCCCACCCCCCCACCCCACCCCCCGGTGAGATTGGCCCTATTTCTATCAAACATTTGCTGGTTAACAGGTTTGGGGAGTCTCAAGGGAATGATGAGTTCATGAGGTGAGTCCATTGTTTGTAATAATTAATGCTCTCCTTTTATACGTAATAGTGTTTTAATTGTCACGTCGTTTTTTTATATTACTATTTTATCATTTTTATTGTATGCCATGGTGGCGCAGTGGTTAGAATGTAGTGCTGCAGGATACTTCTGCTGACTGCCAGCTGCCTGCAATTTGGCAGATCGAATCTCACCAGGTTCAAGGTTGACTCAGCCTTCCATCCTTCTGAGGTTGGTAAAATGAGGACCCAGATTGTTGGTAAAAAGCACTGTGAAGTAGTACAGTATATAAGTCTAAGTGCTAGTGCTAGTGCTATGCCACCTAGATTCATGTATTGTGAGATGGGTAGCCAGATAAACCCAAGTAATTAATTAATTAAGCAAGCATTGACAGTAAAATTGAAATGAACTGACCAAATCTTGTGAGCTCCTCTAGTTTGGGGGTTCAGAAGACCAGTTTGAGATTCCAAAGCTTGGATCTGTTTTTCCTGAATTATCTTCGCTACATATTTTCTTTTCAGTTCAAAGATATGTTACCAAGAAGATGAGACTGGTCAGTGCCAGAATAAAAGATTGCTAGCAATCTGTATCAAGTTGTCTTGAATCTCGTGGTAAATGAAATGTGACTTATTATAGTTACAAAATACAGCAAACGGGGCCTTGAGTTGCTGGCAATTTAGTTTAAGTCTGCATTGCAGAGCAAGCACAGTGACTTGTCAGATTCTGTATTTCTCCAGATACCGTGGTAGCACTCCTAGCTCAAATATATTTATCCAAAAATGAATAACTTAAAGAATAAGATGTAGGGGGGGAAATGTGCATTTTAGGTGAAGATGTAAATGAAATCCATGTGTATGTGTGTCTGTATATCTGTATCTGTACACATATATAGTTGCATATGAAAATAAATGTGCATTTTATTAATTGCACATAGAATATCCAATATTTATCAATTATGAAAATGTGGAGATATAATAGGAATTGGATAAAAATTAATCCAAAGATTAGCAAGATCAGTATTAGCAGATTCTGGAACCCTGCTTTAAAGTCATGGTAATAACTGAACTCAACATATGAAAACGAGTAATGTGTGTAGTTATATATTGATTAAATTTGTATAGCCACCCATCTCACAAAAAATTACTTTGGATGGTGTACAACAATCCAATAAAACAACACATATATAAAACAGTCATCGTAAAAGTATATATAAACCCATATTTAAAGTTCAATATTATAAAAGAAATTTACAGACCTTAGGCAAAAAGAGGATAAAAATAGCCATTTAAGCAATTGCGCCAATGCGCCATCTAAGCAAGTCTCCAATTATTTGGAAGCCCCACTCCTGATAACACAACCAGGTTTTAAGGGACTGTATGCCCCAGTCAGTTTTCAGGGCCTTCAAACTAGTGTCATTTTGAAAGACATTCTGGTCCATATTTTCCCACTTCATCAGATTTAGCACAAAAGGAAAAACAGAGGATCACTTTATGACAATGTGATCAGATACCGGTAGAAGAATTAAAAAAAGGACTTCGGAACCTTCTTCCATTTTCTATAAGGATTCCTACTAATTTCATGAAGAATAAAATGAAGATGAAAATAAAGGACACACATCTTAAGATAATGTCTAATTTGTTTCAGCTACATTGATTATCAGAGTTGAACATGTGCTAAGCACTAAATAATGCTTAATCCTAATGTGGAAGAAATTCTGATAATATATTATTTTTTATGAGCCACTCAACCTGCTCTAATTGCCATTTAACATTTTGATAACTAAATGATCCAGTTGCCTAAATATAGAGCTCGCCAGAAGCCCTGCAGCAAAGAAAAATTAAGTTGCTGTTAATTTTCTAACAGGAAATTGGTTTTTTTTTTCATTTACTAAAAGAAGCAACTTATCAGTATTTACATGGATGGTTTGGCATAGATGACTTGACTTTGCATGTGAAGAAGACTTTGAAATTATGATTAAGAAAATCATAGAACTAAATAAAAGAAAGAAAAGAAAATGCCTGGAAAGAATAGTGTATTGTTTTACTAATCAGACTGAATTCTAAGCTTGGCTCAGAGTTCAGGTCCTTTTCTTCTAAGTAGGCTAAAAAGAAATTTAATTAACATCAGAAGTGGGCTAAAAGAAATTTAGTTAACAATTAACTAAAAAAAAGTAGTTAACATCAAACATGTTAACTAAATTAATTGGTTGGAAGTCCACAGTGGGTATTACAGACAGTTGCTGTTTTGGGAAGTGATAGCTGAAGTCTTAAGGACTTTTGGAAGAATATGTTTATATATAAGTTTATAAATTGAACTATGGTCCAGGGTTATGAAAACAAGAATTTCAAAAGACCTAAAGCTCACATTGGTATAAATTTGATAGCCTGATGCAAGAGAAGATCAGGCTGTTATGACTTAAAAATTGGGCAGAAGTAACAGGTATGATTAGCACTGATACCGACACAGAATAGCTTATTGCTATCAGCAACGTTATGCTGCTAGTAGGGTAAAGGCTTTGATCTGGTAACAGCAGCATAATATATACGTAAAGCTTTTCTTGAATGCTTCCACTTTTTCTGCATGCCAGGAAAAGTGTCACCTCTTAAATGTATTTTAATCATGTTCCCGCTCAAGGTAGAGAAGCAGGATCCCTAAAAAAGTTGGAAACAGCAACTTTTGAGATAGGATAATCAAATATGGGATACGCAGATGTTGTTGCTTGATGGTGTTAAAGGTATCATTGCAAGATGTAAACTGTTCCAATTAAAACTGCCTTTTGCAATGACTGATGGTGATTTTGCCAGTGCCAATGGTATTTAGGTGCTGCTCCAGATGTTCTGGCATTACACCTAAGGGCCTATTACTATTGGGGCTATCATTACTTTATTTTGCCACAATCATTCTATTTCTATTTGCAGGTCTTTGTATTTTCTTATCTTCTTCAGTTCTTTCTCTTCTATTTTGCTGTCTTCAGGTACTGCCACATCTACTATCCAGTCTTTTTTTTCCCTTTCTTCTCAAGAGTTGTTATTTCCAGAATGTTATATGCAGATGCTTGTCTGTTTAAATTCTAAAGTCTCAGAGCACTTTAGCTTCTTCATTTTCAATTATTTTATCTATTTTGTGGTCTGCATTGCTTGCAGACAATGGTATTTCTTGCAGATCTTCCAATGTACCTTTGTTGCTACCTTGTCATGCTGTTGTTTGTAGTCAGTCTGTGAGATCCTTTTGCAGCAGCTAACTAGATGGTTCACTGTTTCTTCAGCTTCTTTGTAGAGGTGGCATTCATTGTCTGTTGCTGCCTTCTCAATTATTATTATTTAAATGTACTGTATATGCTGCCTAACTCCGAACAAGTCTGAGCAATTACAAATAAACACATTAAAAACAAACTGGACAAAAATGAAGAGTGAAGACAAAAACCCAGACTGGAATGAAGAAAAAACCAAACTCACCTAGTCCAAAGGAGAGCTTCACTCATCCCGACCAAAGGGCTGGGCTAACAGCCAGGTCTTCTGGGACAAGTTCAGCTTGGATGTTTTTCAAGGCCCCAGTTGTCAAATAGCCCCAGGGGTCTGATTTTGCTTAGCTTCCAAATTCAGACCTGGTTGGCCTGAATTGTACTTGACAGTTGTGCTGTGAAAGCAGGGTGTATCTATTGGAAGACAGTGAATTTTCTCTTGCAAGTTATAAAAGTTTCAATCTACTTCTGATTTCATATTTGGATCAGTAAAACAAATCATTACATAGAGGAAGGAGGGAACAAGGGAATGCAGGCCTTCTCCACAGTTCTGTGCTTGTGAGAGATATTATTGTGTTCCAAAGTGGGAAGGAAAATGATTGATAGCATGGGGTGCTAACGCAATTTTGCACCAATACACCTTCCATCAATCTTGCAGTATTCATCCGGGGGGGGGGGATAAAAGTTCAGAATAATTTTCCAAAGGTAAACCCGGGGGGGGGGGGATAAAAGTTCAGAATAATTTTCCAAAGGAGAGTTTTTCTTCTGTGTTATTGTTATAGTCTCTTTTGAAATTAGACAGTGCCTTATGCAAAGTAAATTACATTTTCATTCATTTGGCTTTGGGTGGATTCTCTGCTAGGCAACTAATCTGGAAGGTGAGAAACAAAAGCTTTGTCTCTCTTGCAAAAACTCTTCTTTGCTGAAGATATAGCAAAAGTAACTATTAACAGTAAGTATTGATCTGTGTATCACACATAACAAGGAGCTATATTGAGGTCATAGAATTTTGGACTTTTAACGCTTTAGCATTGTCTGAATTCTCCCCGTGTAAAAACTGTGTTCTCTGCCTGCAAGAAATCAGATCCATAGAGAGAGCTTTTGACCACACATTGTGATATCTCACTTCAATGTTTTCCCCAAAGTGTTTTGCTTCTATTCCTTTTTTCTACCTAAAGCTCTGCAGGAATCTGCAACTTGGGGAGGGATTGTTCTACTCTTTTTCTTACTTTTCTCATCAAGATTGCACATTCTTCTTTGGCTTTTCCTACTGTAGGCTGAGTTGGAAGGAAAAACAGTCTGGTTTGAGCTATAGACAAAAAGACTTTGAGTCTTGTCTGCCTCTTAGCAGAGCTTGTATGTTGTTCTATATCTGTTGTATTGTTTCTTAGAACAAAATCTTGGACTTTTGAGAGTAAATCATGAAAGATTTGGTTACCATGTAGGTGTCAACTCTGAAGTGAACCTGGCTGAAGCGATCTTTTTACCTTAAACTGTCTACTGTGGATCTTACACGTTTCTTAAGAGATCCCTAAGGGGGCGTGCATAAGCGCACCAGCGTGCCTACCGTCCCTGTCCTACTGTACCCATTTGTATGTACTCATTTTATGTGTTTATGGCTATGTTTTGCTTCTTTATATCCATTTATTTGTGCCATTTTTTCATGCGTCCTGTTTCCTTGCACTTGTTGATAAATAAATAAATAAATAAATAAATAAATAAATAATAAAATAAATCTTGTGCTGCCTCATAGTTGCCACGAAGCCAGGGAGGGAGAGAAGTAGATAGTCCGGCTAGCAGTCAAAACCAAGGTCATTGTAACAGGTGGCTGTTGAAGGAGGAGACGAGCCTGCCATCCATCCCAATTGGGCAATGTGACCAATGACACCTGGGAGGGGGGATTTTACTCTTTTAATTACCGTATTTTTCAGACTATAAGATGTACCGGTGTATAAGACGCACCAAGATTTCGAAGAGGTAAGTAAGAAAAAAAAGTTTTTGCCCTCCCCCAGCCCCCAGGAGCACTCTGCAGACCTCCCAAACCCTCTGCACACCCCATTTTTGTGAAAAATGGGCCATTTTCACCTGTTTTTTGCAAAAACGGGGGTGTTTTTGCCCTCCCCCAGCCCCCAGGAGCACTCTGCAGACCTCCCAAACCCTCTGTGCACCTGTTTTCGCACGGAGCAGGGCTTCGGGAGGCCAAAAATGGCTGTATTCAGTGTATAAGATGCAGCAACATTTCCACCCTCTTTTGCGGGGGGGGGAGTGTGTCTTATACTCCAAAAAATATGGTAGGTGAAAACCGTGGGAACTGTTAGAGTTGGTTTTCACCAGCTTTGCCAATATGATGTATCTAATAAACATGTTCTTTGAGGAGTCTATCTGCCTTGGAGTTCTGCTTCCAATGGGTGTGTTACTCGGAACACTGACAGTAGGGACACTTCTTATTTACAAAATAGCTATGTGAGTGGTATGGTATGGTACCAGTGGTATGACTGGTGGTAAAACAAAAAGCTGCCTTAAAGTCACCAAAGGATGATTACTTTGGAGCCCACTGAATTCAAACTATATTTTGTTGTTGTTCAAGCACTAAGTCATGTCAACTTTTTGTGATCCCATGGATCATGATCACTGCATCAATGACACTATCTAACCATCTCATCCTCTACCATCCCTTTCTCTTTTTGCCTTCAATCTTTCCCAACATCAGGATCTTGTCCAATGAGTCTTCTCTTCTCATTTGGTGGCCAAAGTATTTGAGTTTCCCATACTATATTGAAGACTCCAAATTTACACCAACTGTGGTAAAGACCCTAACCCTATGTAAAGACTGCCGAGACAAAGTCATTCAGTTTTCCTGAAAATACTTTCAGGAAAATAGTTTTCCATTATCTTCTTCTAAGATATTTTTTTAGCCTCCCAGTGTAGCCTGCAGCCTATCCAATCACTTTGCTGAACTATAGAAGTCAGCCAGGTGCTATCAATAGAGGCTAAGGTACTACTAGGTGCTGCTGGCAATTGAAAATTGCCTAATTGATTTGTTATTGTGGAATATTTTTGGCAATATAAACTGGAGGTTGAGAAGACTGCAGAAATGAACAAATATTGAAAATCTTCCATCCAACCCTGTCATGTTCCATGTTATGGCACCAGTCTAACACATTTTATAAGAATTGAAAGAATGAATGCTACTTTGGTCCTAAATATTACAGACATGCTTACACACTTATGAAATAGTGTTGGACCTGAATATTTAGAATGTAAAAATCCTGAAAATTGCTTGGTATGTCTTTTGCTCACTGTGAGAAACATATGAAAAATCCCACACATTCAAGATTTTAAATGGCTATTCAACAAGTCTTTTCATAGGGCCTTGTTAATATTTTGAATGCAAGAAACTTCTAGTTGGCTGATTAGTTTTAGATCCTTCTCATTTGTCTGTGTCAAAATCTCTTACAAATACTGTATATTGAAAATGGGGCTCAATTTTCTTATTCGTTTTGTCTTCTATCCAATCTTTATTTTATTCATGCTTGCAAGGGAGCCAATAACCTTTCTGTTTTTTCCCCTTGTTTCTAATTATTTTAAGGTGTGAACCACTCACACAGATGCAATGGGATATGGGAGACAATGCCATGTTGCCTCTCCTTGAATGCATTTCCTAGCCAACAAGATGCATCCCAGGATAGATATCCTCTGTGACTGGATTCAGATATTCAAAAGCAAAATTAATTATAAAGGTTAAAAAAGTAGATGAAATTTTCCCTTAAATTTCATTTTACTTATTTAACCAAATACAATAAATTTCAAGAAACCCAAAATAATACCATATGGGATGTTGGGAGCTATAGGTCAGAAATATTTGGAATTCTACAGATTCTAGAGTTTGGAGGTAAGGGGATAAGCTATGTTTGAAATCTCTGCCATACCAGATCAATATTTCTCAGTCTTGGCCACTTGAAGAGGTGTAGACTTCAACTCCCAGAATACCCCAACCACCATGGGGAATGCTGGGAGTTGAAGTCCACACCTCTTCAAGTGACCAAGATTGAGGAACACCATCCTAGATGCTATTATTAGTCTCAATATTCATTGGAATTGGAGATTTGTGGGTAGGCATTAATTCCCTAAATTTGACACAGCTACCAGGCCTATGCTTGTTGCTTCGTAGAGAACATTGGTGCTGAATGAAGAACAGACATCAGAGACCTATTAAATATTGTCAACTGCAACAAACCTGCCAAAGCTTTCAAACATCTGGGAATCTCAGCTTGTCTTAAACTGAGTCCTTTGATACTTTTAGCTGCCAAGGAGTGTTATCTCCATATCAAAAAAGTGGGGAGGGAATTTCCTATTCTACATAGGAGATTCTTTGTAGCAAAGCTCTAAATTGAAGACTTCTGAAGGATGTGAGCACAACTGTACTTTATTATTCAGACATCATTCTGTTGAACCAGATGGACATTTTAGGTATCAAAACTAAACAAAAAAAGCAAAGCAAAATAAATAAACCACTGTCTGGAAAGAGGGGAGGAAGATGTGTATGTCACAAACACTGAAACAATAAATAACATCAATAAATAGCATTTGCTATTTTTAAACAGCTTGAGAATATTCACCTTGCAGCAGTGGTGAAATCCAAATTTTTTTACTACCGGTTCTGTGGGTGTGGCTTGGTGGGCGTGGCTTGGTGGGTGTGGTAGGGGAAGGATACTGCAAAATCTCCATTCTCACCCCATTCCAGGGGAAGGATACTGCAAAATCTCCATTCCCACCCCACTCCAGGGGAAGGATACTGCAAAATCTCCATTCCTTCCCCACTCCTGGTGGAAGGATATTGCAAAATCTCCATTCCCACCCCACTCTGGGCCCAGCCAGAGGTGGTATTTGCAGATTCTCTGAACTACTCAAAATTTCCGCTACCGGTTCTCCAGAACCTGTTGGATTTCACCCCTGCCTTGCAGTATGGATCAGTAAAAGATGTGAATGCAAGCCTAGAAACAGGTTTACCACTGAAGAGAAATTTTTCACAGCCCCCAAGCTTAGTTATATGCACTTTCCAATCTGTACTCTTGCCTGCATCTCCAAGTTTAAAGGAAGTGGTGGTACCAGGGGTGGGTTCCTCCTGGTTTGGACCTGTTCTCCTGAACTGGTAGCAGCCCGCTGGTGACATCACAATGACGCCACCGAACCGGATTGGTCAGTGCCGGTCCGTGGGGGCCGCCATCTTTTTTTTGAATTTTTTTTTAAAAAAATTGAATTTTTTTTGAATTTTTGATTTATTTATTTTTTCCTTCTGAGCATGCGCAGAAGCCGACTTCTGGCACTGTGCATGCGGTCGCCATCTTTTTTCCGGCTTTGTTTTTGTTTTTGTTTTTGTATTTTTTCAAACTTTTTTTTACTGCGCATGCGCGCGCACGCGAAGCACTCGTGCGCCCACGTAGCGTGCCCACGCGGCGCGGGAGGGAGCGAACCGGCAGTGAGGTAAGTTGGAACCCACCCCTGGGTGGTACATCCCCACCTCAAGAAGCCATCACTAGATTTAACAATCCTGGACATTCTTGGGGAAGGTGACTGGACTACAGCTCTAAGAGGACTGGAAAAAACAGATTGACAGAACAAGAGAGGGAAGGAAGGAAAAAAGAAGGAGAGAGAGGGTGTCTCCACATCATCCTGAAATATCCAGCGAAATACTTATGGAATCCAGCCGCCTATTGTTCACCTGACACTGCCTTTGATATAATGAATGATGATATATGATAGATTTTTAATATAATACTTGTGACTATCATTGGATACTATCAAGTGAAAGGATAAAACACTATTTTAATGCTACAGCCATTAAGGATGATTTAAGTCTACCTCACTCATGGCCTTAAAATGGGGTGAAAGTAGCATCATGGATCTCATGAGAACGAAGATTGCTGGGACATGCTTGATGTCTAACCACCAAAGGACATATTCCATTAAATGTATTTCTATCTTAAAATATCAAACATGAGGGTAAAGGTTCGTTCTCCAAGCTTATGGGTTGGTTTCTGAACATTTCATTACCAGGCTAGGTAACATCTTCAGTGGAGTTTAGGTCCGCTGAAGATGTTACCTAGCCTCGTAACGAAATGTTCAGAAGTCAACCCACAAGCTTGGAGAAGGAACCTTCACCCTCATCCTACACCCGAACTACGGATATTCGCCACTATTGTATATCAAACATATTGTAGGAGAACAGCTGATCAGAACCAACCCCACTGTGCACACTGTTGTGGATTTAACTCATCCCCCTTGCCATCCATCTTCTCTGAAAGCTGTGTTTGGCCCAGGAGAGAAGGTACATTGAAATGAATGCTGCACCTTCTCTCTCATGCAAATAATTGTTGAACTGGCAGCTTTGACCCCTGATCAGTTCTCCCCATAGCTACTTTTAGATCACACAGTGCACATCCATGGACATTTTAAAAGTAATTGTGTATTTAATATAAGATGTAGTGTGGAAGGCTAGGGAGCAAATCCAACATTTTATGCATTGGGTGTTCATGTGGTTTGCTTCAAGAAGCTGTGTGGGGGAGCTGCCCTTTAAGTCATGCAGAGATTCTGCTGCTTGGGGTAACTTAAGCCTCTTACTTTTCAGTGCTCGGTTGTTTCTTTTCCTCCTGATATACAAGCTATGCTCATTTTAGCAGGCCCCACAGCTATTTTCGCCAAGCATTGTCAAGATGGTAACTACTAATTATGCAGTCTTTTTATATAATTCCATTTATTGTTGAGGTACTTTTAAAATATATTATTATTAACTGTTCGTAACAAAAGAAGTTATGAAAAAAAATGTATTCTAAAGAGTTCTATTGTGATGTCTTTATTGTGTTAAAAGGGGATGTGATGCCAAAAAATTACTTTTTAAAAGCATCATTTGTTTTTAGTGGGTTACGCCTTTGTCTTTTGATTTCTCTAATAATTAAAGATGAAACGTTTCACTGTGGGGAAAAATGAGTGACTATTCTTTCTCTGTACAACTACACTTTGTGCTTGTTCTCTTTTTAGCTTGTGTATTATTAAGAAAATTTAACCATTTAAAAAGTAAATTAATCCCATTTTCTTGTATTTGATTGCTTAGGTCAGCGGTTCTCAACCTGTGGGTCGCAACCCCTTTGGGGGTCGAACGACCTTTTCACAGGGGTTGCCACGCGCGCTAGCCCGCCATCTTGGAAATGCTCCCAGTTCGGCCGTGCCTGCGGGTCGTTGGACAGCCGGTAGCCACGGAAGCGGGAGACTTTGCCCACCCGCCCGGACGCCGCCATTTGGGTTCTTTTACCCTCTGCGCATGTGCAGAACACTTTGCACATGCGCAGAGGGTAAAAGAACTCATATGGCGGTGTCCAGCGACCCGCAGGCACGGCCGAACTGGGAGCATTTCACCCCTGGTGCCACACCCCCTTTGTCACCTCATCGCACGCAGGGAGGGGGCGGGGAGGGGGTCACGGTGGTGGGGAGGGGGTCGCGGGGGTCACGGCATTAGAAAGGTTGAGAATCACTGGCTTAGGTCCTATATCTGGGAACAAGTTTGGTGGAGTATTCAGCAAGATCTTTGGAGAGGTATATTTCTATTAGTATGGTTAAGGGTTGGGTTTAATTAGTGGTAATTGTTTTAATCTCAAGAAATCATGTGGAGCAATGCAGTGGTAGAGTTGTCCCAAAGGTGCTTTTTCAGGAGGCAACTGGACTGTCTTGTTTTTTCTTTTGAAGACGTTTCACTTCTCATCCAAGAAGCTTCTTCAGCTCTGACAGGATAGTGGGGAATGGAAGGATTTATAGTATATTTCTTGCAGACAGCTGGTAATCTGCATCCTTTTAGAAGGTCGTTGAAGCACTTGGAGGTTTATCTGTGTCCTCAGGGTCACCTGAGTAGTGCTCCTGGTTCCTGTAGTCTGCAATCCCCCCCCCTCTGGAAATCCATTCCTACTCCCACACCATTCAAAGGGTGTTCATCCCAAATTGTATACTGTAGCTAAAAGTCTGTAGAGATTCTCAGTCATCCAGGTTGACTGAGATGACTGGATGACTGAGAATCTCTACACACACCCAGTGGTAGAGTTGTTGTAAAAAAAAATTAAATGGCTGCTTGCCGCCATCAGTGGCAGGTCTTGTCACATGTAGACCTTGCTAAAACAGTTTATTATCCTTGAGAATCCAGTGTCCAAGACTGCCAAGTGTCGATGCAGGTTTGTGGCTGCATACAAAGATTTTCAGCAGTGCTGTTTCAGTAGGTGCTCCTGAGTATATGCACGATGACAACTCTTCCTGATGAAGAAAGTTGCCTTTTCAATGGTCCTGACTGTGACAAGTACTGCCTACCTTGAGGTGCTTTTGAATGCATGGATGCAGATTGCAGCTCCATTTCTATACACCTGGACAGCAGAGAATAGAGTTTGCCTGCATACTCACTGTTAACCTAGAGAGAGACTTAGTGATGCAAACTGGGCTTTAAGGCTGCTCTGGACCAGGGGTGGGTTCCTCCCGGTTTGGACCGGTTCTCCCGAACCGGTAGTGGCCTGCTGGTGATGTCACGATGATGTCACCAAACCAGATCGGTCGGTGCCAGTCCGTGGGGGCCTCCATCTTTTTTTTAATTTTTTTTATTTAATTTTTTGAATTTTTTTGAATTATTTTTTTCCTTCTCAGCATGCACAGAAGCCGACTTCTGGCACTGTGCATGCGGTCACCATCTTTTTTTTGGCTTTATTTTTTATTTTTCGTTACTGCGCATGCGCACGCGTACGAAGCGCGCACGCGCCCACGAGGCGTGCCCACGAGGCGCGGGAGGGAGTGAACCTGCAGCGAGTTAACTTGGAACCCACCCCTGCTCTGGACTAAGTAGACATTCTATGCCTGCTATGAGAATCCAGAACTTTGCTTCCCTTTGGAAATCTCTAAAGTAACGTTGAGCAGAACATATCCAAGCAGATTGTTGATTACATGAAGTTCAATTCCCAAAATCATTTTAAATCCTGGGAATGAGAAAACAAGCGATCAGGTATACCATCTGACCAGTGGTGGGCTGCAACCGGTTTAACAACCAGTTCGGTGATCATGTGCTTCGCGATCACTTCGCACCTAACACCCTTGTGCGCAGCGTTCAAAATACAGCAATTTGAAGCTCAGCTGCTTACCTTCTAAGGCAGCCCCGGTAAGTAGAACAGCGGAGATGCAGAAATCAGCTGTGCCACGTGAATCAGCTGAACCAGAAAGAAGGAAATATAGGATATTACAGGATACGGCAGGAGCGGGTGGGTGGGGCCAGCTGATCATAGGAACTACCGGTTCGCCTGAACAGGTCCGAACCGGCAGCAGCCCACCACTGCATCTGACCCCCCCTCCTTGGATCACATATAAACTTAGGTAGAGTTCATCTGCTGAAACTTGAAATGAAGAAACACACCTGCCATCTGGTATTGCATGAATGCCATTTATATCTTCCTATGCTCTGTTCCATTTATAGATCTGGAAATAAAACCAAACAGCAGAAACACCATAATAAATTTTCAGTGCTTTCTCCTCTACGGAATACCAAACTGTGTGACTTCTGGAATGTCTCACCATTTGGATAAACATGAAGTGTGTAGAAAGACAACATACTCATACTCAATGTTTTAATTTACTCTTATTGGATCAAATATCTAATTAGTTCAATTTAGCTGTGCTTTCACATTTAGTATCTAAAAGGCCTGCTCTAAAGCAATACAATTAGCTTAATGAGATTATAAAGCGTGTTAATGCCCATAATCAGGAGGAAATGTTTACACGTTTCCTTTAATTGCTTTGATTTAACATCATGGTTTTGTCACAAAAACCATTGTGAAAACAGTTTGCTCAACTATTAAATTGCTTGCTTTCTAGAATAATGGAAGAAGGACCATGGCAGATCAGCCTTAATGCATCAATAAATCATATTAGATTAAAGTTGAAATATTATCTAATTCAGGGCTTCAGTTAAGTAAAATACTCTGCTTTGAAATTTGACTCATAATAATAGTATCAAGGATTATATTTGAATTGCATATCAAATCCCAAAGCTACAGAGTTTAGCAGCCTTTGCTCATCCATTCAGTGTGCTCCACCACACAAGCATTTTCCCAATTAGGCAGTAGGATCTACTGTACTTTTGCTTTCCTCGTCTTTATTCCCTCTTGCCTCTCAGATCAGCTCCAGGGGATTCTCCAACTTTCCAGAGGGCTGTATAGAGTTGCAAAGGGGAAAGAGGATTTCATCCACCAGTTGTGGGGCTTCAGCTGCTGGATGGATGCAAATAGTTGTAATGGATACAAATATTACCAAGCAAGTGTGAAAGGGCAGAGCTTGCACTGTGATATCGCAATGCACATTTCATCAATTTGCTGTTAGGGTGATTTCAGTACAGACGCATGTGAAAGAGATTCCGAGCTAGAGGGCAGCATCCAGGTGAACTGAGTTGTTTTTTTTTTTTTTAAAAACTAAGCATCCAGTGACACACCAAGGGCAAAGCAATGAGGATAGTCCACCTTAGGTTCAGGCAATAACAGAACAACAGAGTTCGAAGGGACCTTGGACCTCTAGTCCAACCCCCTGCTCAGGCAAGAAATCCTATACCATTTCAGACAAATGGTTGTCCAGTCTCTTCTTAAAAATGTACGGTGTTGGAACATTCACAACTTCTGGAATCTGGATGCAAGTTGTTCCACAGATTGTTCTGACTGTCAGGAAATTTCCATGCTGGCTAGGAAATTCTGGGAATTGAAGTCCACACATGTTAAAGCTGTGGAGGTTGGGAAACACCGGCCTACCCTTTGGTTTTTAAATTGGGTTCCATGCAAAGCTCAGGGCAAAGGAAAAATAAATTCACTGTAGCCAATTTTCTATCCTGAGAGCTTTCTCTCTTGATCAGGGATTCTGGGAATTTTTCTTTTTTTTAACTAACAGGTTCCACTGCCTGAAATGTTTGCTTTAGGCTAAAACTTAAAATAGAAAATCTCATCCAGAATAAAACTGCACAGCTGCGTCCACAAGTCACTAGTAATCAACCTCAGTTTAAGGATTTTATCTTTACATTTATTTAAAAGATATTTCATTTATGCCACTTTTCCTTATGATATGCATTAAGGCAAGGACTTTAAGTATGCCATATTTTTTTTACAATTAAACTGTCCTTTTTAGTGCAAGAATAATCATTTGTTTGTTTAGGTCTGGTTTTTTTTTAATTTGCACATATCATTCCTCTTCAGAACACATGCTATTTATTTACTGAGAACACTGTTGTAGGAAGTTAACACCCACCCCTCTCCTAGGAAATGAAATATTTTAGGAAATATTAAAAAGGCAGAATATTATGTTTCCCTGGATGGGAGAAACATGTTTTTAGGCAGGAAATAGACTCACTCTTAATAGCCCCCACCTTTGTCAATGGACCATTAAGGCCAGAGCCCAGCTCACTCATTCCCCCCACCTTTGTCAATGGGCAGTCTATTCTACATAACAAAGATCTACCCCCTTCAGGCAGACCCGTCTAGCAAACAAAAATTCAGCAATGGCACCTGGGAAGATTACATCAGCCAAGCCTGGTACACCCCCGCCCCCTGGGAGCCAATGGGATACATTTCTTACACAGGAGCAGGAAACTCTTAAGGTGGGGCCCAACAGAGAGTATAAAAAACTCAGGCACTCTCAGCATCTCAGCCCTTCTCTTCTTCTTCAACATCTTTGAGGCATGTGATACCCCTTTTCCCCAGGGACCTCAAACCATGTGGTCCTTCTGTTCACCATTAAACCCTTTTTCCAAGCAGTCTCCATGTTTCCAGTGTCTTTTTCCCCACTTGGAACTGAACCCAGAAGGACATTTCTTCCAACACTATCATCTGTTGTTTTTTTTACCAACATATTCCAAATCCTGGAACTCAATAACTAACTGTATAAATATTTCCAAACATATACCATAGCATTATGACAATTACTATAGCATTCAAGGTGCTATGTAAACAGAAAGTCCCTTCTCATTGTGTGTCTTTTGGGGGAGAGGAGGACAGGTAACTTATTACTAGACCAAAGGACTCATTTCCTTCCAAAAGTATATAACTTTGTAGGAGAACAGCTATTTTGTATGCAAAAGTGTATTTTTCCTTTGAAATCCTGGAGTGTCACTGTGACTGTGTAGATCAAAACTTGGTAGCATTTTTTCAGTTGAGTGCTTCAGTCATTCACAGGAGTAACCTGTTGATTTCACATAAGAATGTTGGGTGGGCTGAAATAAGACATAGGTGGGCCAAGATACCCAAGTAAGTAGGCTTTCTATATATATTTTTTTAAATTTATAACCAGGGGTGAAATTCAAAAATTTTCCCTACCGGTTCTATGGGCGTGGCTTGGTGGGCATGGCAGGGGAAGGATATTGCAAAATCCCCATTCCCTCCCCACTCCTGGGGGAAGGATATTGCAAAATCCCCATTCCCTCCCCACTCCTGGGGGAAGGATACTGCAAAATCCCCATTCCCTCCCCACTCCTGGGGGAAGGATACTGCAAAATCCCCATTCCCTCCGCACTCTGGGGCCAGCCAGAGGTGGTATTTGCCGGTTCTCTGAACTACTCAAAATTTCCACTACCGGTTCTCCAGAACCTGCTGAATTTCACCCCTGGGCTGTGGACCGCTACAGGACCATGGTCATCCTAAGCAGTGGGCAAAGCTTCATTTG
The DNA here is from genome assembly GCA_003457575.1 of Thermophis baileyi. NCBI lineage: Eukaryota > Metazoa > Chordata > Lepidosauria > Squamata > Dipsadidae > Thermophis > Thermophis baileyi. Next base: position 4,944,464 of record QLTV01004082.1, on the reverse strand, counting down.
CACATGTACAGGATTTAGATTGTGTGTGGACACTGGAAATATTCCACCCAGGGGTGGGTTCCTCCCGGTTTGGACCGGTTCACCCGAACCAGTAGCGACCCACTGGTGATGTCACGATGACATCACCGAACCAGATCGGTCGGTGCCGGTCCATGGGCGCCGCCATCTTTTTTTTAATTTTTTTTTTGAATTTTTTAAAATTTTTTCCCCCTTCTGAGCATGTGCAGAAGCCGAGTTCCGGCACTGTGCATGCAGTTGCCATCTTTTTTTTGGCTTTGTTTTTTTAAAAAAAAGTGTGGGTTGT
>QLTV01004082.1:4918334-4938944 GCA_003457575.1 Thermophis baileyi | reverse complement strand
ACGAGATCCGTACTCCCCCCGCCTTACTGGCTTTCCATAAAGCTGTTAAGACCTGGCTTTTCCGGCATGATGGTTGGCCCATGTATGTTTGTGTGAATGTTTTATTTTAATATTGATGTATTTTTAAATTGTTTCTATTGCTGTCTTTTTTTATTTACTGTGAGCCGCCCAGAGTCCTTCGGGAGTTGGGCAGTATACAAATTTTGCTAAAATAAAATAAATAAATAAAATAAATAAATAGAATAGAGTAGCGTAGCGTAGCGTAGCGTAGCGTAGCGTAGCGTAGCGTAGCGTAGCGTAGCGTAGCGTAGCGTAGCGTAGCGTAGAATAGAATAGAATAGAATAGAATAGAATAGAATAGAATAGAATAGAATAGAATAGAATAGAATAGAATAGAATAGAATAACAGAGTTGGAAAGGACCTTGGTTTAACCCAACCCCCTGCTCAGCTAGGGAACCCTATACCATTTCAGACAAATGGTTGTTCAATCTCTTCTTAAAAACTTCCAGTGTTGGAGTATTCACAACTTCTGGAGGCAAGTTGTCCCACTGATTAATTGTTCTGTCAGGAAATTTCTTCTTAGTTCTAGGTTGCTTCTCTCCTTGATTAGTTTCCATCCATTGCTTCATATCCTGCCCTCAGGTGCTTTGGAGACTAGCTTGATTCTCTCTTCTAACATTAACATCTAATCTGTTAATGTTAGGAAGATGATATTTCCTTCAATCTACATGCCTTGCAAAACATCAACTCTTTCTCCTGTTGATCAAGGTATTTTTAAAACAATAAAACAATTTTACATAGGTCTTCCCCCTTCTTTAAATAATTCATTAATTGGTTTTCTTTTTTTATTATTATGTAGAATTGGGTTGATGGTAATAATGAAGATAATTAGATTTTTTATCTCATCCTTTTTAATATATAACCCAAATCAGAAAACGTATCTCTGACACACCTGCATCTGACAGACACATACACACCTTTAATAGATTGATATGTGTTAGCATACTAGACAGCATTACTGGAAAGATCCGTCAATTCTAGGAGAGAATGCTTCAAGGTTTGGGGATGTTGCAAAAGGGGCCTGAGAAGTGGTTGTTGTAGTCCAAAGATGGAGTAACATCATGGCACCTGCACTCCGCTGTGATCTTTTATTGCTTCAAGCTTCATGCCATCATAATGGCTTAATCTCCATAAATCTTGCACTAGTAAATAAAAAGTCATGCATATTGTAATAAACCCAACTTAAAGTAGTACAACTCAGTTCTCTTGCATTGATAGTTATGAAATATGGCTTGCTTCATCACCTCATGTTTTGATAATATTGCAAATTTCATACTATTCTAACAAAAATCAAAAAGTATAGGTGACAATAGATATTTAGGTTATCCTGTACTGGTTAACAGAAGGATGGAGAACCTTTTTGTCCTGTTTATGCTCCAGAGTGGGAAACAAGACAGAGCAGACTCCATCCACCACTGATCTGTCATAAAATGTATCTAGCAATTTTCGATGGCACCAAAGTTTCCACTACAAAGCAGTTCATGCTATTCCTCATAATTCCCATCTTTAAGGTATAACTTTTTATCTTCCCTAGTTATTGTGCCACTTATGGACCAAGTGACAATAACACAGACTTGGATAACCTCTTGATTGGATTGCTGAAATGCACTCCATGTGGACCAGAATTTGGAGATGATTAGGTAGGTGTAGCTGGTCCAAAATGAGTGGCTATCTTGTTGATGAGACAATCAACAGAATAAGAGCAGAGTAACATCCAATTAAAACAGCTGTATTGGTTATCAGTGAGAATTAGTATGGTATAGTGGTTAAAGGCACCAGGCTAAAAATTGGGACACTATGAGTTCTAATCCTGCCTTTGGCACAGAGCTAGCTGGGTGACATTGGGCCAGCCAGTCTCTCTAAGTCCTAGGAAGGAGGCCATGGCAAACCATGCCTGAAAAAGTTACCATGCATGGATTTGTCATGTAGTTTCCAGAAAACAAGACTGACTCAAAGACACACACACAAAAGTTATCAATAGGCTGCTGGACCCAATGGAAAAACCCTGTCACTGACCTACAAAGACCTCTGTGGTATAGTACCAGATTACTCAAGTATTGCCTTAGGTTGAATGTACCCATCTAGTAAGAACGCTGTAAAAAGACCTGCTATAGTTCATAGTCTGCATAAGTTGAAGGAACACGGACCAATGATAAATCTTCTCTGTTGCCTCTCCTTTTCTTTGTAACTGTTTGTCTCAGGAGGTTTCAGCAGCCCTTTCTCTCTTGACATTTCATAAAGCTGTTAAAATCCCACTGTTTTAACTAGAATTGAATGTTTCGGGGTTCTGGGAGATTGTTAATTGTATGTCTTTTTTGTTTTTATTCTGTATTTTTGCTCTGTTGCATGGGCTGCAGATTGGGACAAGTTCCAAAACCTGTGAAATAAAGGAATAATTAAAATTTCAAGGCAAAGGGGTGATACCATGTGCCTTAGCAAAGCACCAAGCAGTCTCTTGCAGTCTCCTTGTTGTCTTTTCCCTCTGCTCTAAGTCTCATTTATAATTTGCAAATTCAGAAGGGGCTTCTTCATAGAACCTACACTTCTACACTTCACAAGAATTAAAAGCATTGCCAAGAATTAAAAGCATTGCCTTGCAGTCTCCTCTTAGCATCAGATAACACTTGTGAAAGCAAGAAGAAGCTGAACAAAAGCCTCCTCCAGCTTTTGCAAGTACTGGAGGAGGGCTGGAAGACTGCAAGGCAGAGTGAAGTAAGGCAACCACTCGCCTCTTTTCATCCTTTCTGTGAGATGCTTTGCAACCAACAGCACTACAAACATGCTCTAGCAACCATGTTGTTCTCCTGTGTCCTCTTGACCTTTGCCTTCATCTGTTTCCTAGCCTTAATCTGATGCACCCCCTTTCTACATTTTCCATCTTATCCTAAGACATTTTTTTGCCATGGGTGCAATCTAACATGTAGTACTTGACCATTCTATTAGGGCCACAGTCAGATAATCCTTAGAGGTAGGGTTGGGACCACTCTATTGGCTACTTTAGGTTGGTGTGAATTTACCCCTCCTCCTTAGACAATATCCCTCCAGCTATGGGAAAGTCCAGATATTTCAAATTAGCCTCTCCCGTATATCTTCTAGTTGTGCAAATTGATTTCCCAGCTTTAAAGAGCTGTCTATGAGTAACAAATCAGTCTGACTAACAGGTTATAGGCACTAAGTGACAGACACCATGCAGCAGGAATGAGTCTCACTTTTCAACATGGCTTTACTGCTTTTTCAGAAGAGTGCTAAATCTGTGTTTAAAAATAGCCTGGTTGAATAACTGGCAGGCTGGGATGTTGCACAGCATAACATTCCCCACACCTGTCAATTATTATAGGCATGTGGGTAGGTTGCACCTCTGCTGTACAATACAACTCCCTGCATACCTGTCATTTGTAACAGCTCATAGTGCATGGGAAATTTCATGGTGTACTGGGGTGTCTATCTCACATCATCCATGGCTCTTCCTTTAGGGCTTTTCACCTCTCAGCAGGACTCTGAAAAAATACTTTTTTTTAATAAAAGTTTTTTATTTTTTATTTTTACACATCTCATGTGGTAAATGGTTTGTTTTCCGGGTTTCATACTTTTCAATACAAAGAATCATAACAATATTATCCTTATTAATTACAATTCATTTCCATTTCTGATTTTAACACATAATGTCTGTTATCATATTTCAATTCTATTCCTTCTCATAATTCTACCACCCTTCTTCTCATTTTAATATCCATTTTTACTCTTTTTCCCCTTATATTTCTATCTCTATTTTAACCCTCTGGGTTTTTTCCCCCCTTCTCCTGTCATTCTTCTAATCAAAGACGTGATCTTTCCTTTTTTCATTATTCCACTTTTGCATAAATCAATCATGGTCTATTCTCTAGCACAATTTTTACGTGTCTCTTCATTTCTTGTACTTTAACTTATAATAGAAATTCATTTTTCCACTTATGCAATTCTAATAATAATATAAATTCCTTTACTACATTCTTAACAAATATTCATAAGTAAATTTTTAAAAAATACTGAATTCATGTTTTAAAGGAGCAGTTCTTGACAGATCCAGGCCTGAGGTGATGGTTGCCTGATTAAAGCAAGAGAACTCCTGGCATTTCATTATGGACCCTCCTTATCAGATGTCAGCTTTTACCAGGTGAACTTGGAACGCATTTTGACAGATGCCTAAACCATGTAGTGCAGCCACTCATCTAATGCACAGAGTAAGGAAGACAGAGCTATGCAGGAGCTGCTGTCTAGACAAAAGGGGCTGAAGCATTGTTTAAGTCCAGAATGAGTCAGATAATAGTCAGATGGAGCTCAGACAGATGGCTCCCTAATTAACTGATCTATAAGAAAGGAGGGACAGAACAATCAGACTGAATAATCAGACTTACAAAATTTTGTATCAGAACCTGCAATTTAACATTCCTATGGAATTGATTTTCTTTATCATTTATTTATTTCTTCGATCAAATTCTATAGCTGCCCATGACAATGACTCTGGACAGCTTACAGTTCCTGGTTTGTGCCATCTGGTGGGACTGACATCAAGCCATCTGTGAAAACTCATCTCCTCCCTAGACCCAGCTCAATTAAGGAGAGTTGAGAGCAGTTAAGGAGAGTGATTAGTAAACATTTTCCTACTAGCTGATGATGGTTAGTGGAAAGGGAGGAATCCAAAGCAGGGAGAATCCACCAATTGCTTTCCAAAATACCCAGCAAATAAGGAAGCTGCCAGTTAGCAACATTATGCCTATTGCAAAATAGAGGTTGGCTACCAGGGCTGCAAATGTGCCAGGATCATTTTCCATCAGCATAAAGCATAGCACTTGAAATGAGCTGCAGAAAGACCCATTAGAAGCAAGGGAGGAGATTTTCACAAAGTGGCATCAGGAGGCTGTGGCACTCCAGGCTTTATTTTAGCAAAGCACACATTTAAAGTTATGCAAAGCCCTAATATTTATTATTCACACACACACACACACACACACACACACACACACACACACACACACAACTATACTTTGGTGGGGAAAATTCAGGGGGGGGTCCAGCATTTTTGGAGGGCTACATGCCTTCCTGAAACCTTTCTGCTATGTATAGTCAAAGAAGGAGATCCATCCTAAGGTTATAATTTACCATTTCTAAAAATATTCCTCACATACAGCATCAGCAAATATGTGTCTATCATGACTTTAAAAAAAGTGCAAGAGTTATTTTTAAACTAGGCAGCCCAAGAAAAAAGATAAGTGGTATTTCTGGGCTTTTTTTCTCTCATGCATAATATTCAGTCTCAAATCAGTCACTAATTCTGACAGATTGCTGTCTTTTTTTTTTACAACTACCTATTATCTTAAGAATGGCTTCGTTACTCTATTATACAAAATTTTGATTAACATTGCTTATCTGAAGCCGAGTAGCTCTATTGAGAAACAGACACCAGGGATTGTGCATCAGCCTCCAGAAAGAAAGTGAGGTGAGAGAGAGATGTGATGAATTTCATGCATGAGAAGACAACATTAACATTTAAAGTTCTATCTTGGTGGCATTTATATTGTGAACTCAAGAAAAAAAATCTTTAGATTGAGATCCAATCAGTATTGAACAGACTGACAGGAGCCTAAAAATTACATCCTTCTAGAATGGTTTGGTTACATCAGGGGTGAAATTCAAAACTTTTCCCTACCGGTTCTGTGGGCGTGGCTTGGTGGGCGTGGCAGGGGAAAGGATACTGCAAAATCCCCATTTCCTCCTGATCAGCTGGGACTCGGGAGGCAGAGAATAGATGGGGGCGGGGCCAGACAGAGGTGGTATTTACCGAACTACTCAAAATTTCCGCTACCGGTTTTCCGAACTACTCAAAATTTCCACTACCGGTTCTCCAGAACTGATCAGAACCTGCTGAAACCCACCTCTGTCTATATTGCCTCTAAGGTATGTGTACACACACTATTCATCAAATCCTCACACATGGTAAAAGATTGAGTGCACACAAAATTAAATTAAATTATTATTTGTTCATAATAATGTGAAGTCATAGTTGCCAGTTCTTTAGCTGGTGTTAGTCTTCATATGCATCAGGTTCTTCTCAAGAACCTAGGATGTCATCATGGCTAGTTTATGTCATAATCATTGAGTTTCAGTTTTCTGATCTTGATACTTTCTGATCTTCTCAGATTCTTTGTTTTCTACTATCTATTGGTTTTCAGTTATCCACAGTTTCTTCTTTTCAACCACAGTGAAATCTAGCTTGTTATGAGCTTTTATCAGTTTGTATTTGGAATTCCCACAATATTTTAACCTGCTCATTTTTTACTACTTTTTTTCAACTATATGGTCTCACCCATTTTTCATTACTGGCACATGATTATTTTTACAGATGTTCCAGTGAATCATGTTGGTGATTGTGTTATGTTGTTTATGTTCAGTTTGTGTGATGTTCTTGCATGAGCTAAATATATGATCTACTGTTTCTTTATCTTCTTTGCATGATCTGCACTTTGAATCATTTGATGATTTATCAGTTCTGGCCCTGACTGCATTAGTTTGAATAGCTTGCTCTTGCACAGGCAAAATCAAGCCTTCAGTTTCTTTTTTTAATGTTCCAGTTGTAAGCCATTGCCAGGTTTTAGTTTAATCCACTTTCCCACTGGTTTTTGTGTAAACTGACTATGTCATGCTTTTCCATGTCAGCATTCTGTTCTTGTTTTTATTACATTATTTCAATATTCGTGTATTCTTGCCTGTACCTTCAGTAAATTCCAATTTTTAACTTGCAGTAATGCTGATTCTTGGCTTTTATATAATCAGCCAATTCATACTTTTCTCCTTCAAAGTTTGTTTCACTTGAAGTAAACCTCTGCCTCCATTTCTGCCAAGCAGGTATAATTATGTTTGGTTGCACAGTCAGCCAGATGTTCAGACTAGATTTGGCACTTTTATCCACCTATTGAGTCCTAACCTGGAATAGGAAATTATTGTTTGATCATGATGCTCCAGATGTTTTGGGATTGCACCCAGGGCACCTATTATTAGTGATACTAAATTTACCTTCTTTTGCCACAATTGTTTTACTTCTGTTTGCCAATCTTTGTACTTTGTGATCTTCAATTCTTTCTCTTACTTGTCTCCAGGTACTGCCATATTCAGTATTCCCCAGTCTCATCCTGAACTTTTTAGCAATCTTCTCTTATTTCTACCCATACATTTTCTCATCCCAGGAAACAGCCTGAATGTTATGATCAAAATCCAACCATTTACAACATATTGTAACCCCAACCCAAGGAAATGTGTCTATCCCTGATATGAGATCCACCTCTGCCCTTTTCGCCTTCCTTTAAACCTGGTTATGTAAGTTAGTTTTGGGTCCTGATGGGACCATGCTAGGCTGGAGGTGGTTGGTTAAGTGAGAGATAAAAGTCCACCCACATGCCATCCGTGCTCTTGGTTTTTAATGTTTATTTAATTATTAACTTTAATTATTTAAATGTTTTTATGCCATTGTAAGCTACTCAGAGTCACTTTAATGAGTGAGACAGACTGCATATAAATTAAACAAACAAACAAAAATAAAAGAATGGGACTTATTTAGAAACAGCATAAACATGAGCTACACAGACTGCAATACTATAACCCTAACCAATTTAGGAAACATGTAATCTTTGTGAATATAAGACAAACTTTGTGATGTATACCATTCTTTCCTCCAGCATCTGCTGTCAGGGAGATGGAAGGAAGATTATAATTATTCTGGAATGGATATCTTTCAAGCTTCTATTCTCTTTTATTTAAAAACCTTTAAACCAGGCTTAAAGTGGTAATACAGATTGCCATGCTTGAAGTAGAAGATGACTTCAAATAAATGACATTTTACTGACAGAAATTCAGATACATGACTGGCCACTTGAAAATGGGTCACATGGTTGTGCTATGTTGGTTGCAAGAAGTCCTGCCCTAACTATGGTCAGGTTAACAAATTAGAGCATATTTTAGTAAAATCATTATATCCTGTGTTTTATACTGAACCCCTTTGTTCACTGAGATTCTATATTTATCCCTGATTTCTCATAAACCTGCCCCTTTCTACTCTTCTTCCAATTATATATTATTCAGAATGTCTCTTTGAATGATTTCTTCTTCTTGTATTGATTCCGACATCTTTTCATCTACCCCAGCCAGCCTTATTTTTTTCAGGACTGTATCATTTAATTGGTTATTTCTTCTTCTCTTCCTCTAGGCTACTACAATCCTATTTCTATAAGGAGTGTCAGAAAGTTTTATTATTCACATTTCGGGGGGGGGGGAATATCTGCATATCTGGGATCTTTTATAACATGTTACTATTTAACCCACAAATTCAGGGGGTAATGATATACTTTATGACTTAAAAGTTGATTCCAAGGAATCATAGCTAGGTATTCGCCAATCCATTGATCAGCAGATCACTTCCAGAATCTCCAAGAATATCAAAAGCAACAAAAGAAAATTCATGATTTGCTTCTTCCAGCTAAAGGATCCTAAGACTACCACATGGGAGTGGCCCCAGAATTTTCCATTTATTTTTTCAAAAATACAAAAATAGCTAAAGATTGGTTTGCAGATTGAAGTAAATGGTGGCTGCCCTGTTTTTTCACACCTGTAAAAATGTCAGCGGTTACAGGCACATTTGCAAATTGATGGCCCCTCTAGTTTTCATATGGAAGAACATACCAGCTGGACAATCACTAAGAAAGAATGGTATTTGAAATAAATACATGCACAAAATAATGGCAACCATGTGTCTTTATTCCTCAGTGGATGATGATGATGATGATATTTGGTTGGATGAAAGATGTTATTTGTGCAAGATACAAGCTTTTATTTAGAACAGATCAAGCAATACACAGAGACAGAAACCAAGAGACAGACAGACGTATTGACTAATTTAAAAGTCCTGAAATACTTTGAGATCAAAACTGTACAACACATTCTATGTGAGGAGCCCAGTTTTTTTTTTTTAATATTGAAAATCTATTCTTGTGTTTCTGCATACTCTTTATTTATTTCCTTATTTGTTTAAAAGATTTTAGCTCTCCTTAGGGTAGTGTACCAACTCTTACAGTGAACGAAGATATTGATGTACTAGTCAGTTTAGTCTCCACAGAAACATTGGATTTGATTATTCCAAAGACTGACAGGAGCAGAGTTTGTATAACTGCATGCCAATGTAAAGAAACAACCAAGTCTCCTATGTTTTTTCCTCATTCAATTCAAAGACATGGAATTCATTCAGAGGAGAAAAAAATGAGAATACCATGTTCTCATGAATAGAACATGATATTTTTGCACATTATTGTAAGGTAACAAAAGCATAGGTGAAGGTTTATGTAGAAGTCTTGTTGTTGTTGTTTTATGGACAAGGGAATTCTTCTCTCTGGGAAATTTTAGTAGTGATGCTATCGGGCTGCTAATAGAGAGTCCTACTCTTGAGAAACTGTGGGAAATGTTCCATGGAAATGTGTCAAATTATCTTACCAGACTTTCAGTGGGAATTCTGAAAAGCCACTTGCACTCAATTCTAATTCATATTAGGAAAGGAGGAGTCCCTATGGATTTTACTCCACTAGTTGTTATGAACTATAAGGGGCGATGCTCATCTCCATGTCAAGGCCATTGAGCTAATGCTGCCCAAAGACATTTCCATGGTGATGTGGCCAACATGACATCATGGAATAGCAAGAGCAATAGACTTATATACTGCTTCACAGTGCTTTACAACCCATTTTAAGCAGTTGTACAGAGTCAGCATATTGCCTCCAACAATCTGGATCCTCATTTTACCCACCTTGGAAGGATGGAAGACTGAGTCAACCTTGAGCCGGTGAGAATTGAACTGCCGAACTGCAGCCAGCAGTCAGCAGAAGTAGCCTGCAGTACTGCAGTCTAACCACTGCGCCACCACAGAATACTGTTACCTTCCCACCAAAGTGGTACCTATTTATCTATTCACATTTGCATGCTTTCAAACTACTAGGTAGGCAGGAGCTGGGGTGAGGACGGGAGTTCACCCTGTTGTGTGGGGCTCAGGTCTCGAACCTGGGCTGCCGGCTTTCCAGCCTAATCACTGAGCCACCACGCCATGCCACTTCCTCATATTAGGAAAAGCAAATTTTCCCTTTCCCTTTCATCAAGTCAAATTACCAGATGATTTTGAAATAAATAGGAATATAAAAGGAGTAGAGCTTTGATTACAATGCCACACCAACCACTTTGCAGATTTTGCCTATCTTCCTGTGGCTGCTCTTGGCCTCAGCCTTCTTTTTTCCATGATGGCAACTTAAATTGTACTGATATAGATCACAAACATTTTCAGGTAGTTTAAAAAAAAAATTCCAGAAGTCTTGCTCAAGAAGCAAAACTTAATAATAGATAATATGCTATATTTAAGTGAACCTGGTTTTATTTTTCTTGGGTTTTTTTGTTTTTTGCTTTTTGCTCTTAGCTTTTCAAATTCTGCAGAACTCTTACCTAAACTAAAGGAGGAACTAAAAAAAAATTAAAAGACAATATATGTAAATTTAATGACATTTTACTTGTTGAACTTCTCAAAAAGTGCTATTTTTTGAGTGAATTGTATTTCAGGCCCAAAATCAGCATTAGACTAATGGTTTGTATATAAAGAAACTGCTTGTGTAAAATGCCATGTGCAAGCAAATTCAAATAAACTTCGAAACTCTTAAATCCATTTTAAGTCTGAGTAGGGGCCAATGTACAAATATCTCTAAAAACAAGGGTGCCAGGGATTTTGATATACTAAGTGCACTGCTAATAGCAGTAAAGCAAAAAATAATAATTCTAGAGTTAAAGGGAAAATTGGCAGAATGCAATATCTAAGAAGTTGCTTGCAGCCCTGCGACTTATATCCTTCACCACCCACACAGGGCTTAAAGATTGGAGTTCTTTGGCGAGGAAACAGAATACCACAGTGGGAGCTGAATGTTTCTCATTTCAGCCACTTCTGGTCTAATGAGACAGCTTTTTTAAAAGAATAACCTGAATTGCCTAATGTAAATCTATTAAGAAAAAATGCATGCAAAACTGGAAGATTTAAGACTAGGAAAAAGGAAGGAAGTTGCGGTTTCCAGATACTAAAGAACTGTAGCTATGAACAGCTGAGCATTGGGTATGAGCAGCGGTGACGCAGTGGTTAGAGTGCAGTACTGCAGGCTACTTCTGCTGATCACTGGCTGCCAGCAGTTTGGCAGATCGAATCTCACCAGGCTCAAGGTTGACTCAGCCTTCCATCCTTCCAAGGTGGGTAAAATGAGGACCCAGATTGTTGGGGGCAAGAGGCTGACTCTGTAAACCACTTAGAGAGGGCTGTAAAGAACTATGAAGCAGTATATAAGTCTAAGTGCTATTGCTATTGCTATGATAGTTGGCTGTTAGAAATTGTAATCCAATAATGCATGTAGTACTCAACTTATGACCACAATTGAGCCCAAAATTTATGTTGCTAAGTGAAACATTTGTTAAGTGAGTGTGCCGCATTTTACGACTATTCTTCTCACAGTTGTTAAGTGAATCATTGTATTTGTTAAATTAGTAACATGGTTGTTAAGTGAATCTGGCTTCCCCCTTGACTTTGCTTGTAGGAAGGTCACAAAAGGGGATCACATGATCCCAGGACACTGCTACCGTCATAAATATGAGTCAGTTGCCGAGCATCTGAATTTTGATCACATGACCATGGGGATGATGCAACGGTCGTATGTGTGAAAAAAGGTCATAAGTCATTTTTTTTCAGTGCCGTTGTAACTTTGAACGGTCACTAAATGAACTGTTGTAAGTCGAGAACTACCTGTATTTGGTGGCCTAGGCATGTGACTGCAAATAGCCAATCTTGCTGATCTTGGAAGCTAAATATGGTCAGATCCGGTTAGTATTTGAATGAGAGAGCATTAAGAAATCTTAGGAGTGTAGATTTGACAGGGAAATTTTTAAAAATCCTGGAAGGAAGTAACGACAAACCATCTCTGTACAATCACCAAGAAGATATATGGATGTGTCATTGTAATCACTAAGTGTGAAGCCTGCCTTGAGGATCTAATCACATCTGGTGAGCCATAGGCAGTCCCCCTTTTGCTTTTCCAGTGTAATAAACATTATGATCATCTCCTCTGAAAGTAATTATAATTACATAAACATTGCCCTACCACTGTTTTCACTTGCAATATGCAAGAATATGCATATTGTACGCAAGAGTATGGAATAGGCAAATCGCTCCCTTGGTTCAGTGGCTGCTGTTGTAGTTGGCATCTTTTCTTTACGAAACCCCAAATGAGTGTCAGCTCCAAAATGCGGCTGCCAAGACAGGTCCCCTCATCTGGCACTATTAGACTCCACTTCTCCTCAGAATATGAAGCACCTTGTTTCATCCTGCCATGTGGCTGACCAACCCTATTCCTCTATCCAATATCTCTCAAGCAAATCAAAGCACAAGAAGGAGACCATCAGATCTGTTCTGAAAGTAATTATAGCTACACAAACATTGCCTAACCACTGTTTTCACTTGCAGCATGCTTGGAAATTACTCCTAGAAGAGTTAGAAATAAAACTACAGGAAATACAGAGGGGAAAAAATAGCAAAAAGAAGGGACAAAATTAGAAAAGAAGCTAAAATCCAGAAAAATATTTTTCAGAGCACAAATGGAGGGATGTCAGACTCTTCCTTCAGGGCACCCAGAGTATGCTGTGGATATACTGTGCTTCAGGGGTGGGTTCTAACTTACCTCACCGCCGGTTCGCTTCCTCCTGCACTGCGTGGCTGTGCACGCATTGCACACTGCGTGGCTGTGCCATGCGGGCACGTGGACGCTTTGCGTGTGCAGTCGTGCATGCACAGTGCCGAAAACTCAGCTTCTGCGCAAACGCAGAAGCAAAACAAGCAAAAATAGCAAAAAAAACAGCCAAAAACAAGATGGCGGCGCATGCGCAGTGCCGAAAACTCGGCTTCTGCGCATGCACAGAAGCAAAAACCAGCAAAAAATTCCCTAAAAAAAATTCCAAAAAAAAAGATGGCGGCATCCACGGACCAGCACCGACAGAACCGGCTCCGTGATGTCACCACCAGTTTACTACCAGTTCTATAGAACCGGTGCGAACCGGGAGGAACCCACCTCTGCTGTGCTTAGACTTTAAGGTATTTGATAGGGTAAACCACAATCTCCTTCTTGGTAAACTGGAATAATGTGGGACAGATGGTTTCACCTTTAAATGGATTCACAGTTGGCTGAATAACCTGAAATGCAGTGACAGAGAAGAGAGTTGTAAGCTGTCTGGAGTTACTGTGTATTGGGGTTTATTTATATAATAAATAAAACAAATGGATTTATTCTCCAGGACATCGTAAGAACCAATGGTTGCAAGGTTTACAGTGAGGGATCCAAAGCTAAAAGAAGGGGAACTTCCAGACTTTTACTACTGCAGTATTAAGAAATAGAAGAGCAGCCTCCTGAAGACATCACTGAAGGTTTTCAACCAAAAAAAAAAAAAATTGGACAGGATGGTATGAGGATTCCTGCCTTGGCCAAGGGTTTGGACTAGAAGACCTCCAATATCCATTCCAGTGACTCTATTCCATTCTATGACTCTATTCATCCTGGATCTAGTTAAATAGGCAGGATTAGTCCCAGAGAGTAAAGGTTCCCCATTCCTGCTATCAAACAGATGAACACTAACTCTTTTGAAAATGACCTTGGAGTAATAGGTGCATGAAAACTTAATGGTTCTAGCAGTTGTATGATTGGCTGAACAAAATCCAGATACAATTTTAAGCTACTTATAATTTCCAAATGATCAAGAGAGATTATTTCACTTTGTTCTATTTTGATCAGATCCCATTTTGAACCCTGCATCTACTTCTGGATGCCATAGCTTAAGAAGGATGCTGGGGAATTTGAAGAGTTTCCAAGAAAGATGATAGAGATGATCAGGGACTAGAAACTGGCTGTTTAACCTTATGAAATGATGTGTGGTGTGGATATGGTACCATTCTTCAAATACTTGAAAGGATGTCACACGGAAGGATAAGAACAAGATCTGTTCTCTCTTGTTCCAGAGCACAGGACACAGAAAAATGGATTTAAATTATAGAAGGCTGATTCCACTTGAATGTTAGAGAGAGAAAATCCTAACAGTAAGAACAGTTTGACAGTGAAACTAATTACCCAGAGAAATGGTAGGTTCCCTTTCACTGTATGTATTCAGGCAGAAGCTATAAAACCATCTGTCAGAGATGTTTTAATTTAGATTCTTGCACTGAGTAGAGGGCTGGATGTGGGACAGAAACAAACCTTTTAACTCTAGATTTTTATGATATCTTTGATTCTACACAGAGTTTGCGATGAAGAAATAACAACCATAGGTTCCAGTCAAGCTAGATGTGCTAGCTGTCCCAGGATCTGGGTGCTGCTATTAATATAAATATGGCTTTGGAAATGCTTTCTAAATAGCAAGCATTTCTGCTGTCAACATCAGCTTGTGTGCTGGCCATGAATTGGATCACTTACTCTTGCAATTTGAGTGCTGTGTTGATGTTACAAGGTTTTTTTTTAATTGTTGCTTGTCATTTGAAAAGGGGTGTGTGTGTGTGTGTAGAGTTTAAATGTGCAGAGAGATTCTGGAACAGTTACAATTCAATAGCAATAACTTTTATAACAAACAAAAATGTTCTCAGTTGGGGTTTTTTTTACATTTCTTGTATAGGCACTTTATGGATGGGCAAGATATATTTTTATGAAATTTCAGAGGAATGGAAAGAAAAGCAAGTTGCGAGGATGAGAAGGGAAAAAAAAGCAATATTGTTTTTAATAGAGTGAAATGTGTTTTGCAGTTCTGTAGCTTTCCAAGCCGTCTGCTAATGCAGCTATATGTTGTGCAAGACTGGTTGCATGAAAGACCTAAAATGAAATAAAACGAAGAGCTTATGAAACTAAAAAAGGCAGCTGAGGCTAGAGTGAATGGGATGAGGAAAATTTCTCATAGAAATTCCAAAGAGAGTTTTGATACAATTTGGCCAACCTTGTCCTATTTCTTTACTTTAAAATGACAAGCCCAGGTTTTGTCTGACGATTGTTTGGGATTTATGTGACTTTTATCTCTCACTCATCATGCTGCAAATGAACATACTGTATATTGCTTTTTTTGGTACCACTATCGCCTGCTATGCTTTTTATTATTAGAAATGTTACCATTTATTGCCTTTGGCATATTTTTGAGCAATATCTCTGCAATTTGATTCTGCATGAAGGATTATGCCAACCATATTATTCTAACAAAATAACAAAGAGGATTTGTTTCAACAATAGTTTTGTGATAGAGATTATTTCTTTTGCTTGAGAAACAGAATGTTTGAGCAACCAGTTCAACCTGATGTCATCTGTATTTGACTGCAGTTCACACAGTTCCTATGGAAGCTGAAGGCCAATATATCTGGAGGACACCAAGATCAGAAAGGCTGTTGTAGGCCAGGCTTTTCCCGGAAACCAATTTTTTTTTCAGTGCCTTCAAATCAGTATTGACTTCTGGCAATTGCCTGAACTAGTCCATGCAGTTTTCTTGGCAAGAGTTCAGCAATGGTTACTACCCTTCAAAAAGACCTTGACTATGTATCAGAATGGTCAATCAAGTGGCAACTTCAAATCTCAATCAACAAATGCTCAGTCTTACACATTGGCAAAAATAATCAGAACACAAAATACAAACTAGATGATCACGACCTTGTTGACGATCCTCACTCAGTTAAGGATCTTGGAGTACTCATCTCTAATGATCTAAGTGCCAGAGCCCACTGCAACAGCATTGCTAAGAAGGCATTAAAAGTGGTTAACCTAATCTTGCGTAGCTTCTTCTCTGGTAATATTGTACTTCTAACTAGAGCATATAAAACATTTGCTAGACCACTTCTCGAATACAGCTCATCTGTCTGGAACCCACACTACATAGCGGACCACACTCGATTGCAGAAAATACGACTTCAGCAACAGAGTGATCGATGCCTGGAATACATTACCGGACTCTGTAGTTTCTTCCCCAAACCCCCAAATCTTTAACCTTTAAACTGTCTACCATTGACCTCACCCAATTCCTAAGAGGTCTGTAAGGGGCGTGCATAAGTGCACCAGCGTGCCTACCGTCCCTGTCCTAAAGTCCCCATGTATTCGAAAAATATGTACTCAAAACCATGTTTGTACTTATTATATACTCATATTAATGTTTATACTTTGCTGTAATCATATATATGCTTGACAAAATAAATAAATAAATAAAATAAATAAAATATGACTGAGAGAGAGGGACTGGCCCAAGGTAACCCAACTGGCTTTGTGCCTAAGTCAGGACTAGAACTCATGGTCTCCCAGTTTCTAGCCCCAGTGCCTTAGCCACTACAACAAACTGGCTCTCAAGCCAATATTGTGCAGCCACAACTCACATCTCTTCTGAAATGCCATCCTTATTTACGAGTGTAGTTTGTTCAATGGGTCACTTTTACTTTATGAAAGCTCCTTATGAGAGATCTCAGCAATATGCGTCATGAAAAACATGTGCATGTTAAATAGTTCCAGAATTCTTTGTGTAGTGGAGTTCTTTAATATTGTTTGGTATGTTTCCTACATGCTCATACCTAGGTCACCCATGGGCCCTGAGTATCTCTGCCTCAGCCTGCTTGTTAAATGTAAAAGTCAATGTATCTAATCACAATAGCCTTAACAATTGAACCATCTTTTTCTGTATATTTCCCTTCCAGAACACCCTTTGATTCACAAATCATATCCAGTGGTGGGATTCAAATTTTTTTACTACCGGTTCTGTGGGCGTGGCTTGGTGGGTGTGGTGTGGCTTGGTGGGTGTGGCTTGGTGGGCGTGGCAGGGGAAGGATACTGCAAAATCTCCATTCCCACCCCACTCCAGGGGAAGGATACTGCAAAATCTCCATTCCCTCCCCACTCCAGGGGAAGGTTACTGCAAAATCCCCATTTCCTCCTGATCAGCTGGGACTCGGGAGGCAGAGAATAGATGGGGGCGAGGCCAGTCAGAGGTGGTATTTACCGGTTCTCCGAACTACTCAAAATTTCCGCTACCAGTTCTCCAGAACTGGTCAGAACCTGCTGAAACCCACCTCTGATCATGTCTCCATAAACTGTAACATTCTCAAGGGTTCGGAGGTTGAGTTTGATTGCAACTCTTCCTTTTCAAAGTGGGGAGTGGGCACAAACTGTTAAACATCACTAAACCTGATTGGCATTCTTCTCCCAGGGTAAGTACACTGCATGAGTAAATGTTCTCTTTCTAGACAAAGGAAAGTGCAGATTCCTGTGTACTATTTGTAGTAAACCATTCTTTATCAGTGTTCAAATGTGTGTACATATATATTCATGTTCAGTTTGGTTGACCAGTTCCCCAGCACTATTTACTTTTAACAACAAGAGACCAAATGACTCACTGTAATTTGTTAGTTTTAATAAAATGATTGGATCCTGTCCAGTTATTGGAATTTCTTGGGTAAGTTTTTTCCAGGACAGTTTGCAATGCATGGCTGTCCAGTGGCAGAGAAGTGATTATGCAAAGATATCTCTCTAATTAAAAGTTGGAAATTCAGATATATTTTTTTCACCATTGTAGACCATGATAATCTGTTTTATTAAAAACTGAGAATATAGGTCTTGCCTCCATATGTATACAAACAAACGCTACAGAGGCACCTCCAACACCATCACCCCAAAAAAGCAAAAATATTCCAGAAAATGATTCAATAGATTCAGCTTTCCTAGAATGGTAAAGACCATAGCATACTTGCCTGCTGGATAGTTGTTAATCTATTTCAGGCCAGAGTGCTTCTATGGGAAAAAATTAGACGAGTAAGTGATATATAGAAATGCAAAGTATTAGGCAGATAATAGACTTAACAAAAAGTGGTGGCATATTTAATAAGTGGGACAAGCAATTTACAGAGCCTTGCAACAGAAAGTTTCTTTTCCCTTCTTGAAATTAAAATAGCATCTTTTAGTTCATGTGGAGTTATTGGCAACAAGGAAAAACAACATCAGAATTACATAAACTAAACTCAATTACACTGAGGCAGTGTAATGGGATGAGCGAAGCTCATTAGCAAACCTTTCAGGATATATTTATGCAGAAATAATAGTCAAAATGTTATATTCCAAAGGTCACAGGTTCAATCCCAAGCATCTCAAAGTAGAATTGGAAAAGACTACAGCCTGCAAACTGAAAAAGTCACCACCAATCATTGGAGATTGGTAACCAGATATCCCCTATGTATCCTAAAACTATAGAGAAAACAATAGCCAAATCAAGAGATCCTGTTGCCCAAGTAAGAGTAATTTTGAATTAATTTATAATAATATACTGGCTGAATGTGTATACTGTACACTTACTACCTGTCAATGACTACTTCAGCTTCAACCACAACAATACACGAGCACACAATAGATACAAATTTAATGTAAACCGCTCCAAACTCGACTGCAGAAAATACGACTTCAGCAACAGAGTGATCAATGCCTGGAATTCACTACCTGACTCTGTGGTTTCTTCCCCAAACCCCCCAAAAATTTAACCTTAGACTGTCTACTGTCGACCTCACCCCATTCCTAAGAGGTCTGTAAGGGGCGTGCATAAGCACACCAGCGTGCCTACCGTCCCTGTCCTACTGTCCTATTGTCCTCATCTATCTGTATTCACTTTGATTATGTTTATGTTTATACCTATACCTGCTATCTTGTACATGTTTGACAAACAAATAAAAAAATAAAAAAATAAATAATCTGGCTGCTGATTTACAGTAAACCTCAGTTTAAGAACATATGTGGGAAAGGGATGTCCATTAAGTCTGAATAACTCTTAAATCCAAATTTATGTAAATTCTATCAATTTTACTCATTTTTCTAATTACATATGTATTTTTATATTTTATACTGATTTACATAAAATTATGTCACTTGATGTGCAAATGAATTAAATGTGACAAAGTGACATAAATGTATCAATTATGCAACCATGCAAATGACCTAGTTTGATGCAAACTCCAAAGATTACATAAATTAGCCAGGCTGTCTCTTACATCCAAAGTCCACTGAATGAAGATCTACAAAAATGAGTTTCTTCCATAACTTTTTATCTAAATTTGCAAACAGATTGACTCTTTAATTCAATTGCCTATGTTCATGCAACATACTAAATTAGAGAAAGCTGAACAAAATTAAAAGTGTTGTGCAAATGAAGCTGCTAAATTTGTAACTGCCCTTGTTAAATATGTGATATGAATACAATCACAGTGTACAAATACTTTGACAACTGTGAAGTGCGGTGGGAAAGCAACAGGTCATCTAATATGCCAACACATTTGGAAAGAGGTCTTGAGCTGTAATGTTTATGTTCCTGAAATATCAAAACTGTATTTTCCCTTAGGATGGTTGCAAACAAGTGATTTGGCTTTTTGTAAAAGTGTGCAAACTGAAGAGAGATTCATGCTCATTACAATGAGATCAAATAATTGAGAGTGAAATAAAATAGTTTGTCTTTAAGGTGAATTTATCTCGGTCTGTCCTGTTTCTGTTCCTTGAAATATATGCAGCTTTTGAAGCCAGTGAATTAAAGGCTTGGGTTGCATCAAATATTGTTATATATTAAGATTATAGCAATAAATACATTGCCTTTAAATTTCTTATAAAAGGACTATGCTGCTGATTCTGTGGATGTAATGATAATCCATAATTCCTTCACTGTGACTACATGTATCTCATAAATGTCTATGAAGTCTCTGTAGAATATAGTATACTCATAGGTTGAGATCTTCCCAGTGATGAAATCTAAAAATTTCCCTACCGGTTCTGTGGGCGTGGCTTGGTGGGTGTGGCTTGCTGGTCATGTGACCAGGTGGGCATGGCCAACTCAATGTCACTCACGTCAAGGGGTGCCTCGCCTGGCCCCTCCCCTCCCAGCCATTCCTTGTCACACCCAGCCTCAACATATCTATAGTTCTGTAAAAATGTTGTTCACCTTTTTTCGACTTTATTATCTACCTACTATAGATGTACTTTCATGGACCACTGAAAGGAGGAAATGGCTCACATGCTTTGCCCAAGAGTGTGATAGGCAACAGATTTTTAAGGGGCTGCCACAAAGAAGGGGGGGCAATGTATTTTCCAAAGAAGCAGAAGGCAAAACAAGAAGCAATGGATGGAAACTGAACAAAGAGAGAAGCAACCTAAAACTAAGGAGAAACTTCCTGACAGTGAGAACAATTAACCAGTGGAACTGCTTGTCTCCAGAAGTTCTGGGTGCTTGATCACTGGAGGTTTTTAAGAAAAGACTGGACAACCATTTCTCTGAAATGGTATAGGGTCCCCTCCAAAGTCCCTTCTAAGTGTTATTCTGACACCTTTCCCAGGCCCTCCACTCAGTTTTTGGCATCCTCAGTTTTCCTGCCTGAGCAGGAGGTTGGACTAGAAGACCTCAGAAGTCCCTTTCAATTCTATTATTCCATTCCC
>QLTV01004082.1:4884602-4900100 GCA_003457575.1 Thermophis baileyi | reverse complement strand
TCAGCAGCTCCTTGGGCAGTTTGAGCTTTCTGAGTTGGCGCAGAAAGAACATTCTTTGTTGTGCTTTTTTTATGACGTTTTTGATGTTAGGTGTCCATTTTAGATCTTGCAGTATGGTAGAACCTAGAAATTTGAAGGTCTCTACTGTTGATACTGTGTTGTCTAGTATTGTAAGAGGTGGAAGTATGGAGGGTTTCTCCTAAAGTCTACCACCATTTCTACGGTTTTGAGTGTGTTCAGTTCCAGATTGTTCCGGTCGCACCACAAGGTTAGTTGTTCAACCTCCCGTCTGTATGCGGATTCATCATTGTCTCGAATGAGACTGATCACTGTTGTGTCATCTGCGAACTTCAGTAGTTTAACACATGGATCATTAGAGATGCAGTCATTGGTATATAGAGAGAAGAGAAGTGGAAAGAGCACACAGCCTTGGGGGGGCCCTGTGCTAATTGTACAGGTATCTGATGTGATTCTGCTTAGCTTCACCTGCTGCTTCCTGTTTGTTAGGAAACTTACGATCCACTTACAAGTGTGTTCAGGTACTGCTAACTGGTTTAACTTAGTTAGAAGAGCATCTGGAATGATGGTATTGAATGTTGAACTAAAGTCTACAAAGAGGACCCTTGCGTAGGTCTTTGAAGATTCAAGATGTTGTAGGATGTAGTGCAGAGACATATTAACAGCATCATCTGTTGATCTGTTTGCTCGGTATGCAAATTGCAGGGGTCTAACAGTGGATCCGTGATGGTTTTCAAGTGGGACAGCACTAGCCTTTCAAAGGTTTTCATAACTACAGATGTTAGAGCAACTGGTCTGTAGTCGTTCAGTTCCTTGATGGTGGGCTTCTTCAGCACTGAGATGATAGAATCCATCCTCTTCTCTTTCCTTCCACCTTACCCAGCACTAGAGCCTTTTCCAGAGAGCTAGGTCTTCACATAATGTAGGATAATTATCAATTGTGCCTTGAGTGAGAACTCTGGGTTCTCACTGTTTGATGAGCCATCAGTTTGTTTTCTTGGTTGTCCTTGGTATTCTCAGGAGTCTTCTCCAATATCAGAGTTTCTTTTTCTCTAGTTGAGCAGGGATGAAAAAAGGAAAGTGATGTCATTTTGCTGAATTTCAACAGCTAATACCAGTTGGGTTCTTGGAAGCTGAGGAAAAAAAATTAAATACAGACACGTACACCCACTCCTGTACACACAGGAAAGACCTTGGTTTCACTGAGTCAGCAAGTGACTCATTCCCTTCTTAAATACTATAAATCATCTGAGATGTCAATAATGAGTCTTACCACTAAGGTTTTTTTCTGTGGGCATCCATAGGGAAACTGATTAGTATGTGCTATAAGTACTTCCAAAGGCAACTAAAGTCTCCTAGGGAATATTGGGGGGGGGGAGAGATATGTAAGTAGAAATAGAAAATAAGTAGAAAGAAAACAAAGGAAAGGCTCATAAAGCTGAGCCAGAAGTAAACAATCGGTAGCTCTTGTCACAGCAAATCCCAGGTCATGCGCCGACTTGCATAGAGAAAGTGTACATGTGTCAAGAAAGATTACAGGGAGCACTTCCACAAATGTGCCAGGGCATGGCAAATTTGTGTGCTATATTTCGAGGAAGTAGGTAACAGCTAGTTTAGTGAAAAATAGCTCACAAATCTATTAAAGCCCAGGAGAACAAACTTCTGTTTTAAAGCATATACACATGGACACATTACAAGAGAAAAACCAAACAAACCCTGAATCAAGTATTGCTTTGCTTCTTCAGTCAAGAAATGCATATCTTTGTTAGCTTTCTGTTAAATATGGTAATTGGGAGTGAAGCCTGGGATGAAGGCTTCACTAAGGTCTGCATCGAAGCAGGAAACAACACAGAGTTAAAATGATTGGTCCGATTAAGAAGCAGGAGAATAGAGAAACCCCATTGGCCGAGCTGCCTGACAGCTCCCTTTAAAAGAGGGAGCTGCCGGCAGCACTCACCCTGAGAGATGTACCAAGACTTATTAAAAGCTGAATTCACTATGCGAGTCCTGTCTCTTCATTTGACCCCAATCTAACACTGGCGACGAGGATAGGATCCGAGGATAACAAAGGACAAGAGAGCTGAAGGAACTGGGCATCCACGTGGCATCATCGGCCATCTTCACAGCAGATCGGAAATTGCATCGGCCATTCCAAGATGACCACACACACCCCACCAACTCCATACAATCCAGCTAAAGAGGATTGCCCATCCTATATGGATCGATTCCAGATGTTCATGGAAGCAAATGAACTTCTGGCACTATCAGACAATAGGAAAAGAGTGCTTTTCCTAAGGCACTGTGGACCAGAGATTTTTAAAATGGCTAAAGCTCTACTTGCACCAGCGAACCTGCAAACCGTATCCTGGGAGGCACTCCAAAAAGCGCTACGAACACACTATGCACCCACCGCCTCAAAGTTGGTAAAGTGACATGAGTTTTACTGGAGGGATCAAAAGGAAGGTGAGATGATCAATGACTTTGTCACAAAACTAAGAGAAATTGCAGCCAACTGCGAGTTCAGTAATTTAGAGGAGACAATGCAAGATAGACTCATTTTGGACTTGGAAGACGTGAGTCTGCAGAAATGATTATTAGCTAAGCCGGACATCACACTCCAAGCTGTGCTAGATGAGGCCAGGGCAAATGACTCTTGTGCTGAAGAAACAAAGTAGTGGTCATCAATCAAGCGGAGAGGCCACCGTGCATCACAAAAGCACAGAGCCAGAAGAATCTGCCGAAGAAGACAACGAAATCAACCACATCCACTCTGAAAGAAGGGTAGGAAATTTGGAAGCAGGAGAGAGACCCTTCTGGTGTGCAGGTTGTGGAGGAAATCATCCTAGATCAGCATGTAAATTTAAAGATGCCACATGCCAAAGATGTGAGCAGAAAGGGCACATAGCAAGAACTTGCCAAGCACCCCAGCCAGTCTTTCACCACCAGAAACAGCCTGGTTTCCCGTCGTGACCATATGCTTCACAAACGAATTTCCGGAAGGCACAATTTCCAAAGTATAAGCGAAGGGAAGACCGAGCCGAGGAAACAAAGGAAAGTCATCAAACAATCATCGGGCACTCAGACACCTACCGCTCCAAGAAATTCCATGTCATAGTCCAAATCAAGGGATCTCCGTGTGACATGGAAGTGGACACAGGGTCGTATATGACCATAGTATTCCATAGTAAGAAGGCCGTTCCGGGGCTGCAAAAGAACCAGCTGAAACCCCAGAAGGTGTTCCTAAAATACTATCAGGGAAACCGCATCCCTATCCTAGGCAGCGGAACCTTCCAAATAAAGTTTAAAAACTTTGTCGGACCCTTGCAGCTGACCTGCCAAGCCTGCTTGGGATACAGTAGTTCGACGCCCTGGGACTGGGAGTGACCGGCATCCATGACATCCAAGAGGACAACGTCAAGGAGCTGATCAAGGAATTTGCAGATGTTTTCGATGGGACTCTAGGCAAGTATAAGAGAACACCTATCTCATTCAACCTAGATCCCAAAGTTACCCCCATTAGAATAAAGCCGCAACGGGTCCCTTTTGCTCTCCGGCCCAAAATAGATAGCCAATTAGACAAGCTAATTGCCCAGGGGATTTCAGAGCCAGTGGATCATGCCAAATGGGAAACCCCCATTGTCACGCCGATTAAAACAGACAGCTCAATCCACATATGCGCAGACTATAAATGCACGATCAATAAGGCATTGCAACAGAGTGCCTACCCTGGCAGAATGCCGGTCATTCAGCATTTATTACATACGTTAGGAAAGGGGAAAATATTTGCAAAACTTGATCTAGCTCAAGCATATCAGCAACTGCCGGTAGATGATGCCACCGCAGAGGCACAGACTATTGTAAACACACAGAGGGGCATTTAAATGCCACCGGTTGCAATTTGGGGTTAGCATGGTGCCAGGACTCTTTCAAAGCCTTATGGAACGCCTCCTGCAGGACATTCTGGGGGTGGCACCTTACTTTGATGATGTCCTCTGTCTGGGGACAACAAAGAAGAACTAACCCAATGACTAAAGATAGTCCTGAGCCGGTTTCAAGAAGACGGACTTAAACTTAAAAAAGAAAAATGTCACATAGCCATGCCTGAAGTTGAATTCCTGGGATATTTAATCGATGGCTCAGGAATACACCCCACCAATAGAAAAGTCAAAGCTATTAAGGAAGCCCCCACTCCAAAGAATCAAACAGAATTACAAGCATTCCTAGGCCTGCTAAACTTTTGTAGCATTTTTCTGCCGCAGAAGGTGACAATTGCTGAACCACTACATCGATTGCTAGGCAAGAAGGCGAAATGGACCTGGGGACCAAAAGAAGCTTCCGCCTTCAACGCAGTTAAAAGTCTTTTGTCTTCTAAAAGCGTTCTTGTACAATATAATGAGACTCTGCCCCTCATTCTGAGTTGTGATGCTTCTCCATTTGGCATTGGAGCTGTCCTTAGCCACCGGATACCAAATGGGACCGAGGATCCTACTGCATTTTATTCAAAAACTCTAGCAGCGGCCGAAAGGAACTACAGCCAGCTGGACAAGGAAGTGCTGGCTGCAGTGGCGGGGGTCAAACGGTTTCACGAGTATTTATATGGAAGGGACTTTGAATTAGTTACAGACCACCAGCCACTGCTAGGCATCATTGCGGGGGACCGCCCCACACCAATCATGTTGTCACTGTGAATGACTAGATGGACTGTCTTCCTACCTGCATACAAATACCGGTTAGTCTATCGGCCGGGCAAAAGCATTGGCCATGCCGATGCCCTCAGCCGGTGCCCACTACCAGAAGTCATCCAGGACCCTGCCCCAGTCACACTGGTACTCCTCATCAAGGAAATCGCATCCGGCCCTGTCACAGCGACCGAGATAGCAAAACATTCGGCAAGGGACAAAACTTTAGTACAAGTTTTAAACTGGGTGTGGAGGGGATGGCCGGTGGGACCGGTGGGGGGGCGACTTGAAGCCATTTCAAATGCATCAACATGAATTGTCGGTTCTAAAGGGGTGTTTGTTGTGGGGGGATAGAGTCGTTATACCTCAAGTATTAAGGGAATCGGTATTAGAATTATTACATGTGGGGCACCCGGGCATTGTCAAAATGAAGGCATTAGCCAGGAGCTACGTCTGGTGGCCGGGCATGAACAAGGACATAACGGAATGGGTCGCTATGTGTATGCCTTGCCAGGAGTCCAGACCGGCACCACCCTCTGCCCCTGTACATAAATGGAGACCCCCAAATCACCATGGTCCCAGATGCACATTGATTTTGCAGGACCCGTGCAGGGTCAAAAAATTTTAATAATTGTGGACGCATATTCTAAATGGCTTGAAGTAATTAATATGTCCACTACGATGGCTGAAGCAGTCATCAGGGTGCTTTTCGCCACACACAGCCTACCGGACGTTGTAGTTTCCGATAATGGACCCCTATTCACAGCTAACCAATTTGAGACCTTTTTGGCTGAACAGGGAATCCACCATGCATTGTCAAGCGCCGTTCCATCTGGCCACGAATGGTCAAGCAGAATGGATGGTATGGTCAACCAAAGAGCCTCTAGCCAAAATGGGACCAGGAGAGGTACAAGCCAAAATCGACAAATTCCTTCTAGTACAGCATATAACCCCTAGCGCCACCACAAACCATAGCCCAGAGGAGCTGCTAATGGGCCGCAAACTCAGATCACAGCTAGACAGGCTACACTCAAACTACAGCACAGATACACCCACAGATTCAACCAGCCAACACTGGTCATTTAGCATAGGGGACCCAGTCTATGCCCGGAACTATACAGGGGGCGCAGCCTGGGTCCCTGCAAAGGTAACCACTATTACAGGTCCCCGATCTTACCGAGTGGAATTAGAAGATGGTAAGATTTGGAGGAGGCACATTGACCAACTCTGGGGACGATTGGGGAACTCTGCGCCAAGACAACCAGACGAAGAGCCAGACCCTACAACTAAAGTCCCCATACACATCGAACAAAACACTAATACTCCATCCATCCTACACTCAAACTTGAGTCTTCAACGCATACACACACCTGAAGAAGCAGGAGTCCAGCAGAGAGTTCTCGGGGATCTGGTTTCCATGGAGTCAGCCACGCCCCGAAGAAACTTCCAGGCAGTTCCATTGGCTGACTCTGGAGCGGCAGCAGGCCCGACTGTTCAGGCCGCCGCCGCTGGAACAACTGAGCTGCGCAGGTCAGGTTGCACCCACCATAGCCCCGCCTACCTGCATGACTACGTCAGTTGAACATCGGTGATTGGGTAACACCCTTCCAGGAGGGGAGGGATGTTAAATATGGTAATTGGGAGTGAAGCCTGGGATGAAGGCTTCACTAAGGTCCGCATCGAAGCAGGAAACAACACAGAGTTAAAATGATTGGTCCGATTAAGAAGCGGGAGAATAGAGCAACCCTATTGGCCGAGCTGCCTGACAGCTCCCTTTAAAAGAGGGAGCTGCTGGCAGCACTCACCCTGAGAGATGTACCAATACTTATTAAAGAGCTGAATTCACTATGTGAGTCCTGTCTCTTCATTCAACCCCAATCTAACACTTTTCCTGAAGAACCAATACAATATTAATATCAATATTAAATGTAGCATTAGTTTTTAATATGCCGCTCTACTTCACAGTCAGATCTCCTGCTATAAAGCATGGATGCATAACAGATATCCCAAATATTGCTGGACTACTTCTCCCAGCATCCCTCACTCTTGGCCATGCTAGCTCAGACTATTAGGAGATATTAGCAATATCTCGAAGACAACACATGGTGTATCCAGAAACATTTCTCTTCATAAGGTTTTTGACTGAAAATATTAATTTTCAGATTAAGAAAATTGGGACCATGTGCATTATACACCCAAAGTTTTAATACCTCACAAAGATATATCTCCTGAACAAAAAGCAACTTTGCTAGATGATGATGATTTATTCATGCTTTATGCTTATGGAAGTTCAAGTGCTGGTGAAAAGCTGGCCACGGGATAGTAGTAATATAGAATAACATTTATTATGCCCCTCTATAAAGATGCAGTATAATTCAGAAAAGCTGATTACAAAATTAGTTCACAACGTAACAAAGGTGCTTTTTTTTTTTCAAGAGGCAACTGGACTTTCTAGGCTTTCTTTGATGTTCTTGAAATACAGAAATATTAGGTATATAATATGTCTATGGAGATTATCAGTCATCCACTAAAGAAAAGAAGTGTTTTGTTTTTTTCAAGAGGAAACTGAACTTTCTGGTTTTTCTTTGAAGACACTTTGCTTCTCATCCAAGAAGCTTCTTCAGCTCTGACTGGATGGTGGAAAATGGAAGGATCCACCATCCAGTCAGAGCTGAAGAAGCTTCTTGGATGAGAAGCGAAACATCTTCAAAGAAAAACCAGAAAGTTCAGTTGCCTCTTGAAAAACAAAACAAAAAGCATCTTTGGGAACAGCCATGATCTGGATGACTGAGAATCTCCATAGACATTCACAGCGTAACAGCTAAACCAGTAAACAAATATTTATACTAACAAGCCAAATTCAACAGCCATCCTATTTGAAACAAAAGCCTGAGGTGAACCAAATGAACTTAGATTTAAATGGAAGTAGACACAAGGCTGATACCTTAAACAGAGAGAGAGATCACACATTAACACATGCTTAAAAGAGTGTGGGAAACTGCCAATGAATATCCCCTTGAGATACAAGGCTACAGTGTTGTAGTTCTTGGCAGGCATTCACATGAAACTTTCACAATCACACAGACACAAACTCAGGAGGATTTCATTCAACATGGTTGCAGTTCTATTCTTGAGATTGCTGATGATACTCTGGATGACTGCCATCCTTGAAATATTAAGAGTGCATCCAACATTTCAGGTATTGGATGGCAATTCCAAGTTCTGCCAAGTTCTTGGCTATAATTCAATTTCTCTGGCTATCAGTTTGTTGGCAGAACAATGCTTTGCAGCCTAGTGCAAAATGGGTTTGGTGAGAGATCAGATTCTACCAGCTTAGCATATGGGATTACATGGCTCATGTGCCAGACTGACACAGCAGCTTTAAAAGAATGCAGGCTAATGCAAAATGCTTCCTTCTTTGCCTTTTGGTACCTAAGAACTTATCTGTATAGAATCCATTATTGCTCTTATTAGGCAAATAAAGAATATATACATAAATATACTGTATATACAGATTTTGGCAGGCAAAAAAATCTACAGGGTTACCAAAGCCATATGACCCATTTTAAACTCAACATGTAAAATCACATGAAAGATACTTGATCAGATAATCCAAAGAATTTATTGATTGGTCAGTTTGATTTTTTCTGTTTAGACAATGCTCTCATACCTGCTAGATGATCCCATGTTTGGTGACCTTGTCATCAAATTGCTGTGAAGCCAAAAGCAAAAAACAAAAACTACCCTGATTGC
Organism: Thermophis baileyi; assembly: GCA_003457575.1. Taxonomy (NCBI): domain Eukaryota; kingdom Metazoa; phylum Chordata; class Lepidosauria; order Squamata; family Dipsadidae; genus Thermophis; species Thermophis baileyi. Next base: position 4,891,650 of record QLTV01004082.1, on the reverse strand, counting down.
AAACACCATTGAAAACTAAGTTTCATAAAATATTATTAGTCCAGGTTTTTTGAAAGAGGAGAATATGAAAAGTACTAAAGTAATTCAAGGAGGAGGCATCCAAGCTCTTCACTTTGCAACCTACAATGTTCCAAGAAAGGATTGAGACTAGATCATGATCATGGAAAAATCAGCCTCAGGGACAAAAGTCAGAAATACCTTGGTATGTAGGAAAGAACTTGCTGCTAATGGTATGATTTGATAAGAGACAGCATAGCCTGCCACTCAGGGGTGAAATGCTACTGGTTCCCATCGGTTCCTGAGAACCGGTAGTGGCGGCGGGTGGTTCGGAGAACCAGTAGCGGCGGCAGCACGAGGCTCCACCCATCCACCCAGTCTCTGCTTTCCACTGTCCCAGCCTGCCTCCCCTACTCCCTTCCCCGCGGGCCACAGACCTGCCATGCTTCCCTACCTTCCATGCGGCCTTCCCGGTGTCCCCGTGGCCACCTTGCGAAGGCAGGCAAGCAGAAGGCTGCGTGGAAGGCAGGCAAGCATGTCGGGGCCGGCTGGCCACGGGGAAGGGAGTTAGCAGCCTTCCCGGCGGTCCCCCATGCCCGCTTGCCTTCTGAGATTGGCGTCCAGCCTGGCCCAGCCAGTGGGTGAGTGGGCAGCCCTTGGTGGAGACGCAGCTGCTGCTATGGGGCTGAGAGGGGCGGCGGTGGCGGCGGCGCTCCGGGAGGGCAAGCGGATGTCCTGCAGCTGCACATGCAGTGCGCATGTGCAACAGCCCCAGGACGTCCATGGCCCGCCTGCCCTCCCGGAGCACCGCTGCACTGCCGCCATTCACTTTCTTCCTTCTCCCACCGCAAAACGAAAGTGAACGGTGGTGGGGTTGCTTCGGGAGGTTGCTTCGGCAGGTGGACATCTGCAGCCAGGCAGGGAAGGTGGCGAGAGCAGTGGTGGTGGCCCCTTCCACGCGCAGTGCATGGAGGTGGCGAAGGTGGGCAAGGTGGCCCTGGCGCGCCTGTTGCTGGGGAGGCGCGGCGATCGCTCAGCCAGGGCGGCCTCAGCAGTGGCTGCATCAGCCTCTCCGCCTGCGCCATGTTCCGCTCCAGCCGGCCACGTGACTACAAGTGCGGCTACCTGGTGAAGATGAAGGGCTACCCGCACTGGCCTGCCCGGGTAAGCGCCACTGCCCAGGCCGAAGGGAAAGCTCCATGGTGGCGTGGCCAGGCCTGGCCCTCTCCCTGTGTGTGGGGCTGCCACCCCACCAGATGCCAGCAGCTTCCACCCTTCTCGCTCCACTTCTTCGCCGGCGGGAAGCGGCGCCGCGGCTGAGCCTCCTTCCCCCGGAGCGCTGGACTCCGCAAGCCGAGTTCCCGGAGTGGTGCCGGCAGTCAAAGAGAGCAGTCAGGTGGCTGGGTGGGAAGCCAGTGGGCTGCTTCGGAGCCCCAAGCCCCGCGGAGCTGGCCCGGGAGGCACGGGTGGATGGCGGCCTTTTCTACAGCATCCCCCTCCCTTCTTTGGATCGCCCTGCAGGGGGGGCTCTGCCTTTGGAGAAATGGGGCAGTCAGTTTGTACGGAGAATTGGTGGGGGGGATGTGCGGCCCTCCGGGATGGAGAGTGGGGCAAGAGAAGGCTCCGAGGTTCACTTGGGCAGTCAAGCCAGATGGCAGAGGGAAACTCAAAGCATTGGGGGCTTCAGAAGGGCAGAATGTGCTTCAGAATGTGCAGTTCCTGGCTCTAACAGTGAGTGACGTGAGTGATGTCAAGTTGGCCATGACCACCCGGTCACATGACCACCAAGCCACGCCAAGCCACGCCCACAGAACCGATAAGGAAAATTTTTAGATTTCACCACTGCTGCCACTGGATATGGAAAGGACAAGAGGCTCAGAAGAAACCCTCTCTAATTTATCTGGCTGTAAAGGAGATGGGCCAAGAGAGGATTGTACTTTCAGACTTGAATGATTCTGTCAATATAGCTTTATGATAAAGTAAAATTATGATCTGGTTGCAATTCTTATCTGGTTTACCCCAGCTGACAATATTGCAATTGGGAACGTGAGGCAGGGTAAGAGGGACCTCAGCAAAACGGGGCTAGTCTTCCATAGAGTAAAATGCCAGAGTTTGCATGGCATCTTTCAGCATCAATATGAAGCAGGAGGATCATCCCTCAAATCAGAAAGCAAGACTTCTCAACTACCAGTGGGGGGGTGCAGGAATCTAGAGACATAAGCAAATTTGAAAGGTTGCCCTTGCTTCTGCTCTGCCTGGATGCAAGCAGCCTTTGCTGAGCTTCTGGTTCTATTCTGGGTCATAATTAGGTTGTAGGTGCTGGGCCTTCAAGGGTCTAGGACAACTTGCCACGGCCAACTCACCACAGGACAACTCACTGCTGGACAATTCAATGCTGTATTAATCATTTCATTCAGTTACTTTTATTATTGGTGAATTATGAAAGAAAGGCTAAAACCTTTAGAGACATGCCTTGGGGCTTCCCAGTCAGAAAACTGTAATATAGAAATTATTTCTACTATTGTGTTTTTGATCTTTTAATCACCAGAGAGGCAGAATCCTAGCTTTTTCACACAGAGAAGTTAGTAGGGCAAATATAGGTTTAGAGATCAGTTTAAATTCAACCATTTTCCCCTTCCTTGGTAACACCTAGAAAATATTTTCCATCTCTATCCATTTTGGATTTTTTCGGTAAAAGAAAGGTGAACAGGGATACTTCCATGAATCCAATGGAAAATAGATACTTAAATATTTGAGAATTGTGGCTTTATCCTTGGATGTTGTAGTTCAACATATTTGGAGAAGTTCAGATAGAGTAGGGCTGTTGCAAACACATCACTGGTATCATTGTGGATATGACAGTTCTCTATATCCAAAAAGGGCAAACTGGTTTGGCTTAAACTTGGTTATAAACTTTAAACTTTATTTAAACAGAAAAGCAATCATTTTCAAGCAAATGCATTAGCCCAATTCTTCAAATATTCATTTTCAGTCAGAACCCAATAAGTCTTTTTTCCCCGGCAAACATCAATAATAAATTGCATTTTCAAAATACACTACTCATTCTTTATAAAAAAATAATGTCTAAAAGTAAATATTTATAGCTATTCTGAATCCAGAATGACTGGAAACAGATGGGTGTATGTGTTTTAGTTTTAGTTGTTTTAAAGGTTTCTCTGAATAATAATAAATAACAAATGTATTCAACCTACAAATTATGAAAATTGTGTGTTTTTCTACTATTGGTTATTAAAAATCAAACATTATTGTTGCTTTCATTCCAGAAACATGAAATAGAAAAGTCTTTGTGGGATTTAGATCTAAAGCATCCTTCATGTCTTAAAGATTTCTAGGCAGCCTAACCTAGTGAAATAAAACCCCTTATAATGTTTGCTTTTATATTGTATTTGCATGCTTATTGTGCGTCTATTCTATTTTCCATATAACTGTATCTCAAAGCTATTTATAATAACTGAATTGGTCCATCTCACCTCATATTATCAACAGAGAAGGTCTCCGTGGTTTCAAGCATTTTTCCCCCCTAGCCTTGCTTGGAAATGCCAGAGATTCACCTCATGAACTTCAGTAAGTATAGCGTGTCATCTTAGATGGGCTGCCTTGAAATTACTGAAAGAAAATTGGGCACAAATAGACAAAGAGGTAAACCACTGACTCATTACCAAACATGGAATTACTTCACCCCAAAACAGGACATGAAAGCTTTGCATGCTGAGGTATATGTTCAGATGTCTTTTTGAAAACTATTTCTATAGTAGTCTCAAAGGAGGCAACTGGACTTTCTTATTTTTTCTTTTGAAGATGTTTCACTTCTCACCCAAGAAGCTTCTTCAGCTCTGACAGGATAGTGGGGAATGGAAGGGCTTATATTCAGCTTTTAGCTATACAATTTGGGATGAACACCCTTTGAATGGTGTGGGAGTAGGAATGGATTTCCAGAGGAAAAATTGCAGACTACAGGAACCAGGAGCACTACTCAGGCCTCAGACCCTGAGGACACAGATAAACCTCCAAATGCTTCAAGGACCCTCTAAAAGGATGCAAATGACCAGCTGTCTGCAAGGAATATAAATCCTTCCATTCCCCACTATCCTTTCAGAGCTGAAGATGCTTCTTGGATGACAAGCAAAATGTCTTCAAAAGAAAAAACAAGCAAGTCCAGTTGCCTCCTGAAAAAGCACCTTTGGGACAACCATGACCTGGATGACTGAGAATCTCTACAGACTATTTCTATAGTAGTTTAAATAGAGATATACTACATCTCAGCATTATGAGGAAGATTGACCAGCTACTCAATCTCCTTTCTAGAGGCTAACATCTGTTGATTGGCCGGTTGAGTCTACCCAGTGCTTCTTCCTGCCTCTAATTCTTGATGTTTAGGCCTATTGTCTTTGTTACGTACTGACGTACGGAGTATGGATTTGCATAGCCGCCGCTGATTGGCTAATCTAGCGGCGGGAGAAATAAACTGCTGTCAATGGCTAGCTGGCTTCAGGGAAGCCCTTAAAAGCTGCTTCCCTGCAGCCTGCCGGCAGTCCGTATTAGTTCAAGCTAATAGACAATAAAGGTGCTGAACTGTTCCTACGTCTCAATTCTTCGTTCACGCGCGAATCTAACACTGGCGACGAAGGTGGTTGAAGAAGGACAACAGGACAAAGACACCTCATGGCATCCGCGGCCATCTTAGAAGCAAGCACCAACCTGCTCTGGCCAAACCAAAGGATGGCTATTCAAACCTCTCCAGCTCCAGCATTCTTCGATCCGAAGATGGAAGAATGGAAAACCTACATGTCCCGGTTCCGAATGTTCCTGGAAGCAAACAATTTCCAGGATCTACCGGACAACAGGAAGAGGGCTCTCTACCTCACCTACTGCGGTCCATGAACCTACAAGATGGCACAGACCTGGTGGCACCAACAGACATTGAGTCCATCTCTTGGACAACATTGCAAACCATGCTGAAAGAACACTACACGCCCTCAGACCCTCTGATGGTCAGCAGAAATGAGTTCTACCATCGACGCCAACAAGAAGGCGAATCCATAAACGACTTCGTGGCTAAACTCTGGGAAATCGCTGTAAAATGCGAATTCATAAACCCGGAGGAGATGATGAAAGACAGAATAATCTTAGGTATGAGAGATCTCAACCTACAGAAGAAACTGCTGATCTGGAGGGGAGCCACGTTCAAAGATGTGGTTGAGGAAGCAAGAGCCGCCGAATCGTCGGACAACTCTGCAGCCGACATCCGGAGAACCAGTGGAATCCATCGCACCCATCGGCAGACTGATTGGATGACCGAGGTCCTGGAGGCAGAGGAGGAATCCGACGATGATGACCACATGCATCACATCCAACAAGAAAGGAGGGTGAGCCCCAGAGACTTTGAGCAAAGGCAGCCCCGTTGTTCTGGCTGCCTAGGGGGACATCCCAGGGCAACCTGCAAATTTAAAGAAGCCATTTGCCACCACTGCCAAAAGCGGAGCCATATAGCAGAGGCTTGCAGAGCCACACAACCGTCCATGTACCAGCCTGCCCCATTCTCCTCCAGACCACCCATGGGTCCAGGGAGACAAGGTCACAACCGATCTGGGGGACAGCGGGGCAGGCGAAGAAACAATTTTAATTACCAAAATGCAAAGGGACTCTACCACATAGTGGGTCATTCCGATGCCGGTCAAGGGGAGAAGTTCCACATAACCATGACCATAGAGGGACTTTCATGCGACATGGAGCTCGACACGGGCTCCGCCTTCACCATTATGGCCTGGGGAACCCTGAAACAGCTCATGCCGACCATCACAAGGCAGCAGCTGAAACCAAAGAACATACGACTGAATGACTTCCAGGGCAACCACATTCGTGTGCTCGGCCGAGCAGAGGTTCCCATCAGCTTCAAAGATTTCAGAGGGAAGCTGCCATTAACAGTCGTCGAAGGACACAGACCGACCCTGCTGGGAGTGGAATGGCTCAAACCCCTCGGCATCGGCATCACTAGACTGAATCAAATCCAAGGGGACAAATTAGACAAGCTTCTGGCTGACTTCCAGACCGTCTTCGATGGGAGTCTAGGTAAATATAAGGGCAAGCCCATATCGTTTAACCTAGACTCCAGTATCACCCCCATTAGACTCAAGCCCCGCAAAGTCCCATTTGCACTCTGACCTAAAGTGGACGAGCAACTGGACAAATTAATAGCCCAAGGGGTACTGGAACCTGTTGACCATGCCGCATGGGAAACTCCCATTGTCACCCCAATGAAGCCGGACGGTTCGATTAGGGTGTGCGCGGACTATAAAGGGACCATTAATAAAGCCCTGCAGCCAAACGCTTACCCTGTGCCCATTGTGCAACATCTGTTGCACTCATTGGGAAACGGAAAGATTTTCGCCAAACTTGATCTGACACAAGCGTACCAGCAGCTACCTGTGGACACAGACACAGCTGAAGCCCAGACAATAGTTACACACAGGGGGGCTTTTAAATGCAACCGCCTGCAATTTGGGGTCAGCATGGCCCCAGGCCTGTTCCAAAGTATGATGGAACGATTGCTACACAGCATCCCTGGTGTGGTTCCCTATTTTGACGACATCCTCATCTCAGGGGACTCGGAGGAACAATTACTATTCCGGCTGCGCGAAGTACTAGGGCAATTCCAAGAGAGGGGGCTTAAAGTGTGAAAAGACAAATGCAAGATTGAGGTCACCAGCATAGAGTTCCTGGGATTCCTGATCGACAGGTCTGGTATTCGCCCCACTGACGCCAAAATAAAAGTTATCAAAGAGGCACCGACCCCCAAGAACAAGGCAGAGTTGCAAGCATTCCTGGGCTTACTCAACTTCTATGCCATTTTTTTAAAACAGAAGGCGACCATCGCTGAGCCTCTTCATAGGCTCCTGGGGAAGACAACCATGTGGACATGGGGACAAAGAGAGGCCAACACTTTTGCTGCCGTAAAGGACTTGCTTTCATCTAACAGCATCCTCATGCAGTACAGCGAGACCCTCCCCCTATTGTTAACATGCGACGCTTC
>QLTV01004082.1:4843045-4864342 GCA_003457575.1 Thermophis baileyi | reverse complement strand
ATCTATCTATCTATCTCTATCTATCTATCTATCTATCTATCTATCTATCTATCTATCTATCTATCTATCTATCTATCACACTTAGAAACTGCCCATCTCTCCCACAGAGCAACTCTGAGCAGTGTACAGCTAAGATATCAAAACATAAAAACTGTATAAATATCATAATGTAAGGCAAATTAAAACAATACAATATTTAAAATTCAGAATTAGAAAGCTGGGAGAGGGCCTTCATCCCCCCTCCCCTCACACAGATGGCTTTCTACTTCTCCCATTTTTAATGTGATCTTCCCTTCTTCCTAGCTCCTTAACTTTTTTTTCCTAGTCTATCTTCTTAACTTTTTGTATGCCCCTTGACTTTTAATATATGTCAGCATTCTGTCTGCAGCAAGCACACTATTGTTCTTTTACCTCCTGCTTATTGGCTATCACATCCAGAAGTCCCATTTCTCTTGATTTCTGCAATCAAAATTAACCTTCAAACTCAGGGGCGTCAAACTTGCGTCATCACAGCATCATCACATGACGTATTGGGACTTTTTTCCCCTTCGTTAAACCGGGTGTGGGCATGGCCAGCACATGACACATCCAGCCCGCGGGCCAGGAGTTTGACAGCCCGTTCTAACTGAATAACTAGGAGCCTCTTAGAAAAAATGTAGTTCCTTTGAAAAATTGCAAGGCATTGGAAATAACTATTCATATTTTCAAAACATTCTTGAAATATCCTGAATTCAGCATTTACTGGTATATTCAGTAATTTTTCTGTACCAGCTGAAACATAATATAAACCCTCAACAAAAAAAAAAATATATTTATTCTATCTTTATTTTTTAAATTAAGTCTGCATCTACCTGCGCTATACTTACATCTTGTTAACTAAATTGAGCATGAATCTTCTTCATTTTTAAATAAGCATTTAACATTTAGGTTAGGGTATTGTCACGTCTGCCAAAGGAGCTTCTGTAGATTAAGATTTTCATGTCATCAACTAGCATTATTGCTGTCCACTAAGAGACCTAATCAATTTTTAAGAAAACACTTTTCCTGTTTGACAAATAATAAGAAACCTGTAAAAAGGCACATTAATGATCATTTCTAACAGCTGAATTGGTTCTGACAATTTTGTGTGGAGAGAGAAAAATATCTATTGATTGTAAATAACAGTTTCCAGTCTGTTTGCTCTGCAGGCCTTCAGTCTTGAATAAAAGTGCATTACAGAATCAGCACTGATTCAAAGCTGGAATTTCTTCCTAAACAAGGTGATTGCCATTAAATGACACAAAAAAAGAACATATGTTTGAGAGCGGAAGCAAGAAAAGCACTCTCTGATTACAAATTCCTAGCTAAAGATGTTTTCTTAAAATTGTGATTGTATTGTAATCATGCATTATACAATCACACTTTTACTTATTCATTCATTCATTCATTCATTCATTCATCGTTTTTTATATTTTAAAAGAAAAGGAATGTTCTTTTAAATATATAGTATCGTGTTTCCCCGAAAATAAGACACCCCCCAAAAATAAGCCCTCCTCCGAAAATAAACCCTCCCCCCTGAAAATAAACCCTCCCCCAAAAATAAGCCCTCCTCCGAAAATAAACCCTTCCCTGAAAATAAGTCCTCCCCTGAAAATAAGCCCTCCTCTGAAAATAAACCCTTCCCCGAAAATAAGCCCTCCCCTGAAAATAAGCCCTCCTCCAAAAATAAGCCCTCCCTGAAAATATTTAACCACATGCGCAGCCGGTCCCCGCCATTTCCTCTGGTTAGGGTTAGGGACACAGAGCTGGAAATCAGGTAAGACGGCAAGAGGAGCCCCGTCTTGCTCCACGCGCCCCAAAATAATAAGACCTCCCCAAAAATAAGGCCAAGAGCTTATTTCGGGGTTCAAAAAAATATAAGACAGGGTCTTATTTTTGGGAAAACACAGTATATTTTAAGTATATATATTTAATTGCATTGCCTTTCAATTTCAATTTTACTTATTTTTTTCATGCTAGCCACTTTTACTGGAGGAAAAATAATTCATCTAAATCAGGGGTGTCAAATTTGCGGCGTCACGTGACATATCACAACTTTTTTCCCCTTTGCTAAACCGGGTGTGGGTGTGGCCAGCACATGATGCATCCAGCCCACGGACTGCAAGTTTGACAGCCCTGATCTAAATGAATAAATAACACAAAAAGTCCAACTTGATATAAACTATCTCCTCAAACCTTGTGTTTTAATTTTCTACTTGTATAAAAAGATATATGAATAGTGGAGCCTAAGGACTGCTTAAACCACTTTGCCAACAGATTGCTATCTGTGAAAGGAGCACAATGTGCTTTGCATCAATCCAATGATATTTCAGCCCAATTCGTTTGTGTCTTGGAACAAAAATCAGGCTGCTGTGCCGAGTTGCCCTAACTCAGTCATTCCTTTTTCTTAAAATAAAATACATCGCTGAAGCTTGTTAGTAAGCTAAGGAAGACACAAATTGTTCTCGGACTATAGACAGGACATGAGAAACCACTGAGGTGAACAAATGGTTAAATTGAACCAAAATAGAAATCCAATCACAAGGACCATGATTTGAAAAGTAAATCTCACAATCAATGTATCTAATCTTGCCACACACTCTTTCTTCTACCTCTTCCAACCAAAGCATTTTATAACAGTGTTATATTTTGTTGTGCCGTAGATGAAATATGCTTTATCAGAAGAGACCCTTGGGGAATATTTTGAATCAAAGACATAACAAATCAGAGCCATTCATTTCACCTAGAGTGAAATTGCACTGATCTTAAATTGCACGGATCTGCTCTATATTTAAGATTTGTACGAGTCAGAATACAGCTCAAATATTGAGCAGGAAGTCCCTAAAACCATTCAGAAGAGCTATAAGCTCTTGATATTTATTGATTTATTGATTTGTTTGTTTGTTTGTTTGTTTGTTTGTTTGTTTGTTTGTTTGTTTGTTTGTTTGTTTGTTTGTTTGTTTATTGTCAAGCATGTATAAGATAACAAATATAAGTATAAACGTGTTTATGAATACATGAAATGGATCAGGGGTGGGTTCCACTTACCTTCCCTACCGGTTCGCATTGCGACGGAAGTGCGCATTTTGCATCACGTCAGGGAAATGACCCTCTGCATATGCGCAGAAGCCTCTGTGCATGTGCAGAGGGTTCTTTGCCAGCTGCGGTGACCGGAGGACCGGTTTGGGGGCATGGACAGCTGGCCATCGCTGCCGGTTCGGCGAGCGGGAGCAAATTTCCGCCACCGGTACAGGCGAACCGGTCCGAACCGGCAGCAACCCACCACTGAAATGGATACAAATAAATGGGGACATTAGGACAGGGATGGTAGGCACCATGGTGCACTTATGCACCAGTGCCAATTTGATTTGCTTTATTGCTTCTTAAATGGGGGGAAAACTACTTCTGTCCATAACACCTTCATGGCCCCTAGCAACACCTAGCTGACTTTCATCAATCTTGTAAAGTTAAACAATGTAGGGACCTGGTTAGTACTGCAATAAGGATTACCAAGAAAGCTTAGCCCTGGTATAAGATGTCAATAGTCCCCTTTTATTTGCTACTCTCGGCTGAACGGAGCACATGTACACTTGCCTAAACCAAAATTATATTTTGTCCAATATATTATCTTGGAACAAATCCCCAGATGCTTTATTTATATTTTCATCTCCAATTAGCTGATTACATGGAACATGCAATAAATCTCTCTTTCTCTCTCCCAAAGTAGCCGTGATGATATTGTACAAACTAGTTCTAGACAAAATAAGAAATTTCCTGGCAAATATACAAAGTAGCTGATTTTCTCTGGATAGTTTTACAGTCCATGTTTCATGATGTACCTTGTCACCCTTCATTTCTATGTTTCCTCACATGAAACAATACTTTGTGAAAGAATTAAAGGATCTTACCAGTCCTGCTGTTTATGTTTAAATAAAATAAAAAAATCCACCTATTCAACAAATGTATTTTAATCATTTCTTCAGATACCAAATATAGCTATTTCGGTCTCTTGCTAAAGCAGAAGACAAAACAGTCGTCTTCTATTCCATTTCTTCCATAGGGTATTGTCTATCCCATTTTTCACCTGTCTCATAACTACCTAGAATCTTGATTGCCACAGCAGAAGGTACTAGAGGAAGGACAAATAACTGTCAGCCTCCCCACAAACCAAGAAAGACATGTAGAGTTACTTCTAAGCAGTTTCCTTTATTGTTCCTCACATATAAACAGAAATCTTGCCAAACCAAAGCAACTACTTGCATCATCAAAAATATAACAGAATAACAAAGTTGGCAGGGACCTTGGAAATCTTCTAGTCTCCCTGCTCAGGCAGGAAACCCTATACCACTTCAAACAAATCTCTTCTTAAAAATTTCCAGTGTTGGAGCATCTACAACTTCTGGAGGCAAGTCGTTCCACTGATTAAGTATTCTAACTGTCAGGAAATTTCTCCTTAGTTCTAGGTTGCTTCTCAATATATTCAGAATTGCTAGAGAGGAGCCATCTTAACTCTCTTTCTCATAATCAAACTACCTAAACTTCATTGTCTCTTGGTCCTCTGGAATGCAGCTCCTCCCTCCTGGGAATCCAGTCTACATTCCACCACAATAATACATTTACAGAGCAAACAGGCATGTGTCTTTCAACTTGATTTAACAAGAAATAAAATATCTGTTGCAAAATAGTTACCTTTTATATGTCAAGGATCTGTCTCCACTTTAAAAATGACTAGCTATAGTTAAGTGATAAGCAACTGCTTGCACATAGAGGTAGCATGTTCAGTCCCTTGCATCTCAAAATAGTAAAGGCTTCTAGAGCATGGTTAGCAATAGCAATAGCACTTAGACTTATATACCGCTTCATAGTGCTTTACAGCCCTCTCTAAGCGGTTTACAGAGTTAGCATATTGCCCCCAACAATCTGGGTACTCATTTTACCCACCTCAGAAGGATGGAAGGCTGAGTCAACCTTGAGCCTGGTGAGATTTGAACCGCCGAACTGCAGCTAGCAGTCAGCTGAAGTAGCTTGCAGTGCTGCACTCTAACCACTGCGCCACCCCGGCTCATGGTTGCCACAATACAAAGTTGGATAGACCAAGAGTCTTGCTAGCTATAAGACAACCTGTTCCATGTGTTCCTATCAGTCATGTTGAGTCTTAATTCATAGTAAAGTATACATGCTGCATGAAAAATACCTTAATTTCAATATTTGAGGTTTTCCTTGAAAACTATCCTAAACTGCATTTGGTGCAAAATGTGGTGGCCAAATTGCTGAGCAGAGTAAGGTAGCAGGATGATATCAATAAAAGATCTATCCAAGCTACCAATTTAAGGTGCTGATGTTGATCTTATAAAGCCCTGAATGGCCTCAGGCATGGTAATCAGTGGGACCGCCTCTCCTTCTAAGACTTATCTAGTTCCTTAAATCAGTGAAAGAGCAGAGCCTTTCTGAAGATGTCTCTGATGCCATGAGCCTGGCTACCAGGGACATGATAAAATGGCTTATGCAGCTCCCAGGAAATGGAACACATACCATAAGGAGGTGTGTTTGGCTTCTACTATCCAAATATGTGGGGAAATAATGAGAAACATCTTTGCCAAACATTTAACTGTTGGTTATATTAATGACTTGCTGTAGTTTTGTTATATTAATGACTGACTGTAGTTTTGTTGCATTATTTTTGTTTTCGTTTATGCACTGCATAAGTTGCCTTGACTGCTAGAATATGCAGAAAGATGGAATATAAATTAAATTGAAAATAATGTTATTTTTATGAGTACTTTCTATTTGGGGGAGGTGTACTTGTGCAACTGTGCTAGAAGACACCATCACAACAACTCTTGAGCAGAATATTGTAGATCACTGATTTAATTCACTGGAAGGCTGAAATGCAAAAGTTGTTCTCTCAGGACCAATTTAAAACTGAAGGACGATTCTCTAAATTAAACTAGCAAAATGCAACTATTTAACTATGAAGGTATAATGGGCACTTTTTCCAAATGGACCCACCACCTGAAGAACACACTGAAGACGAAAGCCAGTGATCTGTAATAGATTGGCAGTTCTGGGATTAAGAGATTTCTTGGATGTAATATTATGAGAAGGAGAAGTACTGTAGCAAAGCAAAAATAATGAGCCAAGAATACTTGATTCCAAGAAAGCCATTCTGAGTTACTGACAGGAAGCCACTGCAAACCTTTTAATCTTAGGTCTCCATAGCATTCTTCAGTTATCAGACAAAATGTCAAGCAGCAAGGCTTCTCACTGCAGAAGATATTGCTAATGCTGCCGAGCAAAAGGAAAAAGTGAAAGGACTGGGATGTGAAATAGAAACGAAGTGGCTTGCAATGGCTTAAAAGTGTGTACGTGTACGACAGTGTGTATGAAAATGTATCCCATCAATTCCTAATGACTAAAGGAGTGAGCCAGGCAAACTAAGGATTAATTATATCATACTAGATCACAGATGTGCAAGGTACTTTTAACAAAAGCACTACACCTCGGTTTCCATACTTTTTGCAATCTGCATTTCTGCAGGGTACTTGCAGCCTTTCAGGATTAGCAAACCTACCCCCTCCATACTTACCAATATTTTAGCCACCCTGGATTTCTGGTAGCTGAACGACAAGACCCAGGAATCATAAACTCTTCTCTGCACATCAGACGCTCTCACACATGAGCTCCATTATGACTGGCCTTTGCAGCGAACAGGTCTTTCATAAAAACAGCCTTTTTCTAGAAATTACAGAGATGAAAGAGCCTAACACCAGGAGCTGGAACATCTGGTACTCTCCATGGAGAGGCCCCACTGAGCTTTGCAGAAAAAGGGCCTTCCAGAAAATCAATACTACACTTTCAGAAGGGAATCAGCTAGTAACTTGGAGGCAGAAGAGGTCTCTGCATGTGTATACTTAGCAATCAGGCTTTTGTGTGTGTATTAAAGCTACCATCTCTGAGCTGCAAAACTCTGGAGGATCATCAGAGAGCAGCAAATAGAGATTGAAAACTCTAAAGTTTTGTTGTCATTCAGTGGTTGCTTTGATTTTTCAGTCCTGGAATGCCAGCCCTAGGACATCTGAATGTGTGTGTGAGAGTGTGCATGGATGTGCATGGACCACTCTAATGGCAGAAAGTGAAGAGGAACTAAAGGGCCTCTTGATGCGGGTGAAGAAGGAGAGTGCAAAAGTTGGCTTGAAACTCAACATTAAGAAAACTAAGATCATGGCATCCGGCCCTCTCAATTCCTGGCAAATAGATGGGGGAAAAATGGAGGTAGTGACAGATTTTATTTTCCTGGGCTCCAAAATCACTGCAGATGGAGACTACAGTCAAGAAATTAAAAGATGCTTGCTCCTGGGGAGGAAAGCTATGGCAAACCTAAACAGCATACTAAAAAGCAGAGACATCACCCTAGGTGATCAAACCGGTAAGTTCTAGAGGAGATCAACCCTGACTGCTCTTTAGAAGGCCAGATCCTGAAGATGAAACTCAAATACTTTGGCCACCTAATGAGAAGGAAGGACTCACTGGAGAAGAGCCTAATGCTGGGAAAGATTGAGGGCAAAAGAAGAAGGGGACGACAGAGAATGAGGTGGCTGGATGGAGTCACTGAAGCAGTCGGCATGAGCTTAAATGGACTCCGGGGGATGGTAGAGGACAGGAAGGCCTGGAGGAACGTTGTCCATGGGGTCGCGATGGGTCGGACACGACTTCGCAACTAACAACAATAAGCTCTCAAACCATGTGAGGTCCTTAGGGCTCTAAAGGTTGGCCAGATTAAAGTAAAAAGAGAATAATTATTTTCTTTGTTGTGTTTCATTCCCTACACTGCAGGAGAAAGTGGCTGGATTGTCCAGAACTGGGAGACAGGTTCCCAGTGCCACTGTGGAATGTAGTTATTATAGATAGATAATTTGAAATGAGCTACTTCAATCACCGCCTAACCATATCCTTCGCCCCACACCCTCAGCTGTTGTTATTATTAGGTATTTTTAATTAGCTATTTATTTCACTTGGTTTTACTAATTTTATCTAGCCTTTTGCTTATAAATTGTGAATTAAAGTCTGAAAATCCGATATCAAACAACAAGCCTATATAGTATTACTTGAAACAATAAGCACCAATTCAAAAAGTATAACCCCCCATCGTTCACATCCTTCCAGAAGTCCCTCAAAACATGACTGTGTCAACAGACTTGGATATCTGAAGAATTAGTGAGGTGGTTGCATTGCCTTTAATAGTAAACCCTCCTGCTAATCTGTTACCAATACTACTGCTGGATGTTTTTAATTGTAGATTTTTAAATATATATATATTGCTTATTTTAAAATCTGTTGCTTAGCTGGTCATCATATATAAATACAATGGATGGATGGATGGATGGATGGATGGATGGATGGATGGATGGATGGATGGATGGATGGATGGATGGATGGATGGATGCTATTATAGTGTCACTTTATCGGTAAGGTTAATGGCATGTATTCTCATCCATTCCATACAAATTAAAACAGAATGACTAAATTTACCTAGAAGCCTCAACTAATGAGTCTAAGCAACTGTCTCATCCTATATTTTAGCTACACTTACGCTGCATAATTGTTTTTCTTAAGGCTCTATTTTAAACTCTTAAAACAGCACAAATCATACTAGCCCTGAAGTGATGGGTGCCACAGGAGGCAACAAAACGAATGCAGTCACTGGGCTGTAGTCTATTCTTAACTTTTACTGCCAACCAGAGGAGTGAACTTGGATATAAAATTTGAGGCTGTAAGTAAGCATAGGCTTCTTATTAAGATACATATGTTTTAGCATTAAACAAGAATTGTAGGAAGCAGCCAAGGTGATCTGACAGATGCAAAGGGCCCAGTGGCTGATGTACATTTTTGCTGCTGATGCTCTACTATGCCAATTCATTCTTTTTTTTACAATTGCTTTCAGCTCTGAAAAATCAGCTGCTACCTCCAAACTCAGTCCAGTGGATTGAATGGGCCTTTAAGGTATTTTTCTGCAGTCCGATTTTATGTACATTTACTCAGGAGTCTACTGGGCACAATGGCACTTGCTTCCAGGTAATTGTTTAAAACAATGCAACCCTCTCACTCAATTCCTTTATTATTCCTTCATTATTTCCAGTAGAAAATAATGGAGCTTACGCCCAAAGACTAGCGATTCTTAGCACAACCCCAATTTGTGTGAAATAACTCACACTGAATTCAGTGCAATTTACTCGGAGATAAGCCCATGTAGGATTTCAGCCTTTGTTATAGAACACTGAATTAGAACACTCGATCATTTCCTTTTTATTGTTTTATTGTGTCAGATCAAAGCAGATGTATTTGGGCTTATTTCATGGATGAGGGGAGCCTGCTGCTGGAATAAATGAAAGCATCAAGCTTATTGTAGTGTTTAGAAGGTTTCTGCAGTTCTCCCCACCTTCTGTTCCAAATTGCTTCTGACAAGATGGTTTCAGGACAGCTGGAAGGAAAAGGCACTCGGGAACTTATTTTCTGCAGTTATAGCAAGGGAAATAAATGCTCAAACTCAGCCACAGTGATACAGCAACTGTCAAACTGGAGAATGTGTAACCTTCCAAATTTGCTGAACAACAACACTCCTGCCAGGTGGGACAGATGAGAGATAAATTCTGTAATACAAGGAGAATAAATGTGAGAGAAAGAAAAGAATAAGTCATTTTTCCACAGTAGCATGTAGGGTTATGTGCTAAGTCAGTGATGGCGAACCTTTTTTTCCTTGGGTGCCGAAAGCACGTGCCCACACCCATAATTCAATGCCCCCCCATGTGCCCCGCCACCCTGCACATTCACGTGTGACCCCCCCACGCTCCCCCGCGCATGCGTGCACCCACACACCCTAGCAGGCCTCCCTGAAGCCTCCGGAAGCCGGAAATGGCCCATTTCCAGACTTCCGGTAGGCCCGTTTTTCGCCCTCCCCAGGCTCCATAGGCTTTCTTGGAGCCTGGGGAGGACAAAAACGGCCTCCCCTGCTCCCCCCCGGAGGCCCTCCAGAGGCCGAAAACGCCCTTCCAGAGCCTCCGCGCGAGCCCTGTACTTACCTGGCATCCAAAATGGGCCGCGTGGAGACTCCTGGGAGGGGAGGAGCGGCATGGGCAGGGTCAGCCGAAAATCAGCTGGCTGGTGCACGCATGCACGCTGGAGCTGAGCTAGGGCAATGGCTCGCGTGCCCGCAGATATGGCTCTGCGTGCCACCTGTGGCACGCGTGCCATAGGTTCGCCATCACGGTGTTAAGTGATCTTGTAAGAAAAAAGAACTCAGTTTGTGCTTTTGATTTTTCTGATCAAATTCACAATGATTCATGATCCAAGATACATATATGATGAAAAAATTGAGGCCTTTGAAGTAATTAAGCTACCAGATCAGAGATGCAAAAATTGGAATAACCACCACATGCAGACAAAATGTTGATGTTTTGTCCTGGTAATCTAGATTTTTGCAGCTCTGATATGGTAATTTTTCCACTAGAGATTCTTATATATGAACCCAGTGGAGTGTTTCTCCACTCCTGATTTAGGCTTTTAGTTGGCTCTAGGCCAAATCTGGGCATTTCAGTCCATGGGCTATATCTGGCCTGCAGGTAGTCCTAGTCTGGCTTGTGGCATCAAGGCAGTCCCAGTTTCTCATGTGGCCCCTGGAGAAAATTAATTGCCCATCTCTACTAGGCCATTACTTGAACAATATTCCAAACAGTCTATGGTTTTATTGTGAGCTCTCCATGGTCCTGATATCCTGCAATTTTGTGAGATTCATGCTACGTTCAAGTGATACATCCTTAACATCCACCTGAATGCAATCAAATAGTTCACATTTTGGGGTTCATAAAGTTTCTTCAGTCCCCCATACATGAAATATAGAAAAATAACTCCTGTGGTTAAGTCACAACTAGAGAATCACTTCTTGCTTAAGACTAGGACAAAAACTAAACTTCTACTTGTTGACTTTTTAAAAACAATGCAGTTCTAATAAAACACCATAATAATTATTAGGTTTTATTTTAATCTGATTCCAACCTTTTATATAATTAAATCTCATTTGTTATTTTTGATAAAGTCAGGGTGGTCTTACTAATATTGTTCCACTGATGTAAGAAATGGTTCAGCGATCTATAATGTATTTTAATAGCCAGGGGTGGGTTCCACTTACCTTCCCTACTGGTTCGCATCGTGACGGAAGTGCGTGTTTTGCACATGTGCATGAGCTTTGCTCACGCGCGTGCCTACATCACATCAGGGAAATGACCCTCTGTGCATGCGCAGAAGCCTCTGTGCATGTGCAGAGGGTTCTTTGTCAGCTGCAGCGACTGGAGAACCGGTTTGGGAGCATGGACAGCCGGCCATCGCTGCCGGTTCGGCGAGCGGCTGCAAATTTCCGCCACCGGTACAGGAGAACCGGTCTGAACCAGCAGCAACCCACCACTGTTAATAGCTAGTCAGATTATATATAGATATACATTTTATTTTTTTCCCCTAAATGAAATTTTTTTGCATTTCTGTATTAAAGTTTGATCTGTAATGCTTGATCTGATCTCTAATTTAGCAAGTTCATTTTGGATTTTGTTTCCATCTTCTAGAGTATTAATTAACCCAATTTTGCATCATCTGAAAACTTGATAAATCTATCATCTATTCATCCACATAATTAATGAAACTGTTGAAGAGGACCAGGATAAAACCTTGTGCTTCCTAATGTGATAGATACTTTACTTCAGTCTGATGAAGAACTGTTCATAAGTATTCTTTGCAAAGGGTCTGCTAGTGCACATTTAATTAGCTTACTAATCAGAATGTCATGCATTAAATCGTCCCCAAACTCTTCTATGCACCCACAATTCACTAATGGCAAGCAACAGTATAAAACATTGTACAGTAGCTGAATAATTATCCTTCTCCCATTGTTTCTGCCCATCCTATGAGATCAGACAATCAGGATGTCATATCCATTAAGTAATGTTATCTAATAAATCATTCGGGAGCTGAGCTGCCTTCTAAATATAATAATATTAATCAATTGTTCAATCCCAGTAGACTCTGTTGCAATGTTTGCTCTAAGGAACAGTATCCCGACAGGATTTGAATGATTCCAATCTTACTTTCCTTTAAATATGTCTTCAAGACATGGCCCCTTCCAGCAGCTCTAGCATAGGTGAGATGCAGGCTGTTATGTTGTAAGAGATTTACAAGTCCTGAGCGGATCTCTGTTCCAATGCAATGATAGCATAACAGAAGAACAGAGTTGGAAAGGGACCTTGAAGTTCTTCTAGCACAGGTGTCAGCAACCTTAAACACTCAAAGAGCCACAAAGGTCCTAACCGGAAGCCCCCAGTTCAATTCTGGAGCCAACCGGAAGTCCGGTTCCCCCACCATAGAGTCTCCTAGTGCGGCGTCCTTTTTCCTCTACTAATCCTAACCAAAAGCCCTATCAATTGTGGAGCTGACCAGAAAACCCGCCCCTTGCCATAGAGTCTCCTCCTGGCAGGCCCTGCTTCTTCCCCACCCCCCAAACTGGAAGTTCCTCTCAAAATTGTGGTGCCGACCAGCAACAGGGAGCCGCAGCAGAGGGATGAAAGAGCCACATGCGGCTCCAGAGCCGCAGGTTGCTGACCCCTGTTCTAGCACAACCCTCTGCTCAAGGAGAAAATCTTATACCATTTCAGACAAATGCTTGTCCATTTCATGTATCCATTGACTATCTTCCTTTTCTGGTTAGGCTAGTTGTTTTATCTATTTATTTGTAATTGTTAATAGGTTAACTATTGTCAGGGTTGTTAGCAAAGTTGGGCAGCTTTAGAAAAGTGAATTACCGGTAATAAATATAAATAAATGCCCACACCTAGGTCCTATTAGCAAGATTTAATGGTACTGCTGTTCAACTAAACTGTTTTTAGTTATTTTGGCGAAGAAAAAGCAGCTTGCAATTTAAAAGAAAAAGAAAGCAGAATTGCTCTTTTTTTATTGTCAAAGCAATTTTTCAGACCCCCTCCAACCTTCTGCACAAAAGCAGCCACAATATTAAGCCCATCTGTTAGAATGTTTCGTAAAATCAAGACTCTCTGCTTGCCATCAGAAAAAGCAAGACAGTTGAATTATTGATATAGATAGGAATTGAACTGCATATTCAGTGACCTGAAATATACCCCTTTTATACTACTCAGTACATTTTCTTCTTTCCTTAGGAAGAGAGGGGGGGGGGTTCCAAGAAAAAAGGTGAAAAAAGTATAAACACACTTTATGCCTCCACATTATGTTTCTTCAGAATAAACATTTCATCTGAACTACATTTTCTAATCAATTGTACTCATCCAATTTCTTGGACAAATCATTTGAACATTAAATCATAAGATTGGAAGGGACCCTAAAGGTCTTGTAACCCCAACCTTCTGATAGGGCAAGAACCTTTATGCCATTGTGGACAAATGATGGTGCAATCTTTTCTTGAAGCTGTCCACTGATGAAGTACCCACAACTTCAGGAGGCAGGGTATTCCTCTACTTAATACCACTCAAAGTTGGGGAAATCCTGCTTATTTCAACATACAATTTCTCATTGTAAAGTTTGTACCTACTGGTTCTTGTCTTTCATTTGGGTCCTCTGGAAAATAAATGCACACCCTCTTGTGATATCCGTCTATGTACATATTGGAAGACTGCTATAATGTCTCCTCTTGGCATTCTCTTCTTTAGGCTGAACATACTAAATTCCTTTAACCACTCTTTGTAGGATTAACCTTCAAGTCCCTCACCATCTCTCCTTTAGCCATTGCAACACAAAGCAATATTATCACTTCCCATAATTTTAACACTACACTTCTATTGATATAGCCCAAAACTATATTGCTCATTTGGCAGCTACAACACATTGTTGGCTCATGCTTAATCTGTGGCCTAGCAACACACCTAGATGAGCCTTGGTGGCGCAGTGGTTAGAGTGCAGTACTGCAGGCTACTTCTGCTGACTGCCAGCTGACTGCAATTTGGCAGTTCAAATTCCACCAGCTCAAGGTTGACTCAGACTTCCAACCTTCCGAGGTGGGTAAAATGAGGACCCAGATTGTTGGGGGAAATATGCTGACTCTGTAAACTGCTTAGAGAAGGCTGTAAAGCACTGTAAAATGGTAAATAAGTCTAAGTGCTATTGCTAGATCAGAATACTTTTCCCAATTGTCCGGAGTATTTTTCTGCTTAAAAAAATGTGCACAAAAATCTAAACTAAGTCTCAAGGGAAAATACATACACAACATACATGCTAGACCCGCTTGTGTACTTTCATGCATATTTTTATTCATTGAAGAACAAAGAAAGGGGTTGGAACAAATTTATGAGACAAATATGCAATTGTGTGATCATCATACTTACCTTTTTAAAAATGTAAAATTGTTATGAGTGTCTTCATGTTGAGAGTATAGAGGTTGCTCAACAATGAGATGGATGGCATATAAATTTAATAAATAAAAATCAATCAGAGTTGAAATACTAAAAAGGGCAAGAGATGATGGATAGATAGCAGAATATTTTTTTAATACGGAACTTGTTTTATTCATGATTAGAAAGAAGAGATAGATATTAGAAATTGGGAAAATATTACTAAGTATACTGATATATAATATAATACATTATTATCAATATGTATAGGTAAACATTAGAAGTTGATAGATTATTACTATGTATGCGCAAATTATATTATTAGTATCTTTATTATGTATAAAATAATTTGACCCAGACAATGCTCTGTTTACTAAGCACTTATGGATATTATAGAAAAAAAGTATAAATATTTTTTTTAAAATGTAAAATTGTTATGAGTGTCTTCATGTTGAGAGTATAGAAGTTGCTCAACAATGAGATGGATGGCATATAAATTTAATAAATAAAAATTTAGGTATCTTCATGTTATAAGTTATCCTACTAGTAGTTACTATCTCACCTATTAAAAAAAAGATGTAGGGTTCTCCAATATTTTCCTCTTTCATGGGAAACAGACACAGTCAAGTATCAGACAGCATTTTCCTTCATCCTTCGAACAATCCATTTCTCAACTTGGGAAAAATAGGGAAACAATCCTTTTGCTAGCTATAAAGCAAGAATAGGGAATTTTGGCCTTTCAGAAGTTACTCAGCTATAAATCTTAGCAGCTGTAGATTGTTTGGTCAGCGGTGAGGTTACTGGGAATCATCTACTTCTGAAAGACCACAGAGCAGGGGTGAAATCCAGCAGGTTCTGACAGGTTCTGGAGAACCGGTAGCGGAAATTTTGAGTAGTTCGGAGAACCGGTAGCGGAAATTTTGAGTAGTTTGGAGAACCGGCAAATACCACCTCTGGCTGGCCCAAGAGTGGGGTGGGAATGGAGATTTTGCAGTATCCTTCCCCTGCCACGCCCACAAAGCCACATCCACCAAGCCACACCACACCCACCAAACCACGCCCACAGAACCAGTAGTAAAAAAAATTGGATTTCACCACTGCCACAAAGTGTCTTTAAATGATAAATAGTAAATGGGATTATAAAATGCTATCAAAATGTTAAATAACCCAGACATTTTAATGATGCTCCAAGGAGCCCTGTGCAAAGTTCCTTTTGTAGAAGAATTTTGTAGACCCTGGTGACACAGTAGTTAGAGTGCAGCATTGCAGGCAAACTCTGCCAATAGCCTGGAAATCCATCCTGACAAAAGTCAAGGTTGACTCAGCCTTCCATCCTTCCAAGGTCAGTAAAATGAGGACCCAGATTGTTGGGGGCAATACGCTGACATTTGTAAACTGCCCAAAGAATTCTGTAAAGCACTATGGGACAGTATATAAGTCTAAGTGGTATTACTAATACACAGTCCTTCTTGCTGGTTGCCGTCCTATTGTACTCTTTGATCTGAAACTCCAATTTTCATGCGATGGATGATAGCACTATATGCATTAACCTTATTCCAAATGGTCTCAGTTATGCATACAGAAGCAAACATAAGCAGCATGATCCATTGACTAACAGCTAAACGTTGTTCTTGGATTAATAAATAAATCTTAAGCTACACTGTTACACCTTAAGGACAATCATACTTATTTCTCCTTTTCATGGATATTTGCAGGCGGAAGATACACACAGAAACTTTTCATCTTGGAAATAAAACTGCCAGGCAGGATCTCCAGATCCAAAGGGATGAGCCCTACCCAAGCTATTCTTGAAGAATATCATGACATTATTACAGAATTCTTCTAAAAGGTCTAAAAACATACTGTAAGAACAGCAAGAAAATGTGTAAAATGGCAAAAGAGCCATCTCCAAAATCTTTAGAGAGATATTAACTTAAAAGGGGGGGGAGTGTCAGCAACGTGACTAGAAAGAATTCATGTGTCCGGGAAATGAGCCTAGTACATGAAGCCTGGCTAGTTAACCCAAAGGTGCTTTTTCAGGAGGCAACTGGACTTCCTTCTTTTTTCTTCTGAAGACGTTTCGCCTCTCATCCAAGAAGCTTCTTCAGCTCAAATTACCAGCTGTCTGCAAGGAATATAAATCCTTCCATTCCCCACTATCCTGTCAGAGCTGAAGAAGCTTCTTAAATGAGAAGCGAAACATCTTAAAAAAACAACAACAAGAAAGTCCAGTTGCCTTCTGAAAAAGCACCTTTGGGACTTTGAAGACATTCCTCTTCTCATCCAAGAAGCTTCTTCAGCTCTGACTGGATGGTGGGGAATGGAGGGATTTATACTTCTTGCAGACAGCTGGTCATTTGCATTTCTTAGCAAGTCGTTAAGGTCACCTGGAGGTTTATCTGTGTCCAGGTCACCTGACTGGTGCAAATGGGTGTGGAGCAGTGGTGAAATCTACTTACCTTCCCTACCGGTTCAGAAGCGTGCGCGCCTGTCACTCACACGTGTGCGTGCTTTGCGTGCGCTTTTTCACCCTCTGCGCATGCGCAGAACGCTTTGCGCATGCGCAGAGGGTTAAAAAAAGGAAAATGGCAACGTCCGGGTGGGTGGGCGGAGCCTCACGCTGCTGCCGCTACCGGTTCTCTGAACCACCAGCGGCCGCCGCTACCGGTATGCCCGGACTGGGCCGAACCGGTAGCATTTCACCCCTGGTGTGGAGCCTTCTTGGAACTGTTGAAAGGACTGTGTTGTAGATTGGAGATCGAAGATGTCATATCCCTCCACTTCTGTTGAGAGAAGGATTTTGTCAATTTTGACATAGATGGCCTCTTTGACCCCCTTTCAGACCAGCGGTCCTCTCTGTCCAAAATGTGGACAGCAGTCTTCAAAAGAGTGCCCTGTCTCCTTTAAATGCAGATGGATTGCTGAATCCAGTCCTGAGATGTCTGCTCTCCTATGTTGTGCCATGCACCCATGAAGTGGCCATCCTGCTTCCCCAAAGAGGGGTCAAAAAGGCCATCTATGTCAAAATTGAACAGCCCTCTCTCAACAGAGGGAGAGGGATACAACATCATCTATCTCCAATCTGCAACACAGTCCTTTCAACAGTTCCAAGAAAGCTCCACACAGATTTGCACCAC
Organism: Thermophis baileyi; assembly: GCA_003457575.1. Lineage (NCBI taxonomy): Eukaryota > Metazoa > Chordata > Lepidosauria > Squamata > Dipsadidae > Thermophis > Thermophis baileyi. Next base: position 4,846,791 of record QLTV01004082.1, on the reverse strand, counting down.
TCAGGTGAACCTGATGACACAAATAAACCTCCAGGTGACCTTAATGCCTTGCTAAAAGAATGCAAATGACCAGCTGTCTGCAGGGATTATAAATCCTTTCATTCCTCACCATCCAGTCAGAGCTGAAGAAGCTTCTTGGATGAGAAGCGAAATGTCTTCAAAGAAAAACCAGTTTGTCCAGTTGCCTCTTGAAAAAGCACCTTTGGGACAACCGTGTCCCGGATGATTGAAAATCTCTATAGACATTTAGGAACTTAAGGGTTGAATAACAGATCCTGAATCAAAATTAGAGAATGTATTTGCTCAAGGACCAGATCGGCAGGCTGATGAATTCTCTAAATATTGAATCTGCAATCATGTCATAGTTTTACAAACGGAATCAGCACAAATAAAAGGAGCTACAAAGGATGTAGGTGAGACTGACATTTTTCTGCAACTTTTTTCTGTTCCCAAGGAAAGAAGGTATAAGACATCCCTATATTAAACTGGGCTGTTAGGATTCAGTAGTCGGTACAATGTATGCTCCTTCCTTCTTCAAAGGGCAGCTTGAAGTTCACTGTTAGTTTCTGCTTTTTTAACATCACTATTTTCAATATTATTTGTTGGAGTGGTTTTACCTCAAGCAGGTTGTCAGACTGTTAGAAAAAGAAATATCTGAGGGGGGAAAAAGGATCTTTGGTATTTTATTAATATGTAGAAATATACACGCACATCCGGAAAATGTCACACACGTGAAATGACATCTTATTTTTTTGCTTTCTTTTAGCAAGGTACATGAGTGGCATGGTGGCCTAGTGGTGAAGACACTCGCCTCCCACTCGGAAGGTTGAGAATTCAATCCTAGGTAGCAGGAGATATTTCTTTCCTAGGGCACTTGTCCCTTTTGTTCTTGGGTGAGAACCAAGATTCTTCTTCTTCTGTGGGTATTTGACACTCATGTCCAATGCTGACTAAGTAGCTGTTGCTAAGTTTTCATGTTTATTTGTGTGCTGAAGAGGTTGGGGAATTGGACTATGGGGGAGGGGAAGGAATGCAGGAATACAAAATGTCTGTCTGTTGTCATGAAAGTGTTTTAACATTTTATGCCACTCAGAATATGAATTCAAGTAAAACAGGATATTTAATTCCATAAGTAGCTATAGTATTAAATGATAAATAGCAGTGAGGATCAAATAAAATTTAGCTACCCTGCACAACCTCATTGTTCCAAAGTCATGGAAATCAGTCGTGTGGGATGGAAGTTGCCCCAATGATCTATCCATTTTAAATGGATCTGTATTAAATTACCAGGTTAGAGGAATTTGAATTTTTGAGAAGAATTGGAGTTAACATGATCTATTATTTTATAGTATAGCCAACATTAATCCACAGCATCTTATCTTTTATAATTGATAACCACCCTAATAATGATCATGTTCTATTTATTGTGAGATTGCTTGTTAAAGTTCTTGTATACTAGCTAAACTAAATTGTGTTTATTGATTTGTTTCCCAAGCTTTCTATCATGTGCTGCTCTGGCCATAACTTACTCTGAGTCTTTGACTGACCTACCACCAGTAATAAGGATTTAAAAAAATACAGCATTACTAACATAAATTTCCCATCATGCAGGAATAACGTACACATAGAAGACATTCGTCTGCTAGCAGGGAATTAAAAAATTACACCCTCTCAGACTTCAAAGCCTGTTTTTTAAAAAACCCAATTTTAACAGTACAGAAGATCGTGACTTAGACATTTTTTTAGTGTTGGGCGGGAGAGTTGTTCCACAGATTAAGCAGCAACTTTGATTGTTTGGCCCATGTTCATGAGAAGTTTTTCTAATTTAGATAATTAAATAATAAAATAAATAAAATAAATAAAAACCATTAAAATAAAATAAATTAGAACATTTTGTGTCATCTTGTCTTTTTTTCTAATTTATTTTATTTTAAATTGTGATTTTAATTGTTTTTATGTATTTAGTTTATTATATGCACCATCCAGAATCACTATGTGAGATGGACAGCCATGCAAATGTGATAAATAAAAACAAATAAGTAAAAGATTAGTTTTCTCCTCTATACTGATCAGTGCTTTATTTCAAATATGCAATGGCAGAAAATTTTCATGAAGATCTGCTATGACACTTTGGGTGTCCTTGCCACCACCACCAATTCACTGCAAAAAGCAGTGAAACTAAGATGTATTTTTGCTTCCTTCGTATCTTCTGTCAGGGTAATGATGATTTAATAGCTGATCAGCTGCTGTAATGTTGTAATGCTGTAAGGCTGTAATACTGAAATGATGATGCAATGAGAATGAGTCAGCAGGGTTATTTGACTGCTACTGCTTTAAGAGGCTGTAATATGAGAGAGGCCCTGTGAGGGCGTATCTCTCTCTCCCCGTGTGTGCGTCCGTGCTGTAGTTGATGATTGATTGCCTGACTTTGCCTAGTACGTGTATGTATATATTATTTCTGATTGCTGTTTGGTTTTGAGGTCTGACTAAAGAACGTGTATGCATATATTCTGTAGATAAAACCACTATTTAAATACAAACCTCTGTTTACTGTATTTGCTGCAGGGTTGTCTCGCATAGCCACACTGTGCGCACCCTGACATCTTCTGTATTAATTCTTCAGTTCTTGCACGGACAAAATCTGAGCTTTACCTCCCATGCCCCCAAAGTTAGCCAACAGAACTGTTTTGGTTTTGAAGCAGAGATGAGCTTTCAACCTGAATTGTCGTGGTCCAGTTTTCTGTTGTCCTGACATTTCTCCAGCAGCTGTGGCCATCCTCTTCGGATGCGGAGTAAAGCTGCTTTGTGATGTGCTTCTTCACAACAGCTCACAGGCAGCTGAACAGAGACTGATGAAGCTCTTGCATTTGAACCTGGAAGCTGATCTGGGATAGCTCTGTGTCATGGGAGTCCAAGAAAGCTGGTTCCTCATCTAGGTAGGCATTTCATTTTGAAGGAATTCCAAGACAACCAGTTCCTGATAGGTGCTGTCTTTGAGGAAGGGCATTGCTGGATGCTGTTTCTAGTGAGGCTGCTGCAGATTCTTTTTGATTAGTTAACACAGGGGTGTCAAACTCACGGCCCATAGGCCGGATGCATGACGTGCTGGCCATGCCCACCCCCGGTCTAGCAAAGGGGTGAAAGTTGCGATACGTCATGTGGCGACAATATGTTGTCGCGAGTTTGACACCCCTGAGTTAGGGAATATTTAATCTTGGTGTGGCATAAACACGAGGTCCACAATTTGTATTGTTGTTCGCTCTTTCTATTGAAGTTTTTTTTAACAGATTAACAGATTAACAGAGTTGGAAGGGACTTTGTGGGTCATCTAGTCCAACCCCCTACTCAAGCAGGAGACCCTACACCATTTCTGACAAGTGGCAGTCCAATCTCTTCTTCAAAGTCTCAAGTGATGAAGTTCCCACAACTTCCGAAGGCAAGCTGTTCCATTGGTTGATTGTTCTCACTGTTAGAAAGTTCCTCCTTATTTCTAGGTTGAATCTCTCCTTGATCAGTTTCCATCCATTATTCCTTGTCTGTCCTTCAGGTGCTTTGGAGAATAGCTTGACCCCCTCCTCTCTGTGGCAGCCCCTCAAGTATTGGAACACTGCTATCATGTCTCCCCTGGTCCTTCTCTTCGCTAGACTATCCATGCCCAGTTCCTGCAAACGCTCTTCATATGTTTTAGTCTCTAGTCCCCTGATCATCCTGGTTGCTCTCCTCTGCACTTTTTCTACAGTCTCAGT